>QYAK01000013.1:600000-1177399 GCA_003988795.1 Proliferodiscus dingleyae | reverse complement strand
GGGGGGGGGGGTGGGGGGGGGGGGGGGGGGGGGGGGGGCAGTGGGCGAGATGAAAATCCTTCCCACACTTCTGCACGAGCGACCGGCCTTTCTGGAGGGCGAGAATGGGCGGCGGGCGTGGCAGGGATGGATGGATGGTTGGATGGTTGGATGGGGCTAGAGGAAGGGGCAAGAGCGAAGACGACAACAACAACAACCGGGGGGGAAGGCACGGAGCAGGGGAGCAGGGGAGCAGAGAGCAGGGGGGGGCAACGGTTTGTGCTGGTCCCCGACCGATCAGGGCGCCACTCACACTGCCACTACCACTACGGCCACGCGTGTGGAGAGAGAGAGAAAGAGAGAGAGAGAGTACACAGACCCAGGCACACCCAGGCACACACACACACACACACACACACAAAGAGAGAGAGAGCAAGAGAGCCAAAAGGATGGATTCGTCCACTTGAGAAGATCCGCTTTTCCCCCCCTGGTAGAAGCCAATAAGGTGTACCTCCGTACAGTACTCATGGGTGCGCGCATGGGGAGGGGAGCCTCGCTGTACATACTGTACAGTAACAGTAGTAGTAGTAGATGCTTGCGCGCGGCGAGTCAACTTGAGCCACCTGGGGCCACAGCTAATCTAAAGCATCTCAAAGCACCACGGTGCGCCGGTAGCGCCAGCGAAGGGTCAGCCTTCTACCAACAGTACTGTTAAACTGTAACGGGCTGTAGTCGTGGTCGACATTTGGTGATTAGCAAGGAGCAGAGAGCAGAGAGCAGAGAGCAGAGAGCAGAGAGCAGAGAACGCGCGCGCGCGCACACACACACACACACACACACACACACACACACAGACAGGGGAAAAAAGGGTAAAAGGGAAAGGGAGACGAGGGGAGAAAAGGCTGCTGATCCTCCGCGCTGCCTCCCGCCGCTGCTTGATTGATGCGCTCTTCCACAGACCCAGGGGGGGCTTGGACTGGACTGAAATGGATTGGACTGGACCAGCCATCACCATCACCATCACCATCCACTCATCCACCCACCAGATCCTGGCCATTTGCCAGAGGGCAGCCAGCAAATCAACGCTGGCGCTCGAGCAAACTTGAAACTTGAAACCTCCCAACCGCAAATAAACCTTAGGCTTAGGCACTCGCACACACACGCCTGGCTTGCAGTGCTGCACGAGCCGTCACTGGCTGGCTGACGGCTGACGGTTGATCGAATGATGGGCTGGTGTTTCGTGTTTCAGAAACACCAGATGCATTGCGCTCGGCGCGCGCTGCTCATTACTCTTGGACGAGGACGAGGACGAGGACGAGTCAACTGATGTTGCTCGGACGAGCGTCTGTGCGTGTGTACAGTACAAGACCATACGTACTCGACAAGACACCGACATCATAGAAGGAATGTGCTGGGTCATGAGCATGAGTACTACTGACTGAGTAAGTGGACATTGGACACTGAGTCAGTTACTTCGATCAGTCCGATCCCGATGTCTGAAATGCTCCTGGTAGATGCCACAGGCTAGAGGGCCAGAGGGCCAGAACCAGAACCAGAACCAGAGCCCTCGCCCTCTCTAGTCTCGCGCGCGCTAGGCGTCTGGTTGAGCGACCACGACCACGACCGCGGCCTCGCCGTTGCGCTGCGTTGCGCTCCCGCCACTCACGAGGCACAGCTTTCCGCCGCCTGGTGTTATTTTGAGAAACAGAACAAAGTGAAATGCGCATATCATCCAATTCTGAGCCGCAAACATCTAATCTTAGCAGAATGACGCATCGTCTATCTTACTCGAACTGGGCGCCCCCCGCGGCCTACCCCCCCCCTTTTCTCGGAGACGACTACTGTTCCTGCCGTCGCGGGGGATTCGCTTGGGACCGAAAATAGACAACAAAATCTGGACCTTATCGTAGATAGAGAAGGATTTTTAGATGGCCCGTAGAAGCCTTTTGCATATCGTGCTAAGCTAACAAGTGACCCCAAATAGAGAGCCACAGCCACAGAGAGGCACCCAGACAGGGGGCAGTTACTAGATGAGAGCTTACGGTGATTTGCCTCCATAGACACAAGTGCTGGGCCTGGCCATGGAAAAAAGCGATTGAGATGTACAGAAGCCGCGAAAAGCGCCAGACTTCAGCAGGCCTCGCATGAAAGTGACGTTAATGACAGCTCCTGCGATCTTCAATGCACAAATTGTCAGTGCCGACTATTATTCATCGGGCGGCGATCACCAGCCAGCCATGAGTTATTATCCCATTCTTTTTGCGGGGAAATTTGCCTGGGGGTCATGATCAATGCAACGCCCGTGGGAGGGTCGTGGTGATCGCCCGGCTATTGTCATCATGGAACAACTCTGGTGTGTTGTGCATTTCTCAACATTGTCCGGTCCAACGCAGCTTTGGGAGGGAGAATATTATCATTTTTCTCTCTCGCCATCTTCTTCAGTCCAAGAAAAAAATATGGATACGGGCGCATCCGAGTTTGGGCGCTCCATATACCCTTTTCCCCACTCCCAATCCCCATTGCGAAACCCCAGTCGCTTGAAGAAAATGCGTACTTGTTAAGCCTCCGATTGCTTCGACCTCACCATTCTAGCCTTGGGAGTGGCTACCGTGGGCAAGACTCCCCGGCATGGCTTAGCTGCTTAGATATACTGTCCACGGATTCTACAACCAAATCTTGACCCCTTCCGCAGATTTGATCTTCAATCCTCTTCCATAGACTCCTCCCTGCCTTCCCCAGTTTTCGCACCCCCGTCCCCATCCTCATCCTCATCTTCATCAGACTCACTAGTATCATCATCATCATCCAATTTCACTAACCTCTCCTCAACCTCCCCGTCAACCGGCGCAACTCGGTCGGCAAACGCCCCGCGGACAGCTGGATTGGTTGAAGTATCCTGTGAGACCAGGCGAGTCAGTAGCTGTTCCAGCTTGCCCAGAAGAGAGAGGATCCAGTAACTCACCCAGACTTGTACAACACCTTTGCTACCTGCAATCGAGAGCCTGAATGCAACCTCCTCATCTGGAGCAAAGACAGTTGAAAACACCTTCCCCACATCTAGATTTCGTGCCACCACCATGGTCGGCCCAGACGGCTGTATATTCCACAGCTTGACCTGCTTATCCGTCGACCCCGTGGCCATAAACCCCGGGATGCTAGGATTGATATCAAAAGCTGAGATCGATTCGTCGTGAGCTTGTAAGATCCATACCGGCTTGCTGGCAGCTGGGTCCGAGGGGGCATTCCTGACATCATGCGAATGAACAATACCATTTTCCGTGGATACGTAGAAGAAGTTTGGATCATGGGGGTCCCATCGGACCGTCTCGACATCGCTCTCCACGCCCCATCTGGGGGCTTTCGCGTCTGGTGCTCGCATGTCCGCTGCAACGACTGTGCGGTCATAGCTTCCGCTCAGTAGCACCGTCGACTCCTTTGGATGCCATGCCAACGAACAGACCTTGTCCGTGTGGTGCGTGTAAGATTTGGCGCACTTCGTCGTGTTGAGATCCCATAACTTGACCGTCATGTCCGCAGAGGACGAGGCTAGGAGATTCCGATGCTGTCTGTTGGCCGCCAGGGAGAGGACTGCATCCACGTGGTACTCCTCGTTCGCTTTCTTCGACTTCTTCTTTTTCTTCTTCTTCTTGGCGGCACCGTCTCCGTTGGCCGTGTTTCCCTCCCCTCCTTGCCCGAGAATTGCATTGGGATACATAGAGTCGACAGTGTCTAGATCCCAAACCTCGATATCTGGATCGAAGGTTCCGACTGCCACGAAGTTCGCGCGCGAGTCTTTCTCTACTCTTGACTTCCCCACAGGTATATCCAACCATTCTACACAAAGAGGTATGGCAGGGAGCATAAGGTCGTGATGAACATAGAGATTATCGGCTTCGTCTTCGTAGACATAGACCTCGAGATGTGCAACCTCGTCTTCAACCTTAGCAGCTAACAGCATATTGTCCGTAGCAAGAATCTGAAGCTCTTCGCGATCCTCGTCCTCCTCTTCGTCCTCCTGCATAGTGATGTAGGGATCGTCCTTGTTGGAGTCGTGATATGCCAACGATTTGACGTTTCCAAACATTGCCATACCAGTCCCTTCCTTTTCCTGGTCCATTTCCACATCGTCATCGTAGTGCTCGAGGTCATATTCTCTAAGGTCGTCGTCCTCATCTCTGAGTTCGAGTTTTCAGCAATGAAGGGAAATGGAGCTCTAGTGGACTAACCCATTTGAATTTACAGCTTTTGTCTTATTTGTATCATCAGATTGGCCATTTTGGGTAGCTTCCTCTCCAGCTTCTCCTTTACTCAGGTTGCGTGCTTCCTCTAAATCCTCATTCGCATCCTCAAGTTGCATTTTCGCAAGATCCGCAATCCGTTGAAACTCCTCCTCGTCGAATTCATATTTAGTAGGAAACGGTGCGGCAAAGCCACGGGGCACCCAGGCCGTGGCCGTTATCATAGACATTTTGGCTCTTTCGTAGACAATACCATCCCAGAAAATATACGGTTTATCTATGCGGGGGAAAACAAAAATATACGCCTGCGAACTTTTTCTGCCGACCTCGCCTATCTAATCTAAGGTAGGGAGGAGGCGGGCGGTCAAGCTAATAGTGTCTGTTCCACCAGGACCCGGGCCAAGCTCCAGCTCACAGATGTAAACACCATTCGACCTTCAAGGTTACCAAGAAATACCTCGAGAACATGTCAAGTCTACCACCTGCGACCACAGACTCCACAATCCTCTTCCGTCCCTCAAAAAAGCGCAAAGTCTACCGCCAACGTGCGCCCTCACACTCCCCCTCCCCAGAGCTACAGGCTCCAGCAACCACACACGCAGAGCTACAAAGCCTCGACGAGCTCATCACCACGACAAGCAACGAAGTACAAGAAGTAGAGGTTGAAGGAACTGCAGTTCCTATCTCCGAGGTCTTACGATTGCGGAAGCTGCGAAAGAGCAGGTTTGTAGGCGGTGTAGAATTTCGCGCCGACCAGCATGCTTCCGCCGCGGGAGGGCATGAGGAAGAAGAGAGTGCGGTTGTCTTGAGAGAAGAAGTGCCTGAAGGTGGTGATGGTGGAGGAGGAGGAGTAGTAGGATCACCAGATACGGTCCCGAGGAAGTTCGCGCCGCAGACTGGGACGGTGAGCGATGTGAACAAGCATATGTGAGTCTGCCCCTCTCTCCCTGCTTTCTTTCTGGTTATCAAAGGAGAAGTGATTGACAAAGGAAGGATGGCGTATATAGATTCCGAGCTAGCTAAACGTCGAGCTGCGCAGACAGGACTGCAAAAAGCTTCTACTACATCTTCTGGCCTGGAAGAAACACGGACGACTGCCGAGAGAGGTGGTGACTCGAGGAAGGATGTCGAGGTGCAGAGACAACCTGCTGCGCTGGGGAAGCTTCAAGAGATTGACCTGGGTGATGAGGCGAGGAGTAGGAATGTGGAGCGGACTGATAAGGCTAGGAGGAGATTGGATGGGGAGGAGGTCGAGGAGGAAGTCGTGCAGAGACGGGGCAAGGTCAGGCTTGGGAGAGATGGGAAGCCATGGAGGCCGCGGAAACGCCGGGGAAGTGACGACGTGAAGAGAGATAGGCTCGTTGAAGAAGTCCTCAGAGAGAACAGATGTAAGATCTCCTCTTGTTTTGTTTCCCCCGCCCCCACCCCCTCCGACACAAGGAGCCAGCTACTGACAGGTAGAACAGTGGAGATTTACGATGAGCCGCAAGAAGCGGCTCCTACTACCGATGGCGACGGTGCGGCAGATGACAGGATAGCAGAGGCGTTCAGAAAGGAGTTCATGGATGCCGTCTCGGCAAGGCAGAAGAAGAAGGGCGGCCCTGCACCTGCGCCTGCGAGGGGCTCCGGAGGCAAGAAAGAGGAAGAAGCTCTCAAGGGCCCGAAATTGGGCGGGAGCAGAAATGCAAGGGCTGCCATGCGGGAGACGATGCTCAAGAACGCGAAGAAGTAGGTACGGTGTTCTGTGAGCGGCGAGCGGCGAGCGGCGAGCTTATATAGTCTGCTATTGGGTAGTAGCTGCAGAAATGAAAGAGAGATGGTTCCTTGATGTTTCCTTGATCTGATATCTTTGGCATCTCTTATCACTCTTAACCTGTGTTGTCTTGTTGGAAAGAGTTCCTCGTAGGCTACTTTCATTCAAATCACATAGGTCTGCTTCTATCACATTCCTTGTCATCAACTTTCTCTAAGTTTCTCTATATCCTCATTTCATATGAACGCATTTCTTAATCTAGTGTCAGCCTCGGAAATCCTTACTGGTATACCCGCACACATGTAAGGCCAGGAACACGCGACCGATTGAGTTAAGTGGCAAGAGATCCAGTGTCGTATTGTTGTCTCTGTGACTCTCTATTTAGCTGACTCCTCGTATGTTCTACCCAATGCATGGGAATTTCTATGTTACATTATAAGTTGTATCCTATACGCCACGCATGCTTCAAAGTATCCCAATGATGTGCTATGTATTCCCCCATGTGTATCCATTTATGACATTACCGTGTCCTTCGGTTTGTTTGCGCTCCTCGAACGCCGTCAGTTTTCGTAAATTTCGTATGTTGTCATCTAATCCTTCAGACCAAAATGCCATACTCAGAAGTCCGTACTCTGGCTCAACGTAATCTCCTCTCCTGTTTCTAGGGAAACTGCCTCTGTACCAAGTCTCCGGTTGGGGAACTTCTCGCTCCTCGGGCTGACCACGCTCTCAACTTGCTCTCGGTCGTATTTCTCTATCGTGATCCTGCCATTTGCGAGACCACTCACGTCCTTGTCTTCGTCATGTGCACTTATCCAAGCCTTGGGGCAGAGTTTCTGGGCAATCTCTAGTCCTCCTGGAAATCCCCGGCATATATTCCCTCCTAGAAACCATAGGTTGTCGACTCTGTCGAAGCAGTGGAGCAGCGCAGTAATTGGTACGGCTGCTTCTGAGATGAGATGTGATGTGACGTATGAAGAGAGGGTCTTGAATGAGCAGCCGTGGGGAGAGAAGATTACTGAAAGGGCTCGAGTGCCAGTGGATTGCGAGAAGTTCGAAGACATCGGGGAAGCTGGTGGGGTTGGTGGTAAGAAGTCAGAACCAAAGGTCGGTTGTCGGTAGGTGATACCGATGGCACTGTGTAGTCCAGTGATGTCGCCCTTTTCCGGTAGGTAGGCAATTGTGACTTCTCCTGCTGCTCCAGAGGGACTGAGGGACGGTATAGACACTCGGTATATTGTAGAGGGATGGGTCTCGTCATATTTCGGTAACGTCACCACTTTCTCTTTGTCAAAATGCTTCCAACTATTGATTTTCTTTGCGGATGCTGGCTCTGCAAGAATGACGGTCTTTCCTCCATTCGGCGAGAGCTGAGTAAGGGTTTGGCGATGGCAATGATCGCTCTTGCTCTGACTTATAACGACCACATTGGGCTCTGGTAGTTCCTGTAGAGAGGCAACACAGGCAGATGATTTGTGCTTCGACAAGGAGAACTTGGAATGAAATACTGTTGAAGGCCCAGATATCCAGGGATCGAGGAGGATGGAAAACTCCTTGGTGGAGTGCTGCGGCGAGGGGGGGAAAGGAAGTGACGGGCGGAAGGTGAGAAGGAAGGAGGCATCTGCATTGAGTTGCTTGATCGTCAAGGCCATTTTCAAACTTCCACACCGGTCGGTTGGGAGTGATTTGTAGAGGCTGTGTCCACAGATGAGGTACCAGAATCAGCCACCTTATAAAGGGAGCTAGTGATAATCGTGACTATCAACGTGAAGCTGATCTCACATACACACACACACTCTCTCTCTCTCTATTGAATAGACAAGCAGGTACCGTACAGTCACACCGTAGTCAGACGAGGCCCTCTGAGTAAGTCAAGGTGAATTGATTGCAGGTGGTGAACCATGCTGCTGGAGATGAGAGGTGCGTGACGGCTGATAGATCAATGACGAAGATGGAGAAGAAGAAGGGGAAGGAAGATGCAAGCCCTTCAAGGGTATTTCAATTACTGTACTGTAGAACCTGGAAGAGATCAGGCAGGGTAGGAGAGGCAGGGGGAGGGGGAGGGGGAGGGGGATGGCCTCTGACTGTACTGGATGGACTGGATGGACTGGAGGGACTGGAGGGACTGGAGGGACTTGTAATTATGTACGGAGTAGAGTGTGCCAATCCAATAGTTGATATTGGACGCGAGGGCAGGGGAGGGGGACGAGGGGACGAGGGGACGAGGGGACGAGGGGACGAGGGGACGAGGGAACGAGGGAACTGGGTTGGTGGTGGTGGTGGGGACATGGTGGAAGTATTACGCGGAATGGCGCTCTGGCTGGCGAGACAGACCCGGCTTTTGAGCCTCGACCTCGACCTCGACCTCGATCTGCCAGATGCGGTGGGTGCGAAGGAGGGAGAGATGAGAGATGAGAGATGAGAGATGGAGATGGTCCCGTTGTTTCTCTCTTGCGACCTCGGGCTACTACTGTACGGTACGGCACATGGCTCGTGGTCTAGCAACGGTCTTTTGTGTAAGAGAGGGAGAGAGAGAGAGAGAGAGTGCGTGTGTGTATGTTGTGTTTCTTTCTACCATACGACCATAGCCTCAACTGCCATGAAGTTGCAATTGGCACCCACACATCATACATGCACATGTCTATTGTTTGTATTGCTTCTCTAGCTTCTCGATTATCTTGCTGATTACCCATACTGTATTGTCTTGTCTTGTATGGCTGCTGACATGACAAACCTGAACCTGGAATCGTCATTTTCTGGCGAGACAATAAAGTTTGTTGCTCTCCCCGGGCCCCAGCCCCGGCTCGGCTTTCCAAAGCGGAAGGATCCACCTGCACGGATGCAGGCGCCTCCCAAGCCCAGCTGCCAGTGCTGCCAGTGCTGTAGCACCGCCGGTGCACCCTCGCAAGACTAGACGAGATCGATCTAATTCGGGCACCAGAGGGCAGCATTAGGCGATCAACCATCCCACCCAGCCCAGCTGTACAATGTCATCGCGTGGGAACACAGACATAGACATAGACATAGATATAGAGATACAGATAGACAGAGACAGAGGCATAGGCATAGACATAGACATACATGTTGTGGCTTTCTAGCTTACCTCATGTCTATGTCTACCCACCTACATGTAACATGCAGCACTCCAGGCGGCTGAAGTATAAAATCATCATCTTTCCCACCTGACCTTGGGAGAAATTGAATCCCCAGAGACAGATACGGTGCCATCAAAACAGGCCGAGGCTCTTTCCACTTCTCAATTGCTTGCACACCGCAGGAGGTGTAGTCTGGTGTTATGTGCCGCCCAGCCAAGTTAATCATGCTTCTCCCCATAAGTCGCACGGCGAGGCTCCCCTCAGTTACTGCTGCATCGACCAATAGTGCCTGAGCATCGGTCTACAGTCCGTTTCATTCTTCCGAGGTGAGGATGGCGCTGTACCTTGTTTGGAATGGGCGAGCATGTCAAGCCAAGCCACATTCTTCGCGACATCTCTCTATGTCTTGCTTGTTCACAGGGCTTTTGAAATGTGCCGCAGTGTTGTGGGTAACTCCTCAGGACCCTGAGAAGCGGCCAGTCTCTATGAGGATCTATGAGTCTTGCATTTCCAGTGAGATGCCTTTGTGCTAGAGTGAGGTTTGATTGTGTCCAAGCCAGCTCAGTTCTGTCGATTGGACTTCAAGATTTCGTTGAGTGTCATACTCACACGAGGCTATGCCAAATTAGACAGACCTATCCCTTCATTTCATTTTTGTCAAAGGTTGAAGGCGTGTCATACTATAATCTGGTTAGCGAAGTACTGGTGCGCCTTTTTCATAACACGATATTCATAATGATACAACTATTTGCCATGCACTTCCACAGGAAAGAAAGCTTCTTGCCACTCTTTTGGAGAAACGGACCGTTGAGCCTCAAAAGAAAAACAAGACATTAGGAAGGCCTTGTTCAGATTACTTGTTAGAAAGACAATCTATTTATACGTCTACAGCACTCTGCAGCCTCCAGCTTAAGATGGACAGAGGGAGTGGCACTCTTAATGGCACCTCCAATGTACCCATCGGGCTGGGACATTTGCAATGAGTCCCGGATCTTTTGCTATTGTCGACGCCGACTGCAAGTGCGTCTTTTCAACAATGGCGATCCAGGACATCACGTGTTGAGATATATAGCATGTGATTGAGGGGTGTGTGGCATGGTAGAGAACGAATCCAGTTTCGGAAGCTGCTCTTTTTGGCTATGAGCTCTAATCTGCTGTGTGGGAGAAACGGCACATTCGTCCGAAAGGCTATTCAAAAACGCGGAGGGAACCAAGGTTGTCTGTCGTCAATGTTTGTAAAAAGTAACCTTCCCAGCGCAATCTGGCAGAGCCCATGGTGGTAGCATCGATAGATATACTCGTCTCTCCGTTTCAAGCAGCTCCTTATCCTCCAGTCGTGCGCATCACAATCTCTGGCAGAGGGCTCTCTTGTGCGCAATTTTGTGCAGACGAACTGCGAGGCTTGATTGGCCGCGGCTGGACAGGACAGGACAGCTCGACCAGGTCAATCCTCGATGGAATCCCCTCTTCCACGTCAACAATGAAGCTCCGCATTGGCTGGCGCAGGCTGGGTGTTCGGTCCATCGCACACCGGGCAATGATATTCAGAACCAAAAGCTCCAAAGTCCATAGGCCATGGGCCAAAGGTCAACTGGGGGCGCCGCGCATGCTTCTTTTTTTTCACCGCCTGCTGCCATTATTGCCGGTCGAAACCTCGGACTGCCACATCGCATTGCGCAGTGCTTTGCAGTCAGTAGAGCTTGACCCTGAGGAAACGTTGTGGGAAACAGGTGGAGTGGCTTCGATAGGTATCCAGCTGTAACATGCTTAACATGCTCGAGCAATGCTTGCCGCTTTGGATTGCGGGAGTCGAGCCACCACCGGCCATTTATCAGGATTAGCTGCTCAGCTCTCAGCTCTGTGTATCTCTCGTGTGGCACTGGGAGAGCTCAGCAGCTAGCAGCTACATCCATGCTTGGCTATGGTCATGCTATGGTTCTGCTGTATGTGTGCGTATGGCTCAGCTCACTGCCAGCGAACCAAGGGACCGAGAGAGAGAGAGAGAGCTCCTTTCCCCCTCCCATCCCCCCGCTACCGAGCATTCGCAGCCCAATTTGGGTCCACGGCCCCCTTAGAGCACCAGCACCCCTCCTTTAGTGGTCGCCATACATTCTTGGAACACGGCCTGCTTGTGTGAAACCACAGGGAGCGAGCTTAATCCTCGACCAGCCAGCTCCCACACGCACACACGCACACACACACATACACTTGCACAGCTCCCACATCCATCTACCACTACCACTCCTTCCACACACCACACACCACACACCACACACCACACACCACACACCTATTTTCAACCTCTTCCCACTATCGAACTGTCCTGTACCTGCAAGCTTCACCTCCACCTCCCTCACCACTGCCGCATCCCCATCGCGCATCGAAAAACGACTAAATAATGCGCAGCAGTGGTCGCTCCCTATCGTCGTCAATTGAGAGAGCTTGAGCTTGCCACCGATTACGATTAGAAGCGACCGTATCTAATCTGCACCCTCGTCCGGGCATGGTGGGGTCAACGCTCACAATGCCGCCTCGATCCTCCTTGACTTCGTCTTTCTCTGTGTCGGATGCCAACAATGAGGTTGTGTGTCCATTGCGCAACCAAGATGGCTCCAGCTGTCGCAAACGTTGCCTCGGCGTGAGTGCTGCTCTGCTGCCTCTGCTTTACCCACCCTCGTTTGCATGAAGCTCTTCTGCTATTGTACCTCCACTGTTCAATCGTGGTAACAAGTCTGGCGATGGGCAGGAAAAACGATATCGGTCCATGCAGGAGCATATCCGAAGAGCTCATCCAGAGCATTACATCTCGAAGCTACCTGCGACCGAAGAGAGCTTTCAGCTCATGATTACTACCCCGCCTTCAGAGCGACCGCCGCAGCCAACGAATTCCAGCTTGGGTCCCCATAGTACGTACCCATGGCCTTCACACTGATGGCCACATATCTCACCTTTTGCAGGCTATGCGAACGACCGACACAATTACTATGGCGATGATACGAGTACACCCAACACTCCCAGGAATCTAGATGACCTCAATTCCGGATCACTGCTGCCAGCCGCCAGCGCTGCAGCCGCCCTTGCGCAACTACACAATCATAAATTAGAGGGGGATTGGGACTCGGAACCTGTTTGTATATCCTAGTCAAACGTCGAGTCTATTATTGACAATTGCAAAGGACTGGATGTCCGATGCTGAAGCACACAAACAAGCCATGAGATCGTCGATTGAGCTTCCTCCGATCCATGGAAACAACCTCGAACCCACGAGTGAGCCTTTCTCTCATCTCAACCCACACCGACGTAGAGAACTCCTTCCCTCAATTCTATCCACCTCACCGCCAGGTCGCTCGTCTACCTTGCCCCCTCTTCAGAGACCAACTCCCAATGGTCGCCCACGGAAACAATCGGTTTCTAAGCGTGCCAGAGAGCCACAGCACAAGAGACAAAAGTCACGGGAAAATGCTCACCTGAGACGGATGAGCTATGATCGCAAAGCTTTCTCAGCTGAGCCCCCAAGTGGATTGTCTGCAGCATATGGTAAACGATGGGAAGACCTGATTGATGCAGCAACCTCAGCGACTGAAGACGTGGAGGATGATAGGACGCCTGTAAGCTCTGAAATATCTCTGCTTCATGATAGATATACTCACTGTATAGGTACCACCTTCGCCCATCTCCGTAAACCGAGCTTCACTCCCACCATTCTCGGCATCTCATTTCCAAGGCTATCAGGCGTCACCGCTTCAACAGGCTCTTACTCCACCATCCTACATGCCAGAAGCCCCCGAACCCTTCCCTTCTGTAGAGAGTGGGGAGAGCGGAGATAACTTTCACATCGAGTCACGCGGACTCTCCGACTCATCGCCCAGCTTCTCGTCACAGAGTATACAGATTTACTGCGCTGCTTGTCAAAACGTCTCTCTTCTCAAAGAGTCGTATGCGTGTACAGAATGCATCTGCGGGATCTGCCAGGCTTGTGTCGATGTTCTGATGGCAGAACAGGGCGCCCGCAGGAAGTGTCCCCGGTGTGCCACCATCGGAGGACGATTCAAGCCTTTCCAACTAGATATTCGATAGCGATTTTGACAACGGAGATTTTAACGAAAAAGTCTTATGAATAGCAACGCTCCTTTGAATTTACTCATTAATCATTAGAAAGGCGTTCTGGAGAGGCATATAGGAGGTGTGGGCTTTTGGTGGTCATGACTTTTTTTTTGGAGATGGTTTTGGGTATTTGGCATTGGTTATGGAGAATGTTTCCTTTTTTTTGGACTTTTCACTCATGGGAATGGTTGTCAAGTAGAATTATGTGGGATGTCCATAGTCTTCAAAACAAATAAATGTCGTATAGACCAGCCACATACTTCCAGCCACGCAACTCATATATTAAGTTTTTCCTTTCCGAGAAGAGACATTAGTGGGTCAATGATTACTATGGCATAGGTC
This sequence comes from Proliferodiscus dingleyae, assembly GCA_003988795.1. Classification (NCBI taxonomy): domain Eukaryota; kingdom Fungi; phylum Ascomycota; class Leotiomycetes; order Helotiales; family Lachnaceae; genus Proliferodiscus; species Proliferodiscus dingleyae. Next base: position 1,163,888 of record QYAK01000013.1, on the reverse strand, counting down.
TTTGGCTTCTGGGGTTGTTCAAACAGACTCTAAGAGACCAAGGTATGAGTGAGAACAGAGTAACAGGCACTAGATATAGGGAACAAGGTGAGAAAGCAAGTGTGAAATTGGGTATCATTATTGTCTATGAATCTCTAGAGATCAACGTAAATAGCAGAAAAGCCGGAAGAGCTAGATACCGATGCTAGCTGCCGATTCCCTTAGACTTCCTACCGTCACTTTTGGCGAATGATCTCCGTCAAGAAGTCCTCACTATGATTTTGGTTAGTGGAGCCCTCAACGGTAGTTGGTGCACGGAGGGGAACCCTTACAAGGACAGTGTTATATAGCCATCTCTATCATCATCGTATTTCTTGAAGACGTCAGTCATCCTCTTCAAGCTTATACAGCTCTGCACGAAGAGGTCGAAACTGATGGCCCCTTCGCCCTTCTTGTCATACGTCCTGAACAGGGTGTCCACGAACTGCGGACTCAGCCTGTAGCCAAAGGCCACCAGCGCATTCGTGTACTCTCCAAGGTCGATCCGCCCGCTGCGGTCAGCGTCGAAACGATCGAACAGCGAGCGCCATGCCGCCAGGAAGCCCCACAGGCCGCAGAACTCCTCGAAGCCGATGAGGCCCGAGCGGTCGCTGTCGAACATGCGAATCATCATCTTGACGGTGTAAGGGTCGAAGGAGGACCAGTCGCCGTTGACGAGGGCGGCGCCGAGCTCCTTCTCGGTAAGTTGTCCGCTGCCTGAAACACTTGGTTAGAGATGAACGAGTGGGGGGGGTGTTCGAGTCCGAGAAAGGTGGGTGATTACCGTCTTTGTCTACAGCTTTGAAGAGCGGCCATAGTGTTGGGTCAGCTCCAGCTGGCGGACCTGGCGATGGAGGTGGTCTTGACATAGCTGGGAGTCTTTGCTGGTTTGAAGGTCGTGGACCGTGGCTTACTGGAGGGGGGGAAGCGTAGCCGTGTGATGAGTTCGGCGGAGAAGAGCTGTAGCCGTGACTTCCCTGGGGTGGTACTTGAGGAGATAATCTCCGTCCTGGCTGATTATCTGAGGGTCTCTGATCTGGTCTTGGGTGTGGAGGTTGCGGCTTGTTGTATTGCGGAGGATGTCCTTGGCTGTATCCAGAGCCCGGATTCGAGGAAGAGCCAGTAGAAGTGTTGCCATGTTTCTGCATTCGCACAAATTAGCCAGACTTCTGCAGGCCCATCATTTGACGCAATATAAGTACCCTCTCTGGCTCTGCGAATCTGCGAATGCTGTGGTCAGCCTCAAGAGAACGTGGGGTATAAGTAGAGTCTCAACTTACGCAGGCAAAGAATCGGGGTTGTACGTCCGATTATATGCCATCTTGATAAGACAGGTCGAAGGAAGCCGGAGAGTTAGTTGGCGACTGGGAATTGCGAAATATATGTTTTGAGAGTCGGTGTTTTAGGTGGTTGTACACGGTGGACAGCTGGCGTACCTCGAGCAGTAAGGTCAAAGCGACGGCAGCGCCCGTGGCGCAGGGACAGAAGTCCGAAGAAGCTTACAAAAATTAGCCTCGCTGTCTTTGCGCGCAAAGATTCTGTGATTGACACTCCTCGATGTGTGCGAGTGACAAGCTGAGTGTCTGAACAATGCAATGATGATTGTCAGGAACTCGTCTCAGTGGTCCCCTGATCTACACCAAATTTAGGTCAGCTTGGGCAGCCGATCTTCGCTCATTTTGACCAGGGGCAGGGGGTCCGCTACTTGTCATCCTTACTTCTAAACGTCGCTATGACAGTTCATTCTTCATAGAACGGACTCATTTGTGTCATTTTAGAGTTGTAGAAAGTACTTTTTTCATTCAAGCGAATTATCCAGGGGAAGAGGGTCTGGCATATTGCTGTTCGAGCGTAATTTTCGTCGAATTGTGACGTCGATCAAGGCCGAGTCACCAAGTCTCTCCCCAACGACACTTCATAATGACGACAGAGACATCTATAGATGAGTTTTGGTTATTTGGCTATGGGTAAAGTGGCATTCCATCTGTTTCATCTGAAGGTCTCATTAACGAAGATTTCAGGAGTTTGATCTGGAAACCTCCGCCGCACTTCGGTGAGTGCTTTCTCCTTCTTGAGCCGCTTCTTCCGGGACAGACTTTTAAATCCATTGATAGACCGGCGTATCCCAGGCTATATCACTGGTTATGTTCGCCGATTCTGGCAGGTTTGTGCAGAATTTTCCATCTCAGAATCTGGATAGCAGCAGCTCATCTTTTATAGGCTAGGTAAGCAGAATTGGTAAAGCATCTAGAGGGTCATATGATTTTGTCACATCTCGAGATCTTTGGAGTGCTCGAGGAGTGGGCCAAGTTGGTCTCTCGTTCATTTCTTGAACGTTCATATCACGACCTTAGCGTCGAAATTGCGATCTCATGATACCCAGTTTCCAAGCTGCGAGGCGGTAAGTTGGGGATGCTGACATAAGTTCAGTCAGGATCACCGTGGAACCCCTGAAGCTCCGGGTCGGGTTGTGACACTGATCGAGCGATCATTTTGGGAGACGCTGTCGGATCACCACTCTTCAGGCTCCGACCGGGTCTGGGGAACCGCCTATAGGATCGAGGCTTCGAAAGTTGTGGAAGTTCGAGAGTATCTTGATATCAGAGAGATCAATGGCTACACCATTCACTACACCAATTTCTATCCAGCTGACGGGTCACCAACTATCAAGACCTTGGTCTACATTGGTACGCCAGATAATGACCAATTCGTGGGCCCACAAGATCCGCAGGAGCTTGCGGAGCATATATATCGAAGCGAGGGACCTAGCGGGCTGAACAAAGACTATCTGCTAAGTTTAGAAGTAGCTTTGGATAGCCTGAGCACGGAAAGTGGCGATGGGCATATCAAAGATCTTGCAAATCGGCTCAGAAAGATTTCAAATCCTCCTGTGAGTGGGGATGTCGCTCTATATCACGAGGCCGAGAAGAATTGCAGAACCGATGAGCAAGAGGAGACAGAAAAGGCAGTATAAGAACAGTTTTCTTCCCTTATGGGTGCATTGTTGCCTTCCACCGCTAGACTAGAGCTGCAAATGTGCAGTGCATAAGAAGAGACCGTGATCGAAATGATCATATCAGAACTCGGATCTGTGAGAGACCACGTGTGACGAATATTTGAAAATGTGACCGATACTGAGCAACAGGTAAAAATCCTCCCCAACTCCGAGCAAGCAAGGCAAACCGCATTTCAGAGACCACAAAGCTGACCTTTGGATACCATCATCAAAGTAATGATACATAAAGGCCCACACTATTGAAACCTTTCGCTGCAAACCCAAGCTAACTTTTCTTGCCCTCAATTCGTACGGATGCGCGAGGCTGGAGAGAAGATTACGCCGACGAGTGTCTACTACCAGCGACCACCACCTTGCTGCTGCTGGTCGCCGCCACCGTAGCCGCCACCGCCCTGGCCTCCTTGGTAGCCTTTTTGACAGAGTTAGTGATAGGGATGTAACGGACTCATCGAAAGTGTAACTCACCACCACCACCATATCCTCCATCACCGCCATATCCACCTCCACCTCCACCTCCTCGGCTGTATCCGCCTCCTCCATAACTGCCTCCACCGCCACCATATCCTCCTCGGCCGCCACCGCCATATCCACCTCCACCTCCACGACTGAAGCCACCACCTCCTCCTGAGCCGCGCTCGCTCGCCTTATCAACACGAATAGTGCGACCATCAAACCTGTTAATCTTAGCTTGATGCTGACAAGACGTAACACGTCGTGGACTAGATAGGTGCTTGTTATCTCAACTTCACCAAGCCGATCGAGACACTGGGAACGTTGAGATATGGCGACGACATTTCATGCCTATCGTGATTATGTATAACTTACTCGATGTTGTTCATAGCCGAAATGGCAGCTTCAGCATCAGGTTCGTTGGAGTATCGAACGAAACCAAAGCCACGGCTACGACCAGTGTCACGGTCTTTCACGACCACCTATGTGAATTAGATTAGCGAATAGTCTGAATTTGAAGGCGATGAATGACTTACAGCCTCCTCAACGGCGCCGAACTCCTCGAATTTCTGACGAAGAGCATTCTCATCGGTGTGCCATGCGAGGCCGCTATAGAAGATTTGGGTCAGCGAGAGCAGAGCATAAAGGTGGTGGTGGCGGCACACATGCGCCCAGGTGAACTTACCCAATGAAGAGTTTGGACATTGTTGGGGAATATTTGCCGAAAACCTGGGTCAAAGTCTCAATCTCCGCACGTATCACACACAAAAGAGCGCGCCATGGCGCTGGTTGTAGATACGGAAACGGACGGAATGCGGATCAGGCAAGGAAAGATACATCGAGGCAGAACAGGACTCCGCAGAGCGGACAGGGAAGGAACATGTAAAGGTGATGATAATCGAGGAGGACAGGTCAGCGCACGCAAGCAGAGATCAGGACGAACTTCTTGAAGAGTTGATAGGTGGTTGGTGAGAGAATGGACGGTTAGCGGGGTAGGTGTTGAAGATTTTTTTTCGATCGCAGGAGTCAGAGCCACTCGTTGAACGACTGAAAGGACAGTACGAACGGATGTGAATCGGAGAAATCGCAGAGAGGTTGCGATTTGGTCAAATGACAAGGACGTTTGAAGTTTGTGAAAGAAAAAGGTGGAGGGACGGTCAAGGAGGGGAGATGCAAGCTAGGTGGTCGTTTCTGCCCCTCCTTCGCGTATGTTCACGCGCTAGCCCCGATACGGCCAGGGCGCACCAAGACTCTATGGGCTGGGAATGTGGATGAATTGTTAAAGGCTCACCACTCTATGGCTTTGATGTGCTCGAAACCCAGAAGTTGGCGATTTATTAGCTCGAAGCCGCGCGCAGCCAGTGAGAGCGGCGGCAGAGGCCCTGGTGGTCTCAAAAGTGTGTGCCATCAGGGTTCGTTCAGTCCGCCAGCACCCTTCCGGTGTAGAGCCCTGCCAGAGTAATGCAGCGAGCAGCCCGGATGAACGCGACATCCTGTGGAGCGCCCGATTGTGTGGCGCTCAATCTGCGTCCGGGATTTTTCTGGCGCATATGATATGGTGGGATTTTGGGATCTTGCAGCGGTCCAGTCCTGGTGCAGGAAGCTCTCCTACCTTGGCACCAGGAGCATATCAAACAGCGCTATATTCCATCTCGCTCGATGCCCGATGCTCCTCGATGCTCCGCGATGCTCCTCGATGCTCCTCGATGCTGCTACAAGCTCGACGAGCACCGCCCGGTGGCCATCCTCCGCGTCATGCCATCCATCGCCTGATACAGGTCCATGCTGGATATGCTCCTGCCATGGCACCGCGTTTGATCACTCGGCTAGCTCGAGGCCTCTGGGCTTGGGACGGTACTGGACCGTACAGTACCGTACCGTGCAGGACAACAGTTATCGTCGTCCGCTCGTCGCTGCTTCCGGCTTCACGCCTAAATATATGCAGGCTGGACCGAAAGCACAGAGCACACAATGATGCAACTGCCAGCATCCTCATCTCCCTCCAAGATGGCTGGGTCAGGGATCAAGGGTTGCATCGTCGAGTGGTGTGCTCTGCCTACGAACCACTCCCTTCGACGAGCAGGTCGAGGATATGCATGCGAGTGGATACGAAAACGCCAAAGGCAGGTGGAGAAGGCAGAGATTTGCTTTTGAGCAACGCTCGTGCCGAATCCGTCCCTAGAATTGGCCGTGAAAGCTTGACAATTCTCTGCAGGGGCAGACGGAGAGGGCGCAGATTCGGGCTTGCGTGCTGCTCTCAGGTGGGGAGGGCGAGAGGGGCGAGAGGGGTAGCGCTTTATCGATAAGGACGCCAGAGAAACGCCGCGTGCGCCAAACGACCTGAAAATCCCCACACGCGTGGGCAACGCACACACCCAGATTTTACTTTTTAACTGGGCTTGCCACAGCTTTTTTCCACGTACCGAACTCTCGTGAAGCCGGCTGCGAGTGGTAGGCATATGCTTGGGGAAATTCAGCTAATCGTCCATTACAGTGCCTACTTGCGCCTCACCATCTCTGACTGTCTACTCCCTCTGCATGCCATCTACGAAATCCCCTTCCTCACCACACTAGCGCTCAAAAAGTCTGTCTTGTCATATGTATGCCCTAGCATAGATTTCATCCTGCAGCAGTGGTGCTATCTGCCTTCGGCTTGTACCGCTGTTCTCATGCCGAGTGTATCATTTTCCCGTACCAATATCGCGGCAGGGGACAGGATAGCAATGCCCACCACTGAGCGGCTGGCTGCCGGTGCTGAAAGAAAAGCAAAGACTCCATCAACGCCAGTGCGCCATACTCACACCGGTGTCTAAATGATGAGAGATGAGGAGCTTATATTCCACGGTGGGAGAGCCTTGAATGAAAGGTAGGTGTGGTAGCCGAGGGATCTTCATATCACGTTCCAAATCGTCGGGTTTTCGAGACATCATGACAGCTCAAGTCGACATCTACTCGCATTGATTAAAAATCATGTGATTATCGATTGTGATGCTGTTTGGCTCATCCAGGCCTTGTCTGCGGCCGTGCGAATGGCAGGGACTGACATCGTAGGGCTGTTGTCGATCCACACCGCTCTTTGCGGCGCTTTTCCTCTCCATCGTATCTTTGTTCGAATTATGTTTGTCGCTGTTCACTAATCTGGATTTCAGCATCCTAGGAAAGAAAATTCTCCTGTGAACAGGGAGTTGGATGAGTCAACTGCGGCAGATTGGTAACCATCACATACGGATGATGCCGAGACACTTCTCTCAACCTGCAAACCATCTGCAAGTTCTGTTCGACCATTATCATAGCTACGGCTACTTCACATTCAGTCTGAGGGAGCAAGTAAAGGGCTGCTCGGAGGAGGCTTCGCTCTGGCCGGTGTCAAATCATATCAAGGGACAGCACGTAATTCCAGCGTAAAGAGTATTTTGAAGAGGCTGTAGCATATGTATAGCTATTGTTAGAATTCTAGGTTGTCCACATCTGTATCGTTTGTCATCTAATGATGAGGTTGGCCCTTTCAAGATGCTTATTCATGGAGAGCAAGCCATCCATTTCTATTCGTGCTGGACACCAACTCTACAACCATGCATGCGAAAGCGGCCGCTAGCGCCATGTCACAGTCCACCTGTTTTGGAAAAAGTAGATGCGATGGTAACCACCAACATTAAAACAACATGGCTGGGGACGAAGGGGAATTCAGCTCTAAACGGCGGAAGCTGGACTTCAATCCTTTACGGTCTGATGACAGATTTGTCGTACCAAAGAAGTCATCTTCAGCACTCAATGGAAAACAGGGCCTCTTACAAGCACGATCCCACAGTCGCATGGGCAATTACTCTCGCGCCTCCACACCCCGTTCACAATCAAGATACCCCTCGACAACTCGCTCGACGCCCCGCCAAGAGGAATTTGACGGTCCCGAACCTTTCATCAATGAAGAGGAATCAAATGCCTTGGATAGAGACTGGTACAACGGTGATGAATTCGGCCATACTTTTGGAGACGACTCACACAATCCCTTTGGATCTTACGACACCTCATGGGCAGATCAACAGCGAGAGGCGGCATTGGCGGAAAAGAAAACAGGAAAGCGGCAGAGCGCGCGTGCGACTCAGAAACAGAAAGATGTCGATGCATGGGAGACAAACCGAATGCTTACATCTGGGGTGGCGCAACGAAGGGACTTTGGAGGCGATTTTGAGGATGATGAAGAGGCAACGAGAGTCCATCTACTTGTTCACGATCTCAAGCCTCCTTTCCTAGACGGCAGAACGGTGTTTTCGAAACAATTAGAACCGGTACCCGCGGTACGGGATGCCCAGAGTGACATGGCTGTCTTTAGTAGGAAAGGTAGCAGGGTAGTGAAGGAAAAGCGACAACAAAAGGAAAGACAGAAACAGGCACAAGAGGCTACGAATATGGCCGGGACCGCACTCGGGAATTTGATGGGTGTCAAGGAAGACGAAGGAGACAGTGCTGCTCCGATACCCGGGGAGGAAGAGCAGGGAAATAGCAAATTTGGCCAGCATATGAAAAAGAGTGAAGGTGCAAGTAATTTCAGTCAAAGCAAGTCATTGAAGGAACAAAGAGAATTCTTACCTGCATTTGCGGTTCGGGAGGATTTACTACGAGTCATACGGGACAATCAAGTTGTCATCGTAGTTGGCGAGACAGGATCTGGCAAGACCACTCAACTTACACAGTTCCTATACGAGGATGGATATGCGGAAATTGGTATGATTGGGTGCACCCAGCCTCGCAGAGTTGCGGCGATGAGTGTTGCGAAACGTGTTAGCGAAGAAATGGAATGTCGGCTTGGCAGCACTGTTGGCTACGCAATTCGTTTTGAAGACTGTACGAGCAAAGATACAGCTATCAAGTACATGACAGACGGTGTTCTGTTGAGAGAATCCCTGAACGAGCCTGACCTGGACCGCTACTCCTGTGTCATTATGGACGAGGCACACGAGAGAGCGCTAAATACGGATGTTCTCATGGGCTTGTTCAAGAAAGTTCTAGCTCGCAGGCGAGATCTTAAATTGATCGTTACCTCTGCCACCATGAACTCGAAACGCTTCTCTGATTTCTACGGTGGAGCGCCCGAGTTCTTTATCCCTGGGCGAACTTTTCCAGTAGATGTGATGTTCCATCGATCACCTGTCGAGGATTACGTCGATCAGGCCGTTCAACAGGTGCTTGCTATACATGTATCTATGGGAGCTGGCGATATTCTAGTCTTTATGACGGGCCAGGAGGATATCGAAGTGACTTGTGAGCTCGTTCAAGAGCGTCTCAACGCGCTAAACAACCCGCCAAAGCTTAGTATTTTACCTATTTACAGTCAAATGCCTGCGGATCTGCAAGCGAAGATCTTCGACAAAGCAGCTCCGGGTGTCAGGAAGGTCATTGTTGCAACAAATATTGCGGAAACCAGCTTGACTGTAGATGGTATCATGTATGTCGTGGATGCGGGTTATTCAAAGCTCAAGGTCTACAATCCCCGCATGGGTATGGATACGTTGCAGATCACTCCCATTTCTCAAGCAAATGCTTCACAAAGGGCAGGTCGCGCCGGGCGTACTGGACCAGGAAAAGCCTACCATCTTTTCACAGAGGCTGCATTCAAGGATGAACTTTATATACAAACTATTCCGGAAATTCAGCGCACGAATCTGAGCAACACCGTGTTACTTCTCAAATCGCTGGGAGTCAAGGACTTGCTAGATTTCGATTTCATGGACCCACCTCCACAGGATACTATTACCACCTCCCTATTTGATCTGTGGGCGTTGGGGGCCCTGAACAACATTGGTGATCTCACGCCTATTGGAAGAAAGATGACTGCCTTCCCTATGGATCCCTCGCTAGCCAAGCTACTCATCACTTCAGAAGACTATGGCTGTAGTGAAGAGATGCTGACGATAGTGTCGATGCTCTCTGTGCCCAGCGTGTTTTATCGACCAAAGGAACGCCAGGAGGAATCCGACGCTGCCCGCGAGAAGTTCTTTGTTCCTGAATCCGACCATTTGACGTATCTTCATGTCTATTCTCAATGGAAATCAAATGGATACTCGGATGCTTGGTGCATTCGGCATTTCTTACACCCCAAGTCTCTGCGGCGAGCGAAAGAGATCAGAGAACAGCTGTTGGATATCATGAAGATGCAAAAGATGGCTATGGTTAGTTGCGGTACTGATTGGGACATCATTCGAAAATGTATCTGCTCTGGCTACTACCACCAAGCTGCGAAAGTCAAGGGGATTGGGGAGTATGTCAACTTAAGGACAAGCGTGACAGTCCAGCTGCATCCCACGAGTGCACTTTACGGACTCGGATACCTCCCAGACTACGTCGTATATCACGAACTGATACTCACATCAAAAGAGTATATGTCAACAGTCACCTCGGTGGATCCTCACTGGCTTGCGGAGCTGGGCGGCGTGTTCTATTCAGTCAAGGAAAAGGGCTATTCTGCAAGGGAAAAGCGAGTGACGGAAGTTGAGTTCAACAGGAAGATGGAAATCGAGGCACAAATGGCAGAGGATAAGATTCGAGAAGAGAAGAGATTGGAGGCGGAGAGCTCTAAGGCTACCAAGAAAACTGCCTCTTCTGTAGTCAGGAAAGTCGCATCTCATGGTGCCGTCAGGAAACCTATCGTCAAAAGGTCAGGGCGAGGGTTTTGAGGCGGCTGTGCACGTTTTCGAAGAGAAATATAGTTTCTGGTTCTTAGTGGTAGAGCATGCGAACCAGAGAAAAGGTATCGGCTTATATCGAAAATATGTACGGCTTGAAAATATCATCAAATTCCCATGAGAATTTTTGGTAGCAGTTAGCAATATGCTAAACCTGTAGAGTCAAAAAGATCTCTAAATTATGTTTTCAGTGAATGCTACGATAGAAGTAATGACTGGTTGCTGCACAGTACCTCGATTCTTAAAGGTAAGGTTTAGGAGAAAAGGCCAGTAGCGTCCAGTTGCATAGCGGCCTTGAAGTCATGTTAGCATTATATTGAGAATATATAGATTAGGCTATTACGGCCTCAAAGCTAAGGCATCTACTCCTCTGCTTCGAAACAGCAAGACTTTAGTTGTTTCTACGCGAGCACAGCAATACATACGTAGAATCAACATTCCTACCGGCAGGCTTAAACCTCTAAGGTTTAAGGTAGAGTATGCAGGCGCCTTGCGCCTTCGTGTTGCGAAGGAAACTAAAAATAATTGCCGTCACGTGGACCGTGATTGGGTCGCGTCGACGACGCGCATTTGCTCTTGCCGTGAACGCGGTCTCAAATCACCTTGATTCTACGTCCTAGATCAGATATGCCCCGCCATTTCTGTCTAAAGATCCAAAATGGATGACGACTATGGAGACATTCCGGATGAAGACTTGATCGAAGCTTTCAGCCAGCCCTCCCAATCGCTCCCACCTCTTTCGCTATATTCAAGGAGACGGCGGAGGGCTAGCGAAACGCTACATGACGATGATACCTCAATTGGATCCCGGCGCTACTCTCGAAGTTCTGCGGAGTATAGTGGCTCTGGTGGTGAAGAAGAAAAGGGTCCAAGAAAGAAAAAACAGAAATACAGAATCCACGAAGGTGGCGAACCAATACCTGCAGCTCAGATTGTCAGAGCTACACAAGCCGAGACACTGCCGGACTCCAGTCCAGCTCATCAGATAAGAGGCCCGATATATATGAAGCCACGACCAGAGATACCAAAGGCACCTGTGTTTGCCACCACGCGGCAGCCAATTGCTTCTCAAACTAATATTTTGCAGATGCTATCTCGCAACATCCCTGGTCCGAAACCGAATGGGAATAACCACCACAATGACAATAACTATTTTAGAGAGCTTGAGGATTTGTCCTTCAATGAGATTTTCTCTCCTGTAGAAAACAGTCCTAGATCGAAGGAGCCGATCCCAATTGGGTCATCACCAGTAAGGGAGTCCCAGGGTAATTCATTGCCCCGACAGCGGTTAGCAGCGCCGCAGAATGGCTTGCGTCAGACGACTCTATTTGGAGGCCGTGCTACAGAGATAGAGACTCCTGCATCGCAAAGCAACAAAGTTCGGAACTTCATCGTGGATTTGCCTCCAGAGGCACCTACGCATCACAAGTTAGACGACGAAGCTCTCAAAACATGGGTCTATCCCACAAACCTTGGTGCTATACGAGAATATCAATACACTATTGTTAAAAACGGACTCTTCAACAATCTCCTAGTTGCTCTTCCCACTGGTCTTGGCAAGACATTTATCGCTGCGACGATCATGCTCAACTTCTTTCGATGGACCAAGGATGCTCAAATCGTCTTTGTAGCTCCTACAAAGCCGTTAGTTGCTCAACAGGCAGAAGCATGTTTTGGTATTGTCGGTATACCCAAATCCAGAACGACTATGCTCACAGGCGAACAAACACCAGCCCGGCGAGCTGAAGAATGGGAGGAGAAGCGTGTGTTCTTCATGACGCCACAGACCCTCCAGAATGATTTGTCGACAGGTATTGCGGATCCAAAGAAAATCGTTCTTCTTGTAGTTGACGAAGCACATCGGGCAACTGGAAACTACGCGTACGTGAAAGTCGTACAATTCATGCGTCGATTCAACAAAAGTTTCCGAGTCCTAGCACTGACAGCTACTCCTGGCTCAAGTGTGGAAGCAGTCCAAGAAGTAGTCGACGGCTTAGAAATATCCAAAGTTGAGATTCGGACAGAAGAATCTATGGATATACGACAATTCGTTCACCGCCGGAATATCGATCAAATCCTATTAGACCCGTCGGATGAGATTATCCAGGTGCAAGAGCATCTCTCAAAAGCTCTTCAGCCACTGGTCAACCTACTCACTTCGCAGAATGGGTACTGGAAAAAAGACCCGATGTCCCTGACTGCATATGGTATGACTACTGCTAGAAAACAGTGGATGGCTTCCGCAGGACAGACAGCCAGTTTTGGCCTCAAAGGCATGATGAATGCACTATTCTCTGTTCTTGCAAGTGTTGCCCATAGTATCAAACTACTGAATTTTCATGGAATCGGACCATTTTATTCTAGTATAAAGGACTTCCGTCAAGTCGTTGAGGACGGCAACAAAGGCGGGAAATACCGAAAGCAGATTGTCGAGCATCCAGAATTTAGGAAAATGATGGACCGACTGAGTACTTGGATTAGCAAAGACAATTTCGTTGGTCACCCAAAGCTCACCTACCTCTGCGACACTATCCTGAACCATTTTCTGGATGCGGGTGAGGGTCGTTTGGGACAAGATGCTCCGCCTTCGGCCACGCGAGTAATAGTCTTTGCAGAGTACAGGGACAGTGCAGAAGATATTTCTCGTGTACTCAATAGACATGGACCAATGATCCGGGCATCAGTCTTCGTAGGTCAGGCTGATTCGAAACGCTCAGAGGGCATGAATCAGGCCAAGCAGCTCGAGACTATCAGAAATTTCAAAAATGGAAAGATCAACGTCATTGTTGCTACTTCGATCGGAGAAGAAGGCTTGGACATTGGCCAGGTTGACCTCATCGTTTGTTATGATGCATCTTCTTCTCCCATTCGCATGCTGCAACGCATGGGTCGAACTGGAAGAAAGCGAGCAGGAAATATCGTGCTGCTCTTAATGCGGGGAAAAGAAGAGGATGCTTTCATCAAAGCCAAAGACAACTACGAGCAAATGCAGAAGATGATCAGCTCTGGAACGCGTTTCAATTTTCGGCATGATCTCTCTGTTCGAATCATTCCGAAGACTGTCAATCCGGTTGTTGACAAACGGGTAATTGAGATCCCTATCGAAAACACTCAGGGTCCAGCGCTGCCCGAACCCAAAAGACGACCTAACAAAGCAAAGAAGAAGCCCCCCAAAAAGTTCCATATGCCAGACGACGTGGAGACCGGATTTCGCAAAGCCTCCAGACTCGGAGGCGCTGGTTCTCCCATGGATGAACTTGGTGCAACCTTGAAAAGGTGCAGCTCAGCCAAATATGAATTAGCACCAATTCCTTCGTTACAGTCAGTCCTTCTTAATAATGCAGAGATGAATGAGCTTGAGAATCATTATCAGCATATCGCAGGGAATGATTTGCAAGAAGTCTCGATGCCTGATATGACTGCTCATCCTCAAGTCCAGCGGGAATTGTGTCGTACTGTGAAAGTGCCCCATGGTCGACATACCAAGAGATGCGTGAACCTATTCAAGACTCTAGCAAAAGCGCAAGGTGTAGAGGACCGATATGTAGAGCCATATGGCGATAGTGAACATCCTCGAGCAGACCTTGATCTCCCTTCGCTTGCGGACGAATCTGATATCGAATTGTCAGTTGGACAGGTCGAGGTAATAACGCCAGCTAGACACGCACAAAAGCAGAGAAATGCACTCGTTGTTTCGGACATTGATAGCGAGGACGAACCTAGCAGCGCACCAATACAGCGTCGACGAGGTAAAGGAACGCAGCTGCCTGCATCAGATGAAGAATCTGAGGAGACGGGCGATGATCTTGCTATTAGCGAAGAAGAATCAGAAGATGAGATTGAGGCATCATCAAGTCTTTTGAACTTCATCGCAGAGGACGACGAAGATGGCATTGGGAGTGGGCGGCCTTCGACCGATTCATCAAGCCCTCCTCCTGATAGTCCAGCAAAATACAGGTCCACATCCCAATCTATGGCTCTCAGCTTGGATACTGATGATGATATGCCTGATATTCCGGATCTGATTACCACTAAGCCGAAGAAGGTAGCTGGGAGCCGAACAGCGGAGCTCAGTTCCTACGAGGAGGTGCAACCAAAGAATAGACTCAAGAGAAGAAGGATCGTAGAAGATGATGACAGTGACGAGTAATGTATGTTACAAATTGTTTTTTGCAAGCATAGCGTTGGAGTTTTGACGACTTAGATGGTTTGAGCATGGTTAAAAGAACTATGATTCCTGGCGCAGATGAAAGCCGCTCAATTGTCGATTCTTCCGTTGACCCTTGGGTTCTCATTTTTAGTATATTCGAACCCCACTGGAGGAACAGAGTATATTTTACTTGACTGCGCATCAATGGATCAACGTTGACATCCAAAATTATTGGAGGGGGAGGGGCAAATGGTACTAAAGATAAATGTCACTCCCTTCTTTTGATTGGCTCTAAAGGCACCCTGCCCAGCTCGCCTAAAGGTTTATAATTCATGTGTACGGCCCAAACTATGAGCACTGGTAATAATACGCCGTTCTGAATACGGCCAGGTGACACTTGCTGATTTCGATAGAGATACATGTCTTTCGACTGTCTTTTACTAATTTCAGAGATACCATAAGTCTTTTACGTTCCTGATCACTGGAAGTCCCTTAGCTTATTTCAAATTTTGGTCGCCATTATGCCAATAGTCTTCCCTTCAGAAGATGTTGTGCCTCTACCAGATAAGCCAGAAAACCAGGAGCATGTCAAAAACGAGGAAGAACCATCTGACACACCCAAATCATCGGCGTTCAAAAGTCTAGGGTGGCTCGACCGTCTACTCGTGCTATGGATCCTCCTCGCGATGGCGACTGGGATTATACTTGGAAACTTCGTGCCCAATACCGAGCCTGCATTACAAAAGGGCCAATTTGTTGGAGTATCTGTACCTATTGGTTCATCTCCCCTCCTTCCGGTCTGAGGATCTTGACGCAAAACTAACATATCTAATAGCGGTTGGACTTTTAGTGATGATGTATCCTATCCTATGTAAAGTCAAATATGAGACTTTGCATAGAGTATTCTCTAAGAGGGCGATCTGGGAGCAGATTGGTTTCAGTATTTTGGTCAATTGGGTCGTTGCTCCCCTACTGATGGTGAGTGCTTCCACTGCTTCTATAGGAAGAGAGACTGATGAGTTTCAGCTGGGACTGGCATGGGCGTTTCTTCCTGACAAAGCAGGACTACGTGAGGGTCTTATTCTTGTCGGATTGGCAAGATGTATTGCCATGGTTTGTCAAGTCTCAAGCCAACAGCGAAATATTGTCTTTCCCGCTGACAAGCTTGCTAGGTCCTCATCTGGACGGGCATTGCAGGAGGCGACGATGAATACTGTGCCATCCTCGTGGCGATAAATTCGCTTTTGCAGATTGTCTTATACGCACCTCTTGCTCTCTTATTCATCAAAACTATATCTCATGGGAAGGGCACCCTCGACATACAATATTCCACTGTTGCCAAAAGCGTCGCTGTGTTCCTGGGCATTCCCCTAGGAGCTGCGATCATCACCCGCTTCTCGCTCCGCAAACTCGCTAATCCGAGATGGTACGACGAGGTGTTCCTGAAGTTCGCGGCGCCTTGGTCTCTCATTGGTCTTCTTTTCACCATCCTGATTCTCTTCGCATCACAAGGGAAGCAGGTTGTACATCAGATAACTAGCGTCCTACGCGTAGCTGCGCCTCTGTGCGTATACTTTGCGATCATCTTCTTCGCTACTCTCCTTGTCACTTATAAGATGGGCTTTGGATACAAGCTGGCGGCTACGCAGAGCTTCACTGCTGCGAGCAATAATTTTGAGTTGGCTATTGCGGTTGCTGTTGCGACGTATGGACCGAATAGCGATCAAGCACTGGCTTCGACGGTGGGTCCTCTCATTGAGGTGCCGGTCTTGCTGGGGCTGGTTTACGTTGTAAGAGAAATTGGGAGGAGAAGGAGGTGGAGAGATTGAGATCCTATCTATGCTGATATACAAACTATTGAAAAGAGAGCTAACGGCGGTCTGAGATGAGACAAGACCTATGATCTCCTAGGAACTTTGTCATCTAATGTGAGAGGCAGTTTTGATATTCTGCGAAGGAGGAGCAATGAAAGGGAAATTGGAGGTAGCCTAGAGTAGGAAAGAAAAGAGGTTCATGAAAGAGGAATTGTATGCCTAGCCTAAAATAATGAATTGGACGAGACTGAAAGCATGAATACTACTGTAGAGGAGGACAGAAAATAGTCGAGGAAGTAAAAAGGAAAAGTTTAGTGAGATGCCTCGATATAAAGCCTGTAAGAGGTCTTTAAGGATGAGATTCATTTGTGATACTCTGACAAGGGACTATGGTTGATATGGAGGTGAGAAGGTATGGATTAGAGGTAGGGGTGGTGGGCAGATCGTCAATATTGAAGAATGGAAGAGGGAAGCTATGGAGAAAATCGGGAAAGTACTAGACGTGTGTTTACATAGCTGTTTCAAGGAAGTAGAATGAGATTTCATGCTCTCATTACCTTCAGACAGGTATCGACAAAGTTCAAATGGATCAACAATAATTTTTGTACTTACGTACGGAATCTGACTGCATACAGCAGGGTATTGTAACACTAACACTCCCTGGATGTTCGCTACCCAAATCTGTAAAAAAGACAACTTTCGTTGCACATCGTTCGGGAGTCAGCTCCGGCGAACGAGAAACTATAACAAGGGGGAATCTCTGGGGGACAAGAATCCGGATCGAACGTGCGTCCCCAAGGTCTTCCCCGCTCGCTGACACACCAGGCAGTTGAAGGAGTCAGCTGACTTTGGCTTACTCCATTGTAAGATTATTTGCGGTGGCCAAGATATCGGTGTTCCTAATTAAGCTTTCATCAATGAAAACAGTCATTGCAGCTGCCGATTTTGATTGCGTGCATGGAGCACCAGATATTGGGCTGATGTTCATTACCTCATCACGTACGTTTTTCGTCGACTCTCTTGTGACGGATGAAGAAGTCGAATTTCAGGGAATATCACTCAGCCAAGGCAAACCGAGTTTCTTCATCTCAACCGCCAGCTGGAATAAGTAGTCCAAACTAAAAGTGGTCAGCCAGTAATTTGTAAACCCAATTGTGACTTCATCGAACCTCTCGGCCTGTGTCTTGGCCTTATGCACCGTCTCTCCCCATACATAAACCCCATGCCTTCTCACAAGCACTGCGTATGTGTCCGGGTATTTCGCCATCGCCTCTTCCAGGCTCTCAGTCAGGTCTTCTTCATGTGGTGTGTTTTCAATGACTGGTATCCTCAAAGTATCATGATAGTCCAAGTTCCCTTGCTTCTGGAAGCCCTTTCCAAAACCTTTGATCTGCTCGATATTATTAATTTCGAAGAGGCTAGATCGCTCGGTCTCCAGGAGCAGGGTAAGGAGGACAGCCCACTGTGAGTGTGTGTGGATGGAGCACCCTGCGTTCCGCTTTGTGAAAGCTGCGACGAATAGAGGGGTGCACTGAGACGGCTTGAGGGACGGTGGAGAGCGTAGATATGTTCGGTTCTTGGGGTCGACTTGTTTGGAGAGCTCTAGCACGTATATGTCTTCAGGCTGCATGAGCTCCTTTTGTACGCCTGAGGGCGCGATATATACGAGATCACTGAGAGAATGAACATTAATTGGGTACATCTGGCAGTCAAAAAACCTACTTGTCACGTATGCTCGTTCCTCCACCGGTGCCAGTGACCCAGCCCAATGTCCAAAATTTGCGGCACAGGGAAGGAATCAAGTTGGCAGGATGTTGATCATCGGAGGACTTGATGAGGTGATCGTTGTTGCCTGTAGCCATTCTGGAAACTGCTTCAAGAGCCTTCTCTCCTTAATTTATCAGAGTAGAAGATAGCCTAGTATCCGTGATTGCGCACAGAAGCGTTGAGGAGGCGGATAGCAACGAAGATATATGTGGTCGTCCGGAGAAGCTTCGAGGCTGAAAGCTGTTTTGCAGGACTTCAGGTGGGGCAGATGGCCCACGGAAGATGGATTCAGCTCACAGCGTCGATGACTAGAACAGAATAGAAGGATGATTCCATTGGCATTCAGTATCAATTAGAGTAAGCTGCACAAAACCTCAACAAGTCGAATGTTACTGGCCCACGCGCCAGATCAGCTTTCTCAAGGAGGAGATTTGTTATGTGCACTCTTCTCAAGAGGCAGCTTTTCGCAAAGAGCCCTTTAGCAGCTGCGAGGCTCTGGCGGACCAAGGCCGGCATCCAGACGGGCCAATCATGACGCAGGCCGGTGGGAGATGTAAGAAGCTACTTTACTGTACATGGATGGACGAGTGGGAAGGTGGCAGTGGCAAGCGGCGGGCGTTCAATGCCATCAAGTGTCGCATTAAGTCGCGGTTGAAGTGTCTCCGGGTAGCAAGCAATCAAGTGGAACGGATGCGGTAACTCGCAATATACACACATGAATCTAAGATTAAACAGATAAGGGCAAGGACACATACATAATACAGCAGGAACAATCTACGGCGGGTTTGTAGCCAGATCACCATCAACTTTTGTGTGTGTGTCTGTCTGTCACACACAAGTAGAGTGACATGGGACTGGGACTGGGACTGGGGGTTGGTGGTGTTGCTGCTAAAAAGCCGCTGCTGCTGCTGCCGCTGCTGCAGCCATTGCCGGGACAAAAGCTAAACCCTGTCGCCAGGCGCAGAAAACTTACCCCCCGCGAAAAGGACAGCGTGGTAATTACCTGTCTTCTTGCTCCCGCAGCTCTCCACACATAAACTCCTCCGTCTCTGGACTGACCATCGTGCTTCTTCTCCTCCTCCTCCTCCTCTTCTTCTTCTTCCCCTCCAACTTCAGCGCTCTGGAAGCAAGACCTCCATCTCATCCGTAGTACTCCTTTCACGGGTCATCCGCTGCTGCTACTGTTGCTGCTCTCTCAATTCGTTGTGACCAGACAGAGCAATCATGCGTTTCCCCGCCACGGCTGCTATTTCAGCTGCCGTTCTGCTGACAGGCTCTGTCAATGCAGATGCGCAGTCTGTCCTCAGCGAAGCTAGCTCCTCTGCTTCGAGTGTTGCCAGTGATGCTTCCTCTGCAGCCTCATCGGCCACTTCTCTTCCACAGCTACCAACCTTCACTGTAAGCTCCATCCCCAGCTTCCAATAGCTCAATTAGCTTACTGACTTCATTTTCTGCAGCCTACAGCCATCAAGGGTGATTTCGTAGAGCAGTTCACCGATGACTGGGATCTGCGATGGAAGCCTTCTCATGCCAAGAAGGACACCAAGGGCAGTGACAAGGACGAGGAATGGGCATATGTTGGAGAATGGGCTGTCGAGGAGCCCCATGTCTACAAGGGCATGGAGGGTGACAAGGGCCTTGTGATCAAGAATGCCGCAGCTCATCATGCCATCTCCGCCAAGTTCCCTAAGAAGATCGAGAACAAGGGAAAGACACTCGTTGTCCAGTACGAAGTCAAGCTTCAAAGTACGTATCGGCGAACTCAATTGGATGTGACGTCCTCTCTAACGAGTCTTTAGATGGCCTTGAGTGTGGTGGAGGATACCTCAAGCTCCTCCGTGACAACAAAGCTCTCCACCAGGATGAGTTCTCTAACGCCTCCCCATACGTCGTCATGTTCGGTCCCGACAAGTGCGGTTCCACCAACAAGGTCCATCTCATTATCAACCACAAGAACCCAAAGACTGGCGAATACGAGGAGAAGCACCTTTCCAGCCCTCCAGCTGCTCGAATTGTCAAGACCACCGAACTCTACACTCTGATCATCCACCCCAACAACACCGCCATCATTAAGTTGAATGGCGAGCAAGTTAAGGAGGCCAATCTTCTTGAGGACTTCCAGCCTCCGTTCAATCCACCCAAGGAGATCGACGACCCCAAGGACTCCAAGCCAGATACCTGGGTCGATGAATCCAGAATCCCAGACCCTGAGGCTAAGAAGCCCGAAGATTGTGAGTGTTGGAGCCTTTGATATGCAACGAAAATAGCACTAACTCTGTTAAACAGGGGATGAGGATGCACCGTTCGAGATCGTTGATGAGGAAGCGACTAAGCCTGATGACTGGTTGGAGAGTGAGCCTCTTACCACTGCTGACCCAGAAGCTGAAAAGCCCGAGGACTGGGATAATGAGGAAGACGGAGACTGGGTTGCGTAAGTCACATCGAGATGACCCGCACGTATGCTTTGCTAATTCATCGCTAGACCAACTGTGCCGAACCCCAAGTGCGATGATGTTTCTGGCTGCGGCAAGTGGGAAAAGCCAGTAAGTCTGAACGATTTAACGTCACATTCTTGAATGCTAATCAAAGCTTAGATGATCAAGAATCCCAAGTATGTTGGCAAGTGGACCGCACCATATATTGACAACCCAGCCTACAAAGGGGTACGTTCGCAAGTATTCGATGCCAGAGCGGAGTTTTGCTGACTTTTTTGTATCAGGTTTGGGCCCCAAGAAAGATCAAGAACCCCGACTTCTATGAGGACAAAACCCCCTCAAACTTGGAACCTATGGGTGCTATTGGCTTTGAGATCTGGACCATGCAAAATGACATCCTCTTCGACAACATCTACATTGGCCACTCCGTCCAAGAGTCAGTATTCCCTCAGGTTTGAATAATGCAATAGCTAACTGGAAAATCAGTGCGCAGAAGCTCGCCGATGAGTCATTCTTTGAGAAGCAGCCCATCGAGCAACTCATTGAACTCGCCGAGAAGCCGAAGGTTGAAGACAAGCCTGTCAAGTCCCCATCTGACCTTGTCTTCCTCGATGACCCAATCCACTACATCAAGGAGAAGCTTGATCTCTTCTTCACCATTGCCCAAAACGATCCCATCCAGGCTATCAAATTTGTTCCTGAGGCTGCCGGTGGTCTTGCTGTTGCTTTCGTTGCTGTCATTGCTACGATCATTGGTGTCGTCTCTATGGGTGGCTCTACCCCACCACCAGCTGTCAAGAAGGCCGCCGACAAGGCTAAGGCTGCAGCTGTTGATGCCAAGGATAAGGTCGCGGAGGCCGTTACTACTGGAGCTGAGAAGGCTTCCGAGGCCACGAAGCGTACCACCCGAAGCACTTCATAGGGTACTGAAGGCTGAACGCGTGTGTGAAAGGAGATGGCTTATGGTAGGCACATGATGTATTTGCATTTGCATTTCCAGTTAACTTTGGAGTTGCCCGGTACCTCTCGGTGGATATGTAACTTAGTAGGCGCACAAAAATATTAAAACATACCTCAACTGAAATTTGGACTTGCAAATTATGGGTTCATATCTTATCAGCCCACTCAGGTTCAGACATTCTGACATCTTCACCCAGTGTTATTGTGCATACCTGTTAGGCATCTGTGTGTGCTTTTGGTGATGTGGCCTCAGGCAGTAAAAACTGCTGTTCGGAAAAATAGCCTCGGCAAACGGCTAACTTAGTGTATAGCAGCATGGGAAGCTTTCAGTATGATGCCCATTATTTCCTCCCACGCTCATTTGATTGTTCAATTTGCCGAAGTTCAAAGGCGGAGGACCGACGAAGTTCTTGGTACTCTTCCAAATAGAAGCTACAAGTATAGTGGGAACGTGGCTGGGCTTGAGGCTGGTATAGCAGACTTCGGGATTTTGTACAGTCTCGTAACTGTCATTTAAGCTCGGAATGGCCGCTAAAGCAAAGACATTCGCGGAGGCAACAGCTTTAAAAGTGCTGTCAAGCCATACCTATGAAGCGGATTTCGCTGATGATTGGTGCATAGGCTCAGGCAATGATGACCCCAAGCAATTCGTTACTCTTATACTAATGTTTATATTTTAGTTCCCCACGGTGGCTATGTCACTTCTACATTCCTCCAGGTAGCATCAAAGCACTTCAATACCACTTTGTCCAAGCAAAGCCAATCACACACCATAGCTCTTCATTTAGATTTTCTCCGTCGCACCCAAGCTGGGCCAGCATTGTTTACAGTTAGAGACACAAAGCTAGGCCGACAGACCTCCGTCGTGCATGTCACTCTTACTCAAGATGGTCGCGAGGAAGTAGTCGGCTACATCACCAACTCCAACATCTTCTCGCAGACCGGTCTATCCTTCGCCACAGCATGGAAGTTAGATCCTGCACCGCCGCCGGTATCTCTTGCTCTTCTCGCCAAGGGCGAGGACAAGAACTGGTGTGTGCAGCCTCATATGCCATTTCCTTCTTTCCGCAAGGCCTCAAATAAGACAAATTTCTTCTTCCCCAGGGACGGCCAACGAGAGAGAAGCTGGGCAGATGAATGGGTCACGTTGAAGACTGGCGAAAAGTGGACGAATGAAATGCTAGGGTTCGTTGCGGATATGTGGCCCATGCCCGTCGAAGCGTTCATGAGCGAGCACAATCCGTATGATACGAAGAACAACGCAATTACCACGGGGAGAGAGAAAGCGAGGACAATGTGGTACCCTACCCTACTTCTAAATTTAGATATCAAGAAAGTGTTACCGGAGGAGGGAGTAGAGTGGCTGTTTGTGAGGGTCGAGGCTAAGCAGATCAAAGACGGAAGGATGGATCTTGAGATTGTGGTTTTGGATGAGGGCGGTGACATTGTTGCACTGAGCCATCACGTTGCGTTTGCTGTCGGGTCGGAGAGGAATATCGCACAGAGGAATCAAGGGGCGGGCAAGTTATGAAGGTTGGAAAGAGATGGGATAGAGAGCTGTTACTAGTCAGGAATAGAATTGTTCGAAGTCTTATGGCATAGATCGAGTTTGGGGGATTCTCTCCGTACAAATCTCATAGGGGATTCTATCCCTACGTATGTCTGCTTATCGAGTCCACTTTCAGACATGAAGTACACGTTGAAGTGATAGATTTTGCACTCTGGTAGAGAAACAAAAGAAAACCTTTGAGTTTAAAACAAGCTATTAATCATTGAACATGCTCGGAGAGGAAAACTATGTATCCCCGAGGATGCCTATGCTTCTATCAGCTTTCCCTTGTTCGATGATTGCATCTAGTCTAGTCAACAATGGTACGGCTCGTCATTGAAACTCAACTACACGTATCCAGACGAACGGGCTATGCCTGAAGCGGGTGGCAGACGCGAAGTGGCTCCAGCATTGACATTCTTCGGCCGCACTGGCGTCTGGCCAAGAGACCACCGTTCCCGCTTTAGGAAATCCCGCGCGAGATGCTGAAGTGCATCAAAAACTTTCTGATTCCCATTTTTGGACAGCAAAAGAGATCTAGAATTGGGTATCTTCCAGTAGTTTTCGTGGCTTGAAAGATGCGAATCCTTTCGATCTGCATTAGCGAGACGATCTCAAGGATTGTGATAGCGTGGTAGATGAAATTCTGGAGGGTCTATGAAGTCGCTGACGCTCCGTAGTTCAGAAGTTGATGAGCTCGGACAGGACTTTTCTTAGACGATCTGAGGGTTGTGTGGTCTATTCATGCAGACGTCGATTGTCTAGTTACACTTCATACTGCCAAGAGCCTTCATCTCGTGGCCTCGATATTAAGACTTCTACATCGCCAAATTCTAGCAAAGTCTTTTGCTGTCACGCTAGAAAGAGTGACTAGATACTTAGGCGGTAGTTAGATGTGCTAGCAATCGGCTGAATTCTGATGATCATTTTTGAGGATTTCATCGTTCACATGGTCTGCTCTACGGTAGAAGTGCTCCTGTTGCGCATCAATTCTTTGCTCGTTTCGGCCTAGCATGAGGAACAAGTTAAAGTGCATATATTCTGCGATTGTCCAGATCGTGCTTCTTTGAAATATTTAGTTCATCAAATGTTAAAAATATAGAAATATAACTGAATACCTATGAGGAAAAGAGGCAATATAAGTTCCGATTACGATCTTCTTGCATAGTTGTAATTTTAAGTCGAAGTCTCGATTACTGCAAGCATGATTGGGCGTCAAGATTCGGAAGCGATTGGTTGGACAAAGAATAGAGACGCATGTACTCGCTGCCTGCAACTGGGCGGCACGGGCCTCTGATGACCGGATCAGGCTGTGGCAAGAGTCACCAAATTTTACTTTCTACTGCTAAGTCTAGTAATTGGCGCACAGTGACTTACCAAAAACATCACTACTTTTTGATGACGAATAAATGAGGCTGCGACTTAGTCCCAAGGACTCCGAGCGGAAGTCATGGACGTTCTAGGAGCAGTTGTGAACGTCATACACATCGCTCGTCGTGTAGTTCAGTTCATCCAAGAAGCTCGTGAAGCCCCAAATGACCGTGAAAGACTTGTCATTGCTGTATATTCTGCCAGTGGCGTTATTGAAACTTTTCGTCTTCTCTACGCTTCTTCTACGGTGGCACGATGGAGGGACAAGATTGCAGCTGCAGTGGGGCCGTCAGGCGCCGTAACACAGTACGGCAAACTCTTGGATCGTATTCTTGACAAGGCATTGAATAGCGCCGGAATCAAAAGCAGTCCTATGAGAAAGATAGAGGATGGCTGGCGGAATGTCAAATGGCCATTCGACAAGAAGAACCTGAATTTGTTGATAGGGGAGGTGGATAGTTTGAAGGCTAGTCTATTGCTTATTGTAAGTTGATCCATAAGGTGCTTGAAACTGTAGCTACTGAATTGGTTAGCTTTCAGATGTGCAACTTGAGATGGGTATGAATATGGAATCGACCCTGGACCGTCTCGAATCCAAAATGAAAAATCTTGACCTAGGCCAGCAGGAAATGATTTCTGGGCAGAAGGTATTACTCAACGACCATTTCGAGGTGAAACTGGATGAGCTATGCAAGGGGCTTTGTATAACAAATGTCGAGCGGCAATTGACGGGATCTCTACGTGCTTTCGAGAACAGCAAGCCCTTATGGTATTTGCGGGACGAGCATTTCCAGGATTGGGAAGGCGGCACAGAGTCTTCAAGAGTGCTTTGGTGTCCTGGGGGCCCCGGAGCTGGCAAGACTGTCTTTGCATCTTTCCTGACCCATGAGCTGCGCCAAAGGCATTCTGGAGCCGACTCTGCAGCGGCAGTTTTCTTTTGCAACTACAAGAATAAACAAAGTGATGAGCAGAGTGCCGCTATGATTGTACGAAGTATATGCAGACAGTTTTTGGAACAAAATCCGGCGCTACGGTCTTTCGTCGAGAGATATCAACGCCGTCTGAACGACTCCGATGACGAGGGAGAAATCCAGGAGCCAATTGAGAATGAGCAACAGCTTGTGACACATCTAGCTTCTAATCTCAAAAGCAGCTTCATTATAATTGATGCCATTGACGAATGCGACGACCGCCAG
This sequence comes from Proliferodiscus dingleyae, assembly GCA_003988795.1. NCBI lineage: Eukaryota > Fungi > Ascomycota > Leotiomycetes > Helotiales > Lachnaceae > Proliferodiscus > Proliferodiscus dingleyae. Next base: position 1,138,482 of record QYAK01000013.1, on the reverse strand, counting down.
AAGACATTGCTTATGCGCCAGCTGCGTAGTCTGCTTGATGAGGTGCAAAACGTTCATCTTCTTGTCACATCGAGGCATAACCAACAGCACCTTTTCTCCGATGCGCTCCGCATGGACGTCGAGGCCAAGGACGAGGATATTGAGCATTTTCTTCAGTTCCGGATGGCCAACATGGATGCATTATCTGCATTGACAGAGCTTTCCGACAACGAGCTATTGGTGGTGCGTAGAAGAATCATAGAGCGCAGTTTCGGTCTCTTTCTGATCGCGAAGGGACATATGGACGCACTTGAAGAATGCGAGAGGAAAGATACTTTGCAAACTCGGCTGAAAAACTTATCTGGGAATCAAGAAGGAATCTATGATGATGCATGGAGCAGGATCGTCGAACAGAAAGAAGATCGGCGGATATTAGGAACAACCGCGATCTTGTGGATAGTCCGCGCTAGAAGAATCCTTACCTGTCGAGAGGTATTACATGCGGTAGCGGTGTCAACCTGCGACTCGGCGCACGACTTTAATGAGAGTGCAGTTGCAAGCGAGAGACTTCTTCTTGCTTCCTGCGGTGGTCTGATCATAATCAACCCTGACACCAAGTTGGTGACTATCCACCAGAGCCTTCAAGAATATTTCGAGCGCCGTGGAAAGAAGACTTTTTACTTCCCTAGCGCAGAAGAGGAGATGGCTAATGTATGTCTGAAGTACCTCTGCCTTGATAGGTTCTCTGAAGGGCACTGTAAAGACAAACGCTCTTACGATATGCGTGTCGAAAATAACGCCTTCCTCGAGTACGCCGCTCAACACTGGGGCTGGCATCTCCGTGAGACCGGTAAAGCTGATCTCTTAGAACAAATCTCCCTAATTCGGAGTCAGCGTCTGATTGCTTCTGCGGCCCAAGCTTTGACTCGATCCCCTATCCGAGTTGAAGGGCTTTCCTGGCCAAATTGGTTGGCGCATAAATTTGATATGAACTGGTTTCCTCACACTGAGGACCCAATTCTGCCGACTCTTCATCTCCTGGCGTATTTCGGTCTAACGGAAGTCATGACCAGGCTTCTTCTGGATGATCATCCAATCAAAGAAGTGACAGAAGATGGACGGACTGCACTTCATATCGCATCTGCCACTGGCTCTAAGGCTACTGTCGAGTTGCTCCTTGATCATGGTGCAGATGTTGGTAAAGAGACCACCACGCATGGGATTACTGCTCTGCATGTAGCTGCCAGCTCGAATCGCATTGAAATTGTGGAATGCATGCTCGACCACACTGGAGACCAAGCGCAAATTCTTACAAACAAACGAAATTGGCTAGGGCGGACACCTCTCCATGACGCTGTACGGCGTGGATATGCCCAAGTTGTCAAAGCGTTGTTGAGAGCAGGAGCTGATCCATGCATCGGAGATAATGGAGACCAACAGGAGACTTCAATGCACTACGCAGTCAACCGAGGTGATCTTGAAGTCATTTCAGAACTATTTGGATGTCCTCAGGGAGGCCACAAAATGCTAGAGATCCGGCTACACAGATTCCAACACACGCCTGTACATTCAGCGATTGTGTATGACCACACTCTAGCTTTCAAGCTCCTGGTAGAGCTTGGTGCTTCAATAGAAAGTAGACAATGGACAGGTGGAACACCATTTTATCAAGCTTGTGAATTTGGCAGGCTACGTATTGTTGCTGAACTCCTGAGGCTCGGCGCCGATGTGAGAGCGTGTGATATTTGGGGAAAGACAGGACTGCACATGGCTGCCAGGAATAGCCATGTCCATGTTGTGACATATGTACTTCGTCGTATACGGACACCGGATTTTATCAACAAGCAGGGCAACGTGGGGAATACGGCGCTGTTGCTCTCCATCGGCGCCAGCCCTGAGCGCTCAAGAATTTTCTACGAATTACTCAACGCTGGTGCAGACGTGACGCTGATGAATCACGATGGAGAAAACGTCCTTCATCTCGCTGCAAATGAAAATGCTTTAGAAATTGCGAATAGAATACTGGACCTCACTGAAGGGAAGGACATGCTTCAAAAACGAACAAAGCATACAGGAAATACGCCTCTACATAATGCTGTTGCGAGAGGCCACGCTCAGATGGTTCGCAGATTGCTCGATGCAGGTGCAGACATTACGCTGGTGAACAACGAGGAAGATACCGTTCTTCATCTGGCTACAAAGGAAAAAGCTTCTGAAATTGTGAATATGATTGTAGAGCATTCGGAAAGGACAAATGTACCGGAAAACAAAATAGAGTCAATCTAGCGCACTCCGTTGCATCGACTCATCGTAGAGAGGCATGTCAGGACAATTTGTAGGCTAGTGAAAGTTGGAGCGAGCTTGAGCAGCCCTGAATCGTCCTGGCCATGCAAGATGCCCAGAGTCAATACCAAGTTGTACTTGTAGACTGCTTGAAGAGTATAGATGTAGAACGAAATGTAGCTAATGACGGCATGAAGTAAGACACAACTGTGCGATGCATAGGACTACAGAAGCGGTACTTGAGACTAGTTGGAAGTGCTCAGCAGGGCTCAGCAGGGCCGGCACATGGAGCATTCAGCTTGTACACCAAACTTGGGATTGGCAAAAGAGCAACAAAGATAGATCTACAGAGGGGAGAAAACGAGCGTGAGACAAGCTCATGTGATGACAGAAGATGCTTCATGAGTGACTCCGCGAGTCATTATCACCCCGTGTAAATACGCGCTACTACACCTATGAGGACCCGGTACCTGGCACCATCAAAGGAGGCATGGACCGGCCGATGCTGGTGCTGGATCTATCGATGGAGTAGTGATGATATTGTATCCTTGTATCCTTGTATCCTTGTACCTGTGTACCTGTGTACCTGTGTACCTGTTCTGGCGTGGTGTGTTTGGTGTGTTTGGTGTGTCTGGGCAAACGTGACGATGATGTAGCGATTGATTGGCCAATGGCGCAAGCTCCCTATCCGTGTCCGTGGCTTTTCCCTTCAAGCTTTCCCCCACCCCACGTCTGGCCCGCAGCCCGCAGGAAGCAGGAAGCAGGAAGCAGGAAGCAGGAAGGTGAAGCAGAACCTCACGATCCAGCGACCACGTCCACATCCACATCCCACTCTCACATCTTCCTGCGGTGGGGTTCTTCTCCTCTTCTCTGCCTCCTCTCCCTCTTTCCTCCCGATCCGAAGCGCTTTTGCATCACCAGCGTAAAGTATACAGTATGCAACATACATCATCAGCCTTGACCTAAGCCTTGGATCAACCCATCCATACGCAACACAACTCTTGCTTCTCTACTTGGCAATCCCCGCCTCTCTCTTTCTTCAGGTATTCCACCTCTCACTTCACCCACCTTATCTGCAAGCTCCAGTCTGTACCCTTCGCGTCCTCCACATTCACGATTTTATGGTGCCGATTGCCTTTACAACCATCAACTAAAAGATTTCTCTATTGCCGGACCGAAATGTCATGCGGAGACTGCTAATCATTCAAGATCTCGACACTCAGTCCCTCACCTGGCGGTCACATAATCTTCTAGAACCCGGGAAACACACTTTCCAACCCGTCAAGCCCGGTGTTATTGTCATGAAGTTCGGCGAGCAGCTTCGCTCGAGCGCCATTGACGAGTACCAATGGTACTACATTGCCTACGATGAGCTGAAGCAGCTCCTGAAGACAGACTACGTCACGCCTCCTACTAAACGTGAACCTCGGCCGAAGAGACAGGAATGGACCGAGGAGGATGAGGGTGTCTTCATTTCGCGCATCGAGGCCGAACTAGATAAGGTTTATTCGAAGCAAAGGCTCAAGGTCATTGAGATCTCGGGGCGTATCAAGAGTGCTGAGAAGGAAGTCAACGAGATTGTGCAGAGACTGGATAACAGAAAACCTGTTGCCAGACAAGGCAGTGTGGCTCAGGACGATGATGCTCCCACCGAAGAAGAGTTCATGTTGCTAGAAGAGGATTTAAATGAGATCACTGCAGACGTTAACGACCTCGCGAAGTTCGTCCAGCTAAACTATACAGGCTTCCAAAAGATCATCAAGAAGCATGATGTGAGATTCGCTCTCGGCTTGGCAAGTAAAGCTAACCCTGATAGAAACAAACAAAATGGATCCTGAAACCAGTCTTCGCGACAAGGCTAAAGGCAAAGCCTTTTTACAAAGACAATTACGATGCAGATATTGTTAAGCTTTCGAAGCTGTGGGACATTGTAAGGACGAGAGGAAATCCGGTCAAAGGTGACAGCTCCGCTGGCGGTAGCCAAGGAAGTTTTATTCGACAAACCACAAAGTACTGGGTACATAAGGACAACATCACTGAGGTGAAGCTTATTATCATGAAGGTATGAATAGTCTATGCTCGCCATGGCTATCGCTGATTTTCTCTAGCACCTCCCGGTCCTTGTCTTTAACCCAAATAAGGAATTCGAGACGAAAGATTCAGCCATTACATCCATCTATTACGATAATCCAGAAAAATGGGATCTCTACGAGGGTAGATTGAAGAAGAGCGAAGGCGCAGAAGCAATCCGTTTAAGATGGTATGGTGGCATGGATACTGAAACGATTTTTGTGGAGAGAAAAACTCATCGTGAAGACTGGACGGGAGAGAAGTCAGTGAAGGCTAGATTTGCTATGAAGGAGAAGAATGTCAATGCATATATGAGAGGCGACATGCTTCCGGCAGCAATTTTTGAGAAGGCCCGAAAAGATGGAAAGAAGTCGACAAAAGTTATCGACGAAGACGAGAGGCTGGCAAAGGAAGTCCAGTACTCCGTGTTGAAAAAGGGATATAAACCAGTCTGTCGATCATTCTATAATCGAACCGCATTTCAATTACCGGCCGACGCACGGGTTCGAATTTCTCTGGATACCGAGCTCACAATGGTACGCGAAGACAATTTGGACGGACACCAGAGATCTGGCAATAATTGGAGGCGAATGGATATTGGTATTGACTGGCCATTCTCGCAAATGCCGCCTGAGGATATTGAAAGATTCCCGTATGCCGTTCTTGAAGTCAAGCTTCAGACTCAGGCCGGCCAGGAGCCACCAGAGTGGGTTCGCGAGCTCATTGCAAGCCATCTTGTTGAAGCTGTCCCCAAATTCTCGAAATTTATACATGGAACAGCAACACTTTTTCCTACCCGTATCGACCTTCTCCCCTTCTGGTTTCCGCAGATGGACGTCGATATTCGGAAACCGGTCACGCAAAATGTTGGGATCCGCCGACATGCTGCTACTTCCAACACCGCCTCAACCAGCGATGATGACGATGATGACGAGGACGACGATTCCGATGACGAACACGGGATCTCAGAGGGTACTACTGCTGTTGGAAACAGTTCAGACGAGAATGTGAACCTTCTTCGAAAGACTCGTGATCGATTAGCCGACCGAGACATAGAAAGTCGTGCTGCTGGGAACAGTCTCGACATCGAAGAGCAACTAGGTGCACTGCCACTCGATCATGAGGACTATCCACTCTACGATTCAGACGAGGAAGATGATGAAGCGGAGGCCCTTGAAGAAGCACGCAGGATCGGAGGATGGCCATATTATTCCAAAGTTCTGAAGAAGCATGCCATTCTAGCAGGCCATCATGTCATAAACGCTCTTCACACGATTAATCCAGCGCCAAAGCCCACTTCTGTCCCAAGGAACGGCATGCAAGCTCAGCTGGGGTCCGGCAACATCGAAAGCAAAAGATTCAAAGCACCAAAAGGGAAGAAGATCCACGTCCCTGTGCGGGTGGAGCCGAAAGTCTATTTCGCTGCCGAGAGGACTTTCTTATCCTGGGTGTGTACCTATTTCTATTATGCATAACACAACTAACATCTCTCAGCTCGAGATCTCGATTTGGCTTGCTTTAGCAGCTACAACCATTCTCAACTTCGGCGACAAACCGTCACGCATCTCCTTTGTCGTATCGGGATGCTTGACAGTCACTGCTGCTTTCTTCCTCTTATATTCCGTTGGCATCTACGTGTGGAGGAGTCGTGCAATACGATCGCGTAAGGCTATCAAATATCACGACAAATTTGGACCGAGTTTGCTGTGTGCAATGTTGGTTATCACTTTGGGCTTGAATGCAGGTTTTGAATTGAGGACAAGAAATTATATCTAATGAGCGGAATATGCGGATGGCAGAATGTTGTATAAAGGGGTAACCGAGCTTGGATTGTATAAAGCAAAGCAGGCGAAAAACATTTCGTCGGCGAGCAGAAGCTGTAGCATAACTCGAAGGGATTTCGAATACAGATGTTCACGAGTAGCATCTCTCGCAATGTGCCCGTATCGTAGTCCTGTAATTGTCATGCGGCCTCTGGCCCTCCGAAGCTAGTCAGCCGTGAAGGCAGAGTAACGGACTTTCTCGATTTGTTTCCTCCGCCTGCATGCACGATTATTCTCCGACCAAAATAACGACCGGAAGCCTGGTTTCCTATGTTTTAGAATAACAACCATCCAATCTATGCTTCGAGGGTGAGCTAGAGCAAAATGCTAAATTGAATGTTCCTGAGATTCTATTGCGGCCGTAATGGTCCAGTACTACTGCCCTGCCCCTACCCCTTTTTCTTTGGCGAGAAGACGATGACGTAGTCACCACTGAAGTCGAACGAAATAAGTGGCGGGCTAGATTACTGAAGCCATTCCGTCAGTTTGTCTATCGTGCGTGGTTTCTGACTAAACCTCTCGCATTTCAACTGCATGGCATGAATGTGGACTAAGCAACTTGCTTTTGACTAATCAGTGGGGATGGATACGTGGTCGTGAAAAGTAGAAATCTCAATATCACTAATCAGCCTTCGCTTTGGAATCCCCACTTCCAGACTGTACGCCTTCACAATCTAACGTCCTGAGTGGAGAATTGCTTGAATTTCATCTTAGTGTATGAAATATAATCATGAAAATTTGATTAGTATTTTTGTTCAAACTATTGACGCGATGATACGCTGCGCAGCAACTATTTCTGTCAGGTGAGTGATGAAGGCGAGTGACTCTCCTAGAAGCATTTCTGCTTCGAAGAAGTATATATGTGGGTCCTGTCTCTTCCAGAATACCAATTCTTCATTCAAAAAACACATACAAATACATACTGATACATATCTTTCAACTTGATTCTGCCCTCATCAACATGTCTAAGCAAACCCTCCTCATCATCGGCGGAGCAGGCGCCCAGAACAGTGCTGTTGCCAAAGTCTTCTCTGCCACCGGGAATTACGAGGTGCGCCTCCTCACACGCTCCGCCAAGGGACACTCAGAACTCTCCTCACTTGCCAACGTGACCCTCATCGAAGGCGACTGTTTCGACGAAGCGACCCTCTACTCGCTGTTCAAGGATGTGGATCTCTTATTCGTCAACTCTAACGGATTTGCTATTGGCGAGAAGAACGAGCTGTATTGGGGCGTGAGATGGTATGAGATTGCGAGGTGGGCAGGCGTGAAACATTTCTTGTACAGCGGGCTGCCGTACGTGAGCAGGAACGGCGATTTCGATCCTAGAAGTCGTGTTCCTTTCGTAGATGGAAAGGCGAAAGTCGCTCGTAAGTCCTGACCCATGAGCCTGCCGTTGCTAAAATACATGAGTCACAGGCTGATCGACCCATCTCAGAGTACCTAACATCGATGCCGACGAGCCCCATGGCCTGGAGCGTTCTGACATCGGGACCTTACGCAGAGCGTTTCTGGGAACCATCATTCGCCCCGACCAAAGAAGCAGATGGGACCTACGCTTTCAAGCTCCCGCTGGGCCCAACTGGGGCCATGCCGCTTGTGGAATTAGAATCCATTGGTGTGTATGCTCAATGGATGTTCGAGCACCCAGAGCGCTCAGCTGGTCTCCATCTCGGCGTCGCGATCGCGCACGTCTCTGGCGCCGAGCTCGCCGCAGCCTTCCAGAACGTGACGGGGCAGAAAGCACGATATGATGAGATTCCTCTTCAGGCGGTGCTAGACACAATGCCGGGCCGGAAGATCGGCTCGGGAGCTTCGCCTGGATTCGATGACCCGACGCTGATGACACCAGCGGAGCATTTTGGGCCGTGGTGGAGTATTTTCCAGGAGAGTGCTGGGAATACGGGCTTATGGTCGAGAGACTATGGATTGCTAGATGAAATAATGCCGACCAGGGTCAGGACAATTGAGGAGTGGATGAGGAAAGTAAACTATGATGGGCAGTTGAAGGCTGTGTTGAAAACGGGCCTATCCTATAGTGATTAGAGACCTTGCTCTTGTGGACATTATGGTACTAAGCCATGATGCATAAAATGGATGAGTTGCGGATAAGCTTGGGTCAGGTGGTTTCGATTATGGATTAATTTTGTTGTAATAATCTTGTGGAATTTGAGGGAGAGATTGATAATAGCAGTATGACGCCTCATGTCTATAACTTACATTTCATTATATCAGATTGAGTGAAATGGAGCATAAAATTTGGGGCACACAGACCTGGGCCTGATGAACCGACCCGAAGATTTTTACGCCTAGCTATAGGCAAATGAGGATTAAGCAAAAATAAAGACCGAGCAGCTTTCTGAGTCAGGGCTCCTGCTCATTTGGCTCACCGTAACAGCTAGAACCAGCTGCACCCTCTCCTCGGTGATACTATAAGCACCAGTCATGAGCTGCGAGTCCCGAGTCTGAAATCAAAACTAGTATTCGAAGCAGGAACGACTTTCTATGACTCGCACCCGCAGGCCTCTGAAAGTAGCAGCTTGAAGGAATACTCGCTCGTTTTCAAGCCATTCACGTCAGAGACATGTAGCGGCACGTTGATAGTGAGGTGGCACACAGATGGCGCCGTGACATAATGGCTTTCGGACTGCAACACAAATATTTCTTGTGATTGCCTAAACGATACACCTTGCAGAACAGTATGAAGCCGAGGCTGCAAGATTTGAATCACTGGTTACTGCACCCTATCTCTCACTGCAACAATGGCCCTTCTGATTTGAGACGTGATGCGAGAGCCAGCTGTCCACGCTTTCGATCCTGTCTGCTGAGGAGGTACAGGATGCATACAACGAAGTACATTTCCGAGCCAGCATGGCCGGCTATGGCCTTTCTGTTCGGAATTACTAGTTCGAGCACTAGTGTCTGCCAGTGAAGGAGAGACAGCAGGATCAAACAGAATTTATGTCTTGCATCAATGCTTCTCCCCCCTAACTTGGAATCAATCTTGTGGGATAGCCAAGGTGGTCTCGTGTGATTTGACAAAGCCCCTTACCAGCCCAGCTTGGTTGACACAACTCGTTAAGTGACAATAGAAGGAGGCGGAACGAGACGTCTCTTGCTGCAACTGGCGAAGATAAGGGCATAGAAGCTTTCCATGAGCGTTACACTGGAAGCACACCCCACCTAGAGTTCAGTGGGGGTGAGGAATAAGCTTACGGCCGAATTGTAAGGAGCTGTGAGGATGAACACAATCCCTACCCCATGTGACTGACAGACGACATGTAACATCCCGGAAAGGCATGAGCAAAACGTTCTGGAAGTACTTAGCATGCACGTAAGGCGGAAGGTCCCTTCGGACCCCGAGACCCGAAGCATACCCCGAAATTGAGCTACTGGGTCTCGCATGTGCGAACTGGTCGAAATAAGGACAAAATGTAGCGTATTATAGTAGATGAACGAATCGTAAAAACAAATTACGAGACAACATGCCTCGCACGTTGGATCTACCGTATTTACACAATCGTTGGAGGACTTTGCCAAAGCACGATCCAAGTTGTGTGGTATTTGCGATATGAAAAGTATGCAGCCAAATGATAAGCTACTTAGCTACCATATTCGAAGATAGATAGATAGTTTGAGAACTCAAACAAGTAGTTGTCGTCCGGGGGCTTGCATTACATCCGAGGAGTAAAGAGCCCTCCGGAGAAATGTGGCCCCAGTAGGACGAGCGCGCGTATCAACAAAGTATGTGCTTCCGTAAATGGAAGCCGCCAATTACATTCCGGGAGTCTTATCTTAACAACAATCAGAAAGTGTTTTGCATCATGAAGCGAGAGTGCAGATAGGGAGGAATTGTAGAATGTATCACTATGGCTGACACTGTCAGCATGTCAGCAGCTGGGCCGTCAGCAAATTGCGAAAACCCTAGGCCACGGGATCTATTTCGAGCCCGTACTTCGCACGTAATGTCTATCGACTTCTACAGCGCCGGCCTGGTAGTGCTTAGAGCAACGTTAGATGCAGGATATCATAGGTTGCAGATTTCCGGCGCCTTGTCCGAAGTACCGGAGGGGTGTAGATCTGCACACCACTTGGTGAGAAAGAGGCTCTTTGTACGACGAGGACGAGACAGCCAGATTCCAAGCAGATTCCAAGTCTGGGCTCTGAGCAGCAGGGTTTCTAGTAGACAGGCAAAGCAGTGACGAGAAGCAATTCCTGGGGAAATTTCCTGGAGATAAAGAGACAGGGAGACAGGGCGCGCGCGGTCCATGGGGAGTTTATCCTGATCAAGATCCGGCGAAGTGCCGAGGGTGTTCTGTATTGTACCTGCGGACAGGGCAAGCCACCAGCCGGAATCCCATTCGACCACGCGTGAAATTAGCAAAACAAACTCGGGAATCGTCGCTGAGGCGCCTCACATTCCGCGCAGTTTCCCCAGGCTACTGGCATAGTCCGTCCGAATTAGGCATCTCTAGGGAGAATGCAATATAGTACTATGGGTAGTATGGATTAGTATGAGGAGTAGGAGTAGGAGTAGGAGTAGTAGTAGTATGGAGATTGGAGATGGGATTGGAGATGGGATTGGAGATGGGATTGGATTGTGCAGTACTTATCGTATCGTATGGTACGGTACCTTGCCTCGCCTTGCCTTGCCTGGTGGCCACACTACTGCTGTATGTATGTACAGTACAGTACAGTACTAACCCTGTATAGCAACCCAGCTTTGGACCTCGTTCTCTCTTTGCCCTTTTTCTGCCTTTCCTTGCTTATGCGCCGCCGGCGAGTTGCTGAGCGTTCGCACTTGTCGCAGCGGCGCAGCGTCAGCGGCACCCCCCAGAGCAAATCCTCCGTAGCAGCCTTCCCGCACCGCAACTCCAGCCCGCAACCCGCAACCCGCAACCCCAGCCCAGCCGCGAACTTGCTTGCTGCTACAGCCAGAGCCAGGCACCCCCCCCGGGGTCCTCAACATTTTCTCGCAGGAATTCCCCGGCCACACCTTCTCTCCTACAACTCTCCTACAACTCTCCTCCAACTCTCTCCGTCTTGTAATCTGCGCCTGGTTTTGACATGGTACGATTCTCTTCTGGCATGCGTGGAAGACCTTTGACTGTGACGGACTTGCTGCGACATTCAGGGCAGGACAGGTTATCCGAGTGAGAGAGCAGCAGGAGGCTGAAGGGGCAAGAAGGCACGTGCCAGGGGTTATCCTCAACATTTCGGGCTGCTTCAACACCACGTTCACGATGGACGACGCTCGCCCCCAAGATGTCCACTTTGCTTGGGAGGACATCATAGATTACAAGAACTACAAAGCTCCAAAACCCGGGAAGCGGCCGGCCACAACTCGTCACCTATCCTTCGAGGAGCACCAGCCTGCAGGCGACCCGAAAGACGACGATAACGCTTCCCAATGGAGCGAGACAGAAAGTATGTATAGCACGGGACGCTCCAGTGCTGCCGAGTCCTTCTCAACGCGTACTTCGATATCCTTCGGCGGTGTTGACCACTATTTCGGGGATGACGACGAGATCGAGTTTCCCTCGTACGACGATGCCGCTCATCGTGGCCGGGTATCGAGTCTGTGCAACAGCTTCTCAGCCCTACCTTCATTGAGCCCGACCAGAGAGCAGGAAATCAGCTCGCCAGAACCCGTTGAGCGTGCCGAGGACGACGTAGCCATCACCGACCTACCTTCCCGACATGTAGATTACCTGTCACATGACTGGTCCGAGCAAGATCTCTATTCTTCTTGGAAGCATGTGCGGTCAAGTCGAAAGCCATATAACAAGCGAGATCGATTGGAGAATGCAGCCTGGAGATTATGGGGCAAAATGCGACAGAATCTGGGGACTGTTGCACCAGAAAGCATTAATTGGTACGCCGCATAATACTTGCAGAAATCACGTGCTAACTCTCTCTTACAGGATGAAGGACCTCGATGTCACTTGGCTCTATGGGCCACACCAGACCGTGGCTATAGAGCCAAATACTTCTGATATGCCTGGCGAAGCTGGTTCAGCAGTATCCCAGAAAACAGAGCCCGCTAATACCAACATACGCCCTATCCTGAAGAAACGTACCTTATCCGACGCCCTCCTTCAGCGCTCAATGTCATCCACGTCGCTCGTAAATCAAACTATCACCGCCGCTTCGAGTCTCGAAAATCTCAGCGATGCGACCAAGAAGAGTGTCAGATTTGCTTCTTCCAAAGATAAATCAAGTGAAGACCTTGTGACTCCCGCCAAGAATGTTCGATTTCATCCCGAGGTTGAGCAATGTATTGTTGTGGAAGACCACGGTGTGTCCCAGGATACCCAAGATGAAGTTGACGATGAAGACGAGCTTGAGTATTGTCTCAACATGGTCGATACTCAACCAAAGTCCACGAAAATGAGCTTAGACACTTCAATCTGGAAGTCCAAGGTACCTGCACGGAGATCCCCTATCGAAGAATCAAATGATAGATCAAAGGCTCTTTTATCACTACCGACGACGAATTTGAGACCTGCTGAGGAGAGCACCTCATCACCAGTGAAGACTGCTAATAATCCGGCCTGGAATGCCTCATCATCTTACGTATACAATAAATCGAAACAAACCATACACTCCTTGGACGTCTCGACTTCCCATGCGGGCTACAATAGCGATGATGAAGATGACTACATTGAACGGTTCTCCCCCATTGAGCGGAGGCGGCCATCGCTTCCGTTGGGCCATAAGGGTGACAAGACGGCTGAGACGAATCCGAAATTGACCGATTCAAACATCACAAACACAGAAGCTGCATCTCCTGGACATATCGCAGCTCAATTGGAACGCCAACCAGAAGATCCATCGGAAGCTGGGATGTCCCTTTCAATGTCCAAGCAAGACTCGATTGGGAAAGAGCAGAGTGCAACTGAACCTAAGGAGATCGTTAGCGAATCGGAATCCACGATGACGAGTTCTGAATGCGAGTCGGACATTCAGAGCGTGTCAGACGATAATGGTATGGAGTCAGACAATACATCCACTGAGAGCAGAAACAGCTCTCTTTGCGGGCTGGATGCTGAGAGACTGTCGGAAGGAAACACAGTGGAGCTTGTATTAGATCCTGTTAGACAGGGGCTTGTCGACAGGGTGATGATGGAATTTGAAAGTGTTTTCCATCAGGAATGGGCCTCAAATATCACGAGACACAATCCCGAATCTTCTGAAACTCCAACATCCACGGGCTCGAGTGCAAGCATGAGCATAGGTACCACAGTTGGCTCGTCGTCGTCATCACTGGGTCAAAGAAAGCGACAGAGAGGGGACGAGGATGACGGACCTGAAGAGAACGGAGATAGAAAGCCGCCACAACCACGCCAAACTTCTGTGGCGAGAAGCGAAGAAAACGTAGTCAAATTTGCCTGCCCGTTCCGGAAACATGACCCTCGCCAGTACAATATCTACAATAGCAGAGTATGCGCACTGTCTCACTGGCAATCGATAGCCCGAGTAAAGGAGCACCTCTACAGGTGCCATCAAGTCCCACCTCATTGCAAAAGATGTTGGGAAACTTTCAAAACACAGCAACAACTCGATGCCCACTTGACTGTTGCTGCGACTGAGATATGTGAGGTTCAAATGGGCAGTGTACCTGCTGGGATCACCCCAGCGATTGAGAGGCAGCTCAGAAGCAGGAAGAAGTCCCACAAGGGCCAAACCGATGAAGAGAGATGGAAAGATATTTACAAGCTCCTGTTCCCTAACGAGGCAGTTCCATCTCCTTATTTCGAGGCCGCTTTGGAGGTTGCCGCGGCGTCGCCCGACACACGTGAGCTAGCGGAGTATGAGGATTACATGCGACGTGAGCTTCCCCGGCTGGTGCGCAATAACATCGAAGAAGTTGTTCAACGGGAGACTCAGCCGCTGGAGGTGGCCTTGATTGGTAGTCTTGTAGGAATAATCCAGGACTGCCAAGACAAGGTATTCCGTGCCTATAGGGAGACACAAGGCATCAACCAAGAGATAATGAATCCTGCTCCGCCGCGTGCAGTAGACGTATCATCTCCTACACTTGCACAATCACCTTGGTCCGTAAATCAGCCTCCATACCAATGGAATTTTCTCGATGCAGCTTTTGAGGCACCTCCCAGCACAGAGGAGCCAACACCGCAACTTGTCGGTCTTGGCCAGCCTGGGAAACTATCAGTCTCCGATTCCGGATATGCGAGCGAGTCTCGTTGCAGTTGCATTGGGCCTTGTGCTTGTGCTATGCGAAGCCCCGATCCGCGGTTCCCGGCTGAGACGGCTGGGCCAGTTCGGGGTCCAAACGCTGCCTGGAACCAAGCAGAAGCCTATCCATCATGGCATCACGTTGATGGTGCGGAGGATGAGGCAGACTGGTGGATGAATATTTGAAGTTATTTTACATGTTGGAGGCGGAGTATGAATGATTTGGATGCTCGAACTGGTCTTATATGAGATGACACCACTCTGATAAGGCCAGTCGGCAAAGTTGTTCACGAAGTTCAATGTTGGGGCATAGCTCGAAGATCCGTGGTTGCTTTACAGCCACCTTGTACGATTGGATGATCGGTAGCACTATATCAAAGTGCCAGGTACGACAGCACATGGGCAGGCGTTACTGGATAGGAAGCATTTGAGATGGCTAGATACCCAGTGCGATTTAGGTCATTCAACATAGAGTGAATCAGCACGAATTTATATATAGATATTAGACAATAAATATAAGATTAACAACACTCAACGACTTAGATCTGTCACGACTCTGATCTGCATCTTCAAGTGATCATTAGCTTTTCTTAGTCATCTTCCGCAACAAAAGGAGTCCAGGAGCTGTGACATAATGAGCGCATCAGATTCATCTCTGCATTTCCTAGGTGATGTGCAATAGCACGGGTATCATTTTGAGAAATCCTCGGCTGTGTCCAACTTTCTTCCAACCATCTCATTCCAAGAACTTACACACAGGCAAGCGATATGTGTCTAGTGTCCAGTACCTCCTCCTAACGCCCTTCCACTCCCCCTCACCCTCTCCGCCCAGTTCCTCAACCGGCACATCCATCCAGTCAACATCCATGCCCGCCTCACTCAAGTGCAGCTCCACAACTCTCGTATAAACATCATAGCATACCCTCCTGTCTGCCCCCAGCCCATTGAAGAACCCGAACCTCCCTCCCTCATCCAACAATCCCGGTACAAACTCCATGAAGAACTCCTTCAGCGCCGTATAATCCTCTCCAAAAGTATCAAAATATATCACATCAAAGGCCTCCCCTCTCTCCAAAAGGCTCGGAAGTACATCTTGCCATCTGCCCTTGTGCACCACATAAGCGCCAGCCTCAGGCGCGCTCTCCTCCCAAGCCTTGCCAAAATCAGAATCTTCAGCAGCGAGCTTGGCCAACACAGCAGGGTGTGCTTCAATGATGTGGTGAGACCTTGGTCTCGAAGCAGCGAACATACGATCTATAATCCCCATTCCAAACCCCACGTTCAGTATCCTGGCTCCGCTATCCTCTTGGCCCGGGAGCAGCAGCTCGACGGTCCGCCGCATGATATCTGTCTCCCAGGCCATCATCACGCCATTGGCATCCGCATCTAACAGCTTGTTGTCCTCGAACTTCAGCTCCGAGGCTAGGTAGTCGGCCGAATTCACGTCTTTCTTCTCTTCTTCTGCTGCTCCTTCTGCTGCGCCAGCTGCCCCAGTCGATTCTACATGCCCATTGGCTTCCCCCTCTCCATCTGCCTGCTCTTCCATCTCCTCATCCTCATTTTCATCCTCACTACCGAGTTCTTCGTAGCCGCCTCTCCCCCCTAAAAGCCCCAGCAACATCTCGGCTCTAACCCCAGCCTCTACGCATAATCTATATAGTCCCTTCCCTCGGTCCCCCAGCCTCCAAGCTATACACCCAGGCGTCTCCCCATTCGCGTCGAGGTCATTCCATATTGCTCCCGCAAGGAACAACTCTTTCACTGTTGCTTCTGCATTCGATATTTCTGCTGTGTCTTTCTCATCGTCACCATCTGCTTCTGAACAAGCGGCGACTACAACATGTAAGGGAGTGAAGCCCGTCTCGGCATCTTGCACAGATGCGTTTCCGGGGGTGCGTAGGAGGGGTTTTAGAGCAGGAAGATCATGTTGTGAGGCGTGGAGGAGGATGACCTGAGTTGTATCATCGGAAATTGTTTCGGAAGGAGCGAAAGCTGGATCGTCCATTTTTTTTCTCTCCTGTTTGTTGATTGAGATGGACGAGGTATGAAGTAGGATTGGAATTTCGGTGGGATGTTGGCGGTGGGGCGCGGCAGAAAGGAGGGGTGGTGGCAGAGCCGGGTTGAAAGACTACGACTACCTAGAGAAAGTACGACGAGATACATTTAGGCCAGAAATCGATATGAAATGACCCATACAAGCCGATAATATTTAGACAGAAATAGAATAGAAAGAGAAACTCTACATTAATTATCGTGGGCCTGTGGGATTCGATGAGCTACATCACGCACCAAGCGCATGCCTTTATTCAGCCACTCATAGATATTGAGTCCATTCAAAGACTGAATTGGAACATAGCTATTCATAGAATGCTACCTAAAAGCATTGCGCCATTCATCCCCATCTAATGGTCCGGGCCACAAAGAAGGAATAGTCGTACTAGAATGCAAGTCTATCCTCCCACAAAACGGCGTTTTCTCTACCAAGTTCCCTGATGTCATGAGCCCCCAAAATCATTCGTCATATTGCTTACACACGTTTGACCACTTGCTGATCGTGATTTACACCTATGTGAAGTTTTCAGGATGCTCAATACCAGCAAGGTTCCCCTCCTTGACTCTCTTCAGCGTCAATGCCGCAATAAGTGCTGCTCCGACACCAGAACCATCCTCAGCAGCAAGAATCTCGATAGGGTCCTCCTCCTTGGCATTCTTCTTTGCTGGCCAGTCAAGGATTTCTCTGAGTGCGACAGCGCCTCGTTGTTTGAAGTGAGGATACTTGTTGAATACCGACCCGTCAGCACCAACGTGGCAGCTCTCATAATTCTTCTTCTTGGCAATCGCGGCAACACCACAGGCAGAGAGACGTGCGGCGCGAGTTCCAATCAATTCAGCCAAGCGACGGATCAGTTCAAGTTCTGCACGGGTTGTGACTATGCCCAGCTTGTTCTGGAATAGCTCACCCGTCTCCGACAAGTTTTCAAAGGGATCCCTAGCATCTTCTTAGCAATTACACACTTATGGAGTAGACTAATCTTACTCCTCAACAAGAGACAAGAAGGAAGAATCCAAGGTGTAGGCTTTGCGAAGCTTGTCAATGTTCTGGCCTTCAAAGATATGGATATCCTTATTTTCGTGAAGATCAACTAAGACGAGACGGAAGATTTCACCAAGATACAAACCGGCGATCATCTTCTCGAAGGCTTGTTGACCAGGACGAGGGGAGTCTTTGTCGACGATAATATCATACTGTGTTCGGGGTAGAATCTTGTGCTCATTGTCGAATGCGCCCCATTCGCAGTTGATCGCCATTGGCATATCCTTTGGGAGGTTCATATGGGCCAATTTGGGAATTGATCCACAGTTTTCCATGTAGGCTGCGTTGCATCCAGTACCAAAAATACATCCGATCTTCATCTTGGTGTCGGTATAAGCAGAAGCGATCAGGGTTCCAGTTGTGTCGTTGATTAATGCAGTCAGCTTAATAGGAACCCCCTTTAGAGTGTTAGACGAGCTCTTCAACAATATGGCATCACATACCCGCTTGGAAAGAGCAGCCTCAAACATCGGAACAATATTTTTGCCCTCAACACCGTCAATATCGAAGCCCTTGGTCCATCGCTGAAGCACCCCGTGGTCAATGTAATCCTGAGTGGCGGGATAGGAGAAGGTGAAACCCAAATGCAATTTGTCGAGTTTCTCGCCTTCGTGGTGAGATTCAACGAATTGCTGAAGGCAGTCGGCAATATACTCCCATAGTTCATCGGCGTCACCAGTCTTGAGTTCCTCTGGCATACGGTACTTGGATTGAATGATGTCGAACTCGGATTTCTGATCAGTCAAGATGATTTCACAGACTCGCAAATTGGTTCCACCCATGTCAAGGGCGAGGAATGTTCCAGTCTCATCACCAGTAGGAAAAGCCATACACCATGTCGGATTCATAGGCTTTGGCAAATTAGAGACAGACATATAGGAGCTTAGAGACTCGACTTACAATGCTACCGCCCTCAACCGAAAGACCTGATTGTTTAGTGTCGATTGCACCTAGTGAAATGTACGGCCTGCTTACCTTTGTCGAGCTCTGAGATGAAGTGGTCGGTGATCTTCTTAAGCATTGTCTTATCAACCGTGAAGAGCCCCTCGAGCCGTTTGATTTCATCTTGAAGATCCTTAGGCACATCGGCCATAGAACCTAGGGTGCATAGTCAGCATAGCTTCTTACCTCCGAGACCATGGATATAAGCGCATGTGCAGTGAGCTGAGAGATCTAGGTAATAGCCACGTGACGGCAGTGAACTCGTCCAGCGCCTGATTTCTTTTGCTCACTGGAGCTGAAATCAGGTGTGATATCATGTACAGCAGAACATTGAAGGTAGGAAGGAGATACATGATCAAAATGCAACGAGAACATAACAGGGAAAGACGTGAACCACCCATGCAAGCGCCTATGGATACCGAGCAGGAGAAGTGAACGGAGGGACAAAGAAGGGAGCAATTGACCTGAGCTTGGTATGTTCTCAAAAAAGGCCATTTTTTCTGGGTGAGTCCCCGACATTACTTGTGTTTGTCTCGATGGTGCTTCTTTGTGGTGTTGAAGGAGAGGTGGCACCGTCGAGGTGAATCCAACGTCTCCAACTACATTGTGACACGAGAGAGCGCCGGCTCTCACCGGTAGCTGCGATTGACTGTGACTTCCTTGAAGTCACACATCCAACTGAGACAATGGAATTACTCCGAGCAAAATCACTGAGACAATGGGAAGGAAACAGGGGCCATCTGACCTTTCCGGGAAGGCGGTTTGCGGGGTCCGAGGCCGACCATTTTTGGATATAAAATTGAATGGAAAGAGTCGGATGATATAGATGTAGATATATAAAAAAAGCTGCCGACACTCTGAAGAGCTTTGGGGAGTAATTGACAAAGATGGAGGGATGGATGGATGGAGAGGGTGAGAGTGAGAGTGAGAGTGAATCCGGCAAAGAACTGATGCAGCTTGTTGACGAAAATGGTGGGATGTCGACGCTCCTCCGTCACTGCCCCACGCCCGGCCCCTTGCCATGCAAAAAGTTTTGTCGGGCCTGGCCTCGCTCTCGCTTCAGCTGCGTTGGTCACATTCACATTCACATTCTCTCCACTGAGGGAAAACTTGGCATTTCAGCCACAGCCGCAGCTTCAGCCACAGGTGTTGGTACATGTACTGTACTGTACTATATAGACAGTCCTTGATTGATGATGACCATCTGCAGTTAACCTTCTTGGAAGGAAGCATGAAGATGCAGAGGTATAAAGAGTGTGTTCAATATGTGCAAATTGGAGGGACTTGATCGATAAGGCTACAATGCAATGCGACTTGAATCACAACTAAGATATGTGTTGAGCTACCTGATGTTCGTGCTACTTCGTGATACACGATCTCTGTGCGCAACTGATCTGGGAACACAGGGAAAATGTAAGCCATGACATCTTCTAGATACATGGACTTCTTTCGGGCTGCGAAATCCGTTTTCAACGTCGTCTGCTATGATCCCGAGTGATAGGAGTGGACGGAGACGGAGCAGAGAGCCCCTTCCCTGCACCTTGAAGTGTGGCTGGTGAGACGTGGCTGGAGTCTCTCCAAAAGACACCTTGCGTAAGCTCTAGAGCTCGAGTTGTTCGGATCTCTCATTTCTTGTGTCCCAATTCTCCCACCACAAACCCCCCTCACCAACTTGGGGTTCTCTTTTTCGGACTTGTTCGTATCCTCCGGCAGGTCTGCCCAATCCTCGAGATGAGGTCGTTGGCAATTGCAGCCACCGTCCTCTCCTTTGCGTCGACTGCTCTCTGCGCTGAGGCCAACTTAACCAAGCCACTTACCTCGAGAATCATCCTGCCTTCGACATTCAAACCAGCGCAAAATTTCCTTAACAAGAACCTGGTCCATATCATCAATTTAGAGAAGAATTATCCAAAAGAAAACATCAATGTTTTGATTGAGAACATTGCCAGCACACCCCAGGATGAATACTTCCTACCGTTCACCTCCCGTCAGATGGAGACAATCGGAGGATTGGAGGTAAAGGACAGAAAGAATGCAGACAGTCTTCTATTTGAAGTGGACGCTATAGATTTCGATCTAGCAAGGTACATTTACTGTTCCTCTCCTGCGTGTCTCCATACTGACCAGCGCTTCTGTTAGTGACACGCAATACTATCGCGTACGGCTTCCAGAAGCCCTGCCTCCCAAAGCACAGAAGACGATAGGCATCTCCTTCTCCTATCTCTCGGCGCTGAGCCCTCTACCAGCAACCATTGCCCAAGCCGACAAGCAATATCTGGTCTACGAATTTTCCGCGTACTGCCAATCCGCATACATTACGGAAAAGCAGAAGACGGAGGTCAAGTTTCCGTCAGCGGTAGTTCCAGAATACACAATCCTCCCAGGAACCAATGGCGCCGCCGAATCACCCACTAAGCAGGGTTCGAAGTTCACCTACGGCTCGTACGGAGAAGTACCTGCAGGTGCTGTCGAACCTGTCAGAGTACGATACGAGTTCACAAAGCCCTTGATTCACGTGTCGAGGTTGGAGAGAGATATCGAGGTCAGCCATTGGGGTGGAAATGCCGCATTTGAGGAGCGGTATACCATGACCAACAACGCGGCAAACCTAAGCAAGCAGTTCTCCCGAGTTGAGTGGGCCCAGGCGGCATACTACAATCCTCCATCTACAGCAGTCAAAGAACTCAGATTTCCTCTAAAAGTTGGAAGTGTGGACGCATACTTTACCGATGTTATCGGAAACGTTTCCACATCAAGATTCCGAAGCAACAAGCGCGAGGCTAACCTCGAGATCAAGCCAAGATACCCCGTCTTTGGAGGATGGAATTATCCTTTCCGCGTGGGGTGGAATGCAGATCTCAAGAAGTACCTGCGAAAGCTGAGCAGCGGACAAGGTTATGTTCTGAACGTGCCTTTCCTTGAGGGGCCAAAGCAACCTGAGGGAATCGAGTACGAGCACATTGAACTCCGCGTGATACTCCCAGAGGGCGCCGAGTAAGTCTTTGCCTTCAAACCCTACGCGTCAATTACTAATAGACTTTAGAAATGTCCAATACAGCACCACGGTTCCTCTTGTCAGCGCCGGCACCTCTCTCCATCGGACATTCATGGATACTACTGGTCGCACTATGCTCACGTTGACCGCCATCAACGTCGTGGATGACCTTCGGGACCGCGAATTAATCGTGACGTATGACTATCCTCTCATGGCAGGTCTGCGAAAACCGTTGATTATTTTCGCAAGCTTCCTGGGTTTATTCGTGGCGGCCTGGGGAATTGGTAGCCTTGATGTCACGATCAAAAGCAAGAGATCATAAAGAGCTTGTTTTGAGGATTTGTAAAGCTAGCCTTGTAGAATAAAAGTCAATTTTCTTGATACACTTTTTAGTGGCAGTGCCTGTGGGATATCCGAGTCTAGAAAAGTCAAATCTGCTTCAATCCGGGCACCCGAAGATTCGGACCTTATCTCGTCGAGTCTTTCAGTCCAAGTCTTTTTCGAGCTTCCCAAGTACAGCTATCTATTCTCATGCCAAACATTATGCGTCAGGAAACCATGGCTCAGTAGCCTCGATGAACTTTTCCCACGTAGTCAGCGTTTCAGACAATTGCGCTTGAGTCCACTCCAAGTCCTTCTTTCCAGTTGGGCCAAAATAGCCGTACTTGCTCATCAAGCCCAAATTTCCTTTCAATCTCTTCAGCATCTCCGGTGTGAAGTTTCCCGTTGTCTGCTCAACGCCGACTTGCTCATAGATGACTTTCTTACCCGTGACTTTCGTCCAACCGTCGACAAGCTCTAGAGGGGTAAGGAAAGCCGTTGCGCACGTGAAGCTCTTGCCGTTGTATTTCTCTGGATTGAGGAGAATAGGCTTAAGATATTTGCCCGTGTCAGTGATGTCGATCAACGGAATAGAACAGGCTGGATCCCAGGTCTGCGACAGGACGATGCTCCTATCCTCTCGCTGCGAGTCTTGACGTCAGTTTTGCACTCCAGTTTCCCAAGTATTACGGACTCACAACTTTCGGTAGAAACACAGTCTTGAAGTTCTGCATGTAGAAGCCTGCCATATAGAACGCACTAGTGATAGGCAGGCCGCGGATGTAGTCCTCTACCTCAGCTTTGCTATCGAAATGTTCCACCGTTGTCAAAGTTCCACCGGTCATTCGGGAGACATTTGGAAGAGAAGCCCAGATCAGCAGGCCAGCACCTGCTGCGACTGATGCGTCGGCGATAGCCTTCCCCTGGGCGATCTCAATGTCTTTAGAGTGAGATTTACTATCCCAAACTTATAGATCGGGTCAAAAATAAATTATATGATTTGAAGCAGTGTCACATACAGTTTGTAACTCCAAAGACGGCATAAGAGCCTGCAACTGCTGAGACAAGTGAGGGCGGATTACTGAGATCAGCTTGCAACACCTCTACTCCACGTTTCTCGAGAGAAGTAGCTGTAGGCTTTGTGATATCCCGAGTAATACCGCGGATACTATACAATGTCGATAGCTCAGGGTGCTGTAGCACATATTCAATCAAAGAACCCCCTTGTTGGCCTGTAGCTCCGAAGACAGTAAGCAACTTGCTCATGATGAAATATATTTGAGTGCAAAATAACTTCGAGCGAGATCTGACATTTGACACGAAATCTATCGCCGGACTTCATCTTTATAGCTAGAGAGATGTTAGAGTCAGCAAGCATATTGCTAGTGAGCAACTGTATCATCATAGAAGATCTTGTTTAGGGAGAGAGTACTTTTAACAAAGTGAGCTTAGCTCAAGTTTGGTTTACGCACTGGCCTATCATAACAGAAGCTTTGGACAAGGGTGCCGGTAGCCGCCCCTCTTCAACGACAACATGCGCCTCTTTGTCGATTGTCAGTTATGAATTCTTTCATTCTCAATATTTCTAATGCATCTGTCCGGATAGTAGCTCTTACCAACGTGCACATACTATCTCTGGATAGGGCGCTGGCCAAAGAGTCAACCACTCAGCAGGATGCATCCGCAAGTGATTACAGGCCAGCCCAGAAAGACTCGGAAGCGAGGTCCGAATACAACAGATGCTTGTCCTACATGCAAAATCCGACGGAAGAGATGTGACGGCACGAAGCCGGCTTGTAATCGGTGCACATCTACAGGACGTAAATGCGATTTTACCTCGCCTACCACCCCAGTCCGGGTCAGACATGACTTCTCCATATCGGTAGAAAGCCACAAGATTCATGAGATTCGGAGTACAGAACAGCATCAGCCTATGTGTGAATCTCTCTGCCAAGCACCAAGATTGGTCCAGACACCGCAGATTTTGAATCTCGAGGGTGCGGATGAGGTGGGCTATTTCGAGTATTTCCGCACGGAGTGTACCCAAGAGTTCTCCATCTGTTTCAATGGATCCCTGTGGAAACGGCTCGTCTTGCAAGCAGCATATACTGAATCTTTCGTGCTTCACGCTGTGCTAGCCCTCGGTGCTCTCCGTCGATCACAGTTGACCTTCTGTTCCGATCAGACCGCTGCCTTTGAATACAGCCTGAGGAAATATACCATCGCTTCAAAGCAATTATCTTTGAATCTAAAGAATGGTACCGCTGACTGGAAACTTGCTGTGCTTGGAAGCCTTGTGTTTCTCGCGATTGAGGTGTTGCAAGGTCATGAGTCGGGCGCCGTGATGCAGTTTCGAAACGGAGTTGCAATTTTGAAAAGTCTGCTGGCCTCGCCACCCTCGACAATACTTTATAACACTAGAACACCATCACTTTCTCAGGACACAGAGAGTGATGATTTGGTGGGTGCTTTCACTCGGCTAAGGTGCGTGTCCGAAAGCTATATCTTATCAACCAAATCGTGTTTAGAAACTTGAAGCAGTTCTCATGCTCAGCCATATGATTTTCCAAGTCTCGTCCCCACAGTGTCAATTAGATCCTTTTGTAAAATCTAAGTAAATCTCCGAGAGTTGATGCTAACACTATCCTATTTCAAGTGTGGAAGAACACCCCTTCTTTGGCCTGCCGAGGTCGACAAATTCTACTCTCCTCAATTGCCCAACAAACTTTGCCAACTTCTCAGATGCAAGAACTTCTCTCAACTCCATCATCGCAGCCTTCTATAGCTTCCATCGGTGTTACGGGTATATGGCTAGCCAGGCCCTTGGCAGTCATTCATTGCCCGACCATGTTTCAGAGGAATTATCAATTATAGGAAAAGTTTTGCAATCATGGTATCAATCATTCAGCACTCTCCGATCTATGCACGAAGCGCAAAGTGTAGAAAATATTCTTGCTGCTAACATTTTATCGGTGCAATATCTCGTCACCTGGATCAAGATCACGGCCTTCTCTAACCTCGACGAGATGATTTATGATTCCTATGTAACCCAATTCGAAGACATCATCGAACGGACACGCACAGTTATAGAGAGCGATGCTGATTACTTATGGAGACCGAGAGGGCCATGCTATACTCTTGACATTGCTCTGGTCCAACCACTCTATTTCGTCGCTCTTAAATGTCGAGACCCAGTGTTGAGGAGGCGGGCGACCCAAATTATGAAGGATGTGGGAAAGGGGGAGCTTTATACAGGGAGAAACGTGGCAAGAATAGCCCAATGGATTATTAGAGAAGAGGAGGGAGGATTCGTCTCTGATGGAGTCGTGGTAGCTGAGAACAGGTTCCATAGCGTCTCCTTTGATTTTGATCAGTCGGCGAGAAAAGCAGTAGTCTGGGCAACGCGGAAAGGAAGAGATGGTACTTGGCAGCGTATCTCTGAGACTTTAGACCTTGTCCAAGTCAGCGACTAAAAGTAGTAGAAGAAAGGTCATCTTCTTTAGACCAACCAATAACTGACGTACAATCCTGCTGGCAGTGAGTCAACATCAGCATATTCTGAATTCAAAGCCCGAACAAACTTATCAGCTTTAGCAATTATAATAACACCAACTAAGCAATAAAATAATACGGTTTCATAATTACATTGGAAAACATCATTATGAGTCTCAATATGTCCGAAATCATGTCCGCATGGCTGTATTTAATACCATCTTCTCACCCAGCCTCTCGCTCAATCAATGGGGTATTGACAAGTCTCTATAATCTTTCATGGCACGAAAGTATAGGGAAATCCGAATGGTGAAAAGTCGCACGAATTACTGCTATGGGTGTGAGACTAATAGGGGCGTCCTTATATCGACAATCCCTGGGCTAAGGTGTTACATTTGCAGGCAAATCATGGTATGCAGCTGCTTAGGGCACGTTCCCATCTTGTCAACTTGATACTGATCCGAGCTTGGTAAAGGAAGAAAGAAGACCGGATCACAACCAACGAATTCGGGCAAATCCAAGGAGAAATAGACGGCTATGTATTATTCAGTAAAGGGGAGCGATTCAACCTCTGTGGGTCACATTGAAAGTCACAAACTTAGTCATGTAGACACACAATTTTGGATTTTATAGCTGCAAAAATTAATAAATGTGTGAAAAAGATTCCATAGATATGACTTTGTTATTCATGATGTTCTTATGGAAGAGATGAAGTGGGGTTGTCAGAATTCTTTACGTGACTCGATTGGCGCGGCAAGACAGGAAAAAGATACATAGTGACTAAAGAATGCTTAGTGCTTTCTTTACTGTCATAGACACTTGCTACAAAGTACAACACAAGCGATAAAGTGGCACATCGAGCACGCATAGAAACCATGTCTAATACATTTTGGATGACTCTAGTCCAGTTCGTGGCCCTTTTTTGTCACCAACACCTGAGCGTTCAATGTGTTCCCATCATCTAACCATTGCTCTCGCTCTTTTCCTCTCATCGTCACTCAGGACCCAACCCATCTCACCTTCATCATCCCCATTAGTAGCTTCCCACTCTTCCTCCTCCATATTCACCAGCACGCATATCTGCGTCACCCTCGCGAAAAGATCCTTAATCCCGTACCGGCCACCCCTCGCTACTGCTCCTACAATCCCCGAAAAGTCTCTCTCCATCCGACTAGCACCAAGAACGTTCATCTTTCCTCCATACCCCCATATTCGTTTCTCAAGGACCTTGGAAAGATACTTCGCCGTGGTATCTAAGAGTGATGTAAAGGATTTGGGCGTCATAATGCGCTGGATGGGCTTCATGAGAGCATCCCAAGTATGCTCGAAGTGCTGGGCTACATGATCTGGGTTGTCGCTCTCCTCATTACTAGCGAGATCGTCATCTGTTAGGGAGTAATCAACATCGCGGAATGTATCACTGAGAATGGGTCGCAGGCGCGGCTTGACTACGCGCTCGAACATGACCGTCAGCCCCTCGGCAATAAGTTCCGAGGATTTGGAGGCGAAGCTCGTGTTCAGACTCTCGAGGGCATGAGAGACAAAGGCTGTGTCGTGCGAAAAGGGATAGAGCTCTGAGAGAGAGGGACTAGCGGAGCGGTCGAGCCGTGAGCTGACGATACGGGAGATGTAGTCGTTTGCGACATCGAGGGAGTTGATGAGAACGATGAATGAGATGATCTTGTCTTCTGGGGGGAAGCCGCCTGATACTACGGCTTTGGGGTAAGACTCGTCGCGCATTTTGCGCTGGACCATGCCCACGAAGTCAGAGCCTAGAACCCGACCGATCGTGGGTATGACGGAGGCGATCACGTCCCGTTGGGAAGTGGAGAGTGAGCGTTGAAGGACTGTATTGACAATGTACATAACATCGTCAACAGGCGAGATTATGAAGGGCGGGTTGCCGTCTAGAGGTTTTGAATTATTGAGAGATAATCCGGTTGGTGATTCGTCTAACTGGAAAGCCTTTTCAACAGATCTTCTGAAGAAGAATGTGGTCATGATATTGAAAGGACTTATGAGTCTCGCTGATACTTTGCGGCTCAGTGCCGACTTGACCAGCAATTCCGGCATTACCAGATGCTCGTCAGGATCAATAGCTGGATCCTGGGATATCTTAGAAATGGCTTGTAGGAGAACTCCTTGCTGCGGACTTACTCTGCACTTGCCAGCCAAGAATCGCGAATAAAGTGACCACCGACCAAGCATCATAGCTGTCTCATTCAAAAGGCCGTCGATGTCTTTCATATCAACGCCTTCATCCTCACTAGCCCGACCATTTGCAGCCCCACCCACGGCAGGTGAGCTTGTCCTCGAAATCCCAGAGTTCTTTTGCGCCGGAAAAAAGCTCTGCACCAGGAAGGAAAACGGATAGCTCTTGACGTCCGTCAACCTGCGATCAACATTCCTCTCATCGCCCCACGTATCCAATATGATCCCCCCCTGTACGTCTGCCTCAACCTGGAGGCGCTCAATGACCCTCACCATACGTCCTTGTCCATAGTGCCTCTCCACTAGCGTCCCATGATTCTCTACAATCTGCGCAATATGCTCAAACAGCTTGGTCATAGCATTGGCATAAAAGAAAACCTCCTTCCCCTCCCTTCCCCTCGTCCCCTCCTTGAGATTGCTCCTTGCCCTAGAAGCAACGCCTTGACAAACATACCGCCCGTAAATTTCAAGTCCTGTCTCTTCTCTCCCAATCAAGGGGAAGAGCTTGAAAAACCGTGTGATCTTAGCATTATCTCCTTCCTCCACGGCTTTCTCAAATTCTCTAAGAAACAGCCCGCACAGTGATTCCTTCGCACTCTCGATCGTGATTCCAGGAGCATCCGGAACTTCGACACTGGGAACAATACGTGCAGCGAAGCGCCCTTCTATAATATGTTTTGGAATCCTGGATGCTCTCGCAATGTATCCCGCCGCAGCCTCCCAGTCCTGCGGCGCGCCCATGGAACCGACTACGCCCTGGACGCATGCTTTCAACTCAGACACCTGTTCAACAACTCCCAGTGTTTCTTCTACACGCTTCTTCTCGAGATCCAGCTCTTTTACTTTGGAGGATAGCTGTGACGCAGTAGAAGATGCGGAATCTAACATGCCATTGCTGATATCGCGCGTATGAATGACCTGGGTACCCAGATGCGCACGCAGAAGATCAAGGCGCCCAAGTTCACGGGAGAGGTCGGCTTGTGAGGTGATGAGCGATTGCAAGGAGGAAGTTATGGCAGCGTCGCGCGAGTGTAGGGCGGAAAGCGAGGCGCGGATCGAAGCTAAGGAGGCGGATTCGGTGATGTCTTGAGGCCTGGACGAAGCTTCCGCTGAAAGAGAGAGGAGGGCGCCATTCTGAGGGCCGGTAGGAGGCATTGGTTAGGGTTCGGCATGGGTGTGGTGTACTGCGAGGACGAGGTGAGGTACGGGTACGGGTACGGGTTGGCTTTATTTTGGACTGTGGGGCTAAGCGAGTATTTATATCATGTCTGGCAGATAGTGTTGCTATTGAACATTGGATTGAAAATATTATACATTTATGCAATCGCTTGGGAATCTATGCACAATTCGACTATGTATACAATGCTTTGTCCCGATACTGGGGCATCTGTGTTCAAACAGCCTGGCTATATCCACTTGCCAGCCGCCTCATACCTTTGGACTTCAAATACTTCCTCAGTTCATCCACCCAAAACACACTGCTAGTCAAAAGAATCAGACCCAATAAGTCAAAAACTCCTAGTGCCTCCGTTTGGAACACCTCTTGCAGCCATGGAAGATAAATCACTAATATTTGCCCTCCCAAGCTCAAGGAAACTGCCCAATTAAATAGGGTATTGCTAAACAACCCAACTTCCCCTCGTAATACCGATTTCGACTCGGAGCGACAATTCAGGGCATTGAACATATCGAAAAGAACAAAGCAAGTGAATGTCATCGTCGTATCGCGCTTAGTGACTTCGCCATCAGAGAGCATTTCATGGGTGTAGACGGCCATAGTTCCCAGCATGATGATCAACGCTGAAGTCAAGACTCGTCTGACCAGTGGCCAGGTCAGGACTGGGGCGTTACGCTTCCGTGGCGGCTTCTTCATGACGTCCTTGTCGACAGGCTCAACCCCTAAGGACTGAGCTGGTGGACCATCCATAATGATATCTGCGACATTTAGATGATATAATGGATATTTGGAAAGACAAGACTTACTAATCCAAAGAATCTGCATAGCATTTAAGGGATTCTTGAATCCAAAGCACGTGCAGAAAAAGACCAAGCTCAGTGCTGCAGCACTAGTGCTCAGCTGGAAAGTTAGAAAATTTTGGATATTATTGAAGATGCCCTTGCCCTCTTCAATTGCATGGAGGATGGTGGAAAAATCATCATCCGTCAGAATCATGTCGGCAGCTTCTTTGGCTACGTCAGTCCCCTGCAAGCCCATCGAAATGCCAATGTCGGCTTTTTTAAGAGCTGGCGCATCATTGACACCATCACCAGTCATGGCGACGATGTCTCCCCGAGCTTGTAGTGCCCTGATGATCTTCATCTTATGATCGGGACTGGTTCTAGCGAATATGGAAGTATTAGCAATCGCTGCCTCCAGTTCTTCATCAGTCATCTCGTCAATCTCTTCTCCTCGAAGTACTGGTTTGACTGCTACTGAGCTTGCCGAGTGTTCTCGAGGTGTTGCAATGGGCATACCAAGCTTGCGCCCAATGGCTACAGCTGTCGTTTCTGCATCTCCAGTGATCATGATAATCTTGACACCTCCTCGTATGAGCCGCCTAATAGACTTTTGAACTCCAGATCTAGGAGGGTCACTCATCCCCACAAGTCCAGCAAATGTCAACCCTTTATATACATCATCACTGTGAGAAGCAGGCATCTCATGAGTTGCTGTAGTGGGAGTTGTGTTGGGGGTGTTCCCTCGGCTTATGGTTGTGAGATTCTTAGGCTGCTTCACAACAGGGCCGCTTGCAAAACCAAGGACACGAAGTCCTTCTGCAGCCAATTTTTCAGCTGCTTCTAAGACCTCCTGTCTCTTGGTCCCATCTAATACCATCTCACGACCGTCCTTCGTCAGATACGTATCGCAGCGCGCTAGGATACGATCGGTGGCGCCCTTTATGTAGGCAACTTCCCTGGAATTCGAGCTTCCATCGATGCTGACATCTCCCACAGTGACGCCCATCCATTTCCTTTCCGAGCTAAATGGAGTTTCACCAACGCGGTGCCCAAGACCGTCACGGACGTCGTGTTCTTTGAAGCGATCGAGCATATCAAGCATAGCAACATCTGTGGGCTGCCCCACCCATCTACTGTGCCCCGCTCTGGGACCAGTGGAAGACAGCACAGCCATGGACGAGGCAGACTGATGAGTATTTCGACGACTGAGGCGTGCATTATTGGCAATGTTACCAATCCGAAGAATGCGTAATGTAACGGCATCAGGCTTTATCTCCGTCGCTTCGTCATCATGATCAACTTTCACAGGCGCATCCGCATCCATATACCACATCTTTGTTGTTGTCATATGGTTCATAGTCAAGGTACCTATATCTGTCAGAGAGAGTCCCCTACACGTGAAATCATACAAACCAGTTTTGTCACTGCACACAACATTCACTGAGCCTAGAGTCTCGACACTTGGCATTTTCCTCACGATGGCATTGTGCCGGGCCATTCGGTGCACACCGAGAGCCAGGGTGACAGTAACGATAATTGGAAGTCCTTCAGGAATAGCTGCAACAGCAAGAGAGATAGAAATTGTGAAGATTTCGAGGATCTTTTTACCCTGAAACCAACCAACAAGTGAGATTATTCCAATGATCACGAAAGATGCTTGGCTCAGCTGTGATCCTAGCGAATCCATGGATAATTGGAGAGGAGTCCGTGGGCTTTCGGTTTCAGTGACACTCGCTGCAATTGTACCAAAATGAGTTTTGCCTCCTGTCGCGTACACTATGCCTTGGCCGTGTCCTGATCTGACTAATGTTCCCATAAAAGCAATGTTAGTGGCGCTATTCAACTGAGTATCTGCACCAACAGTGCCACTGCCAGCAGAAGCATAGACTGGTGAGCTGGGAGGTTCTAGATTATTTGACGTATGCTTTGTTCGAAGCGTATCGCGGCGCTTTGCCTCCGCTGTGATCCTCACAGGTTCATTTTCTCCGGTCAAGTTAGACTCATCAATTGTCAGGTCCGATGCTTTGGTCACACGGATGTCGGCAGGTATACGGTCCCCAGTGGTGAACAGAACGAGATCTCCTGGCACCAATTGAGCGGCCATGACCTTGGTTGAAGCACCCTCTACCTTCGCCGCCAAATCTTCTGAGGAGGAAGAGCCCATAAGTGCCTCTGCTTCTGGGACTACGCCGCTGTCTGTCCCCTCTCCTGCGCTTGGTGGCCATGTTGGTGTGCGTTGACTAGCTGTCCTTGCGTCACCCCGAATCAAATGGGCATGATTGGGTACTAGATGGCTCAATGCTTCGATTGACTTCTCTGACCTATACTCCTGGATAAATCCTACTGAGACCACAATTGTTACCGCGACCGCAATGCTTAGAGCATCATCCTTGTTCCCAACTAGTATTGACGCTCCTGCAGAGCCAAGTAGAAGAAGGATCAGAGGTTCCTTAAATTGTTTCAGAAATCGAAGCCACAATGGCTCAGGTTCTTCGTGGGGAAGCTCGTTCGGACCTTGGTCGTGCAGTCGTGAAAGTGCTTCTGAAGGAAGAAGACCGAATGTGAGGGAGGTCTGAAGCTGTTCAGCTGTCTCCTGAGGTGTGAGGCTTGAGTATTCGTCTGCGATGGTCTATCGGAGCTGTTAGTGGAAAAGACATCCAAGCCGTAGGCTTACAAACCTTTGCAACTGAAGAAGAAGATCGTGTATGCCCGTTACGTGATCTTGATCTATTTCTGGATCTTGGCCTAGAGGGTGGTTCCGAATTTGCAGCTTCAATGGTTGGGAGACGTGTCATCGGAAGCGAAGGACCTGCTGGACTGGCAGACCTGGAAATCCTAGGCCAGGCCATCACCTACCTTCGTCCTGGCTTTGTGCTATGACGAGCAGCAGCTTATGCTGTCGTGAAGCTCTTGTTACCGCCGAGACATGCGAGGAGGGATTTCGTGGAGCGGACTTTGGCACTGTTGATGGCGTAAGAAGGAAACAGAGGAAGAGCTGGATGCATGCGATTTTTGCCTAGAATTTGCATTGAAGAGGAAAGATGCAAATAACGTTGCCCAGTGAGGCTCTTCATCAAAGTGTTACGTGTTAGCGGCTACTTTCTGGCGTTTCAACGCACGCTCACGCCTGAACCCCCTGCAGCAGCAGTAGCAGCAAAAGCAGCTTTGGACGGATGCGGTCTCGAGTCTGCAGGTGGTCAGAATAGCCGTGGGAAGTGCCATCAAAACTCTGGATGAAGGAACTTAAGCCACGTAATTTTGGAAAGGCTCACCGAAGCCCTATACATAGCGGCTTTACGGATAAGTTCATTCATTTTGAAACCCTTCGCGGCAGTGTCCTTTGTGAAATGTGCTCGGAGATAAACATGCCACGTGACGATTACTCCTCATGTTTGCCTCAGGCAATAGATAATTTAGCGGACAACTTTCCAGCCATCTTCTTATCCGCAGGTCACGACTCCGTCCCCACCACGCTCTTTCTACATCGCATTCATTGCTACACCTTTTGCACCTCTCGTAGCTACCTCCTTTTTGCGAATTCTGGCGGCGCAATCAGCAAATCGACTCTGACTGCCCTGTCGTGCGCTTCCAAAAGGAGTCGCGCCTTTGCGCCCGGACTTTGATTGACGCGGTCAAGTCATAACACAACAAACGCGGTGCCCGTTCCTGTCAACAACCACAACTTTGCTACAAACACCGAATTGCCTCAGACGTTAGGCGCGGCGCCATCATTTCTATTGTTATATACTCTTGATAAGCACCATGTTTTACTCAGAGACGCTTCTGTCGAAGACGGGCCCCCTGGCCCGGGTCTGGCTGTCGGCCAACATCGAGCGCAAGTTATCCAAGAACCACATTTTGCAGACGAATGTAAAGGACAGCGTTGAGGCTATTGTAACACCAAACCAGGCTCCGATGGCCTTACGACTAAGTGGACAACTTCTCCTGGGTGTGGTCAGGATTTACAGTCGGAAGGCGCGTTATTTACTCGACGACTGTAATGAAGCTCTAATGAAGATCAAGATGGTGCGCGTCTCTTTGTTTATAGTTTAGTAAGTCTGCTAATCCTGCATTTTAGGCCTTCCGTCTTTCCGGCAATAATGATATTCCTGCCGGTATCCATATGCCTTCTCGTGACGCTCTCATGCTTCCAGATGTACTTACGGAGGGTGACAACCTCGAGATGCCACCACTACCTGACGCGTCTTTTCTACTGTCGCAAGTCAACGATGAGTCGCATCTTGGTCGCAAACGCCGAGCTGGAAGTCGGGATATCAATTTGCAAGAAGACCTTACTGGTAGTCAATTCTTGCAAAGCAGCATTGAGCACCAGGACGACGATCTTGTGATGGAGCCGCTGGATGATATGGACCTGGGCTTGGATTTTGGTCTCGATATTGACGACTTCAACCCCAAGGCCAACCAAAGTATTGAAATTGGACGTCACGCACCTGCTTCTCGTGCTCCAGAGGATGATATCTTTTCTGATGCTGGGGCTGCAGTCTTCGCAAAAGACAACATCGACGTTGGAGCAGATAGAGACACGTCCCTCAATCTTGGTATTGCAGAGGATGACGGCTTGCCACTAAACATTGACGACGATGGTAATGTTGACATGTTCGATGTGGGAGAGCAGCTTCCGCCAGCTCCCCTTATCCAACCCCCACGAATTTCCGAGTCGCCTCTTTCAGACATGGATGAGCATGTCGCTCAACAACTGGAGGCTGCACAACATGCGGATGAAAGCACCTTCCAACCAGAGGATGTCACCGAGGAGCCCATTGTTCGAAACCCTGCACAGCGTGCCAGGAAGCAAAAGCTTCTCCAGCCAGACCCTGAAACCACCTTATCAAATCGCCAAATTAAGGATCAACAGCAAAGCCATGAAAAGATCTTACGACCTCAATCTTTTCTCCCTCGCGACCCTGAACTTCTTGCTTTGATCGAGATGCAGAAGAATGGCGGCTTCGTCTCAAGCATCATGAACGATGGCCGAAGTTTGGGATGGGCGCCGGAGCTCCGAGGAATGCTATCTCTCGATGCAGTACGCAAGTCCAGTGAACTTAAACGCAAGCGCGATAGTGGCATTGCGGATATGGAGAGTGGTGACGAGAATCCAAACAAATCACCACGTCTTGACCTTGGAGAGGAAGAAGATATGGGTGCAGGGCTCGCTGGTATCGGCTTGGGTCGTCAAAGTGTCTCAATCGCGCCTGATGGTACTATCATCGAGATACCTGGCGATGAAGAAGGCTTCATGCCACAGATCGATGATGACGAGCACAACGCAAGCGCTGACCTAGGCCCCGACTCGCCTGGTGCCAACTTCAACGACACGACCGCGCCACTTGTTCATCCAGCTGATAGTGGCCCTGTTTCGTTGGGCACTAAACATGCCGTACATCTTCTACGAGATCGATTCGGCCCTGAGGCTGCCAACAGTCCTGATAAGCGAAGAGGCGCTAGCATCCTCTTTCAAGATCTCGTACCTGAGAAGAAGACTAGCAGAGGGGAGGCTACTAAGATGTTCTTCGAAGTTTTGGTCCTGGCCACAAAAGATGCTGTGAAGGTCGAACAAACTGAATCATTACTTGGCGGACCAATTAGAGTACGAGGCAAGCGAGGTCTATGGGGTGATTGGGCAGAGACGGGAGCAGGTGGCGAGATCGCTGCCGAAGAAGAGCAGGCTATTGCCGCTGGCCCTTCTCATGGTCTTGAGCGCTCTATGGCTGTGTCTGTCGCTGCGTAAAAAGGTTTCTGGGAAGAGATCATTCGGTGTATGAGTTTATCACGGTATTGCATTCATGTTTAGGATAATACCGGCCACTGGTACTGGAAAATCAGGCGTTTGATTGGAGCGTCAAGGGGTTATTTGGCACCAAGGTGTTTTTGGAGTTACTTGATATCCCGCAACCGTATTGCTTGCTCGACCTTATTCATAGGATAGACGAGGTTATTTTAGTGTTCAAAAGCACTTCTACTATCACAACAGTGGTCTTTGCCGTCCTCGCTTCGCTGCAACTTTCTCTGTAGTACCTGCATTGTATCGGCTCACGGTTCACTGTTCAAACACGTTGGAAACTTCTGTGTTCCTATCTTACAACGCTTTGATCTACCTCTTGCCATGCTCTCGCTCGTTTTCCCAGCCTTAATCTTCATCTGCTTGGTGCCTTCACTTCATAATCATCGAAAATTCACTACACTTCGGACATCCCGCTGCCTTGACTATGCAATACATTTGAATACCATATTAAAGTCCTGGAGGGATTATTGAATTACTACCAGGGCTGTGCGAAGACACTAAGTTGAGGATGCATCCCAGATTCCTCACGCGGTGAGCTCCTGAAATACTATTCCTCGGTGAGCAGAGTACTCTTCTCTCACTGCGGAAAATTTCGGCATTTTCCATCCAGGATGCTCTTTCTCAAATTCCTCAAATTTTCGGACAAAGCTCTCATTTCTGGTGAGAGAGAGCCCAGTGGAATCCTCTTCGACAGAATCAGATTCTGGCTTCGGTCGGATCAGAGGTGCCTCTGTATCAGATCCATCATCCTCGTATCCATGAAGCGTGATGACGACGAACACTTCTTCGAGATCAGCCAGGTCTGCAAGGTATCTGACATTGCCCTTCAGACTTTCCAACGTCGATCTGGCTACAGCCAAACTCCGCACTTTCTTTTCTTTGAATTGCGTTAGAGACAAGGCTAGATCCAACGCAGAAGTATGCTCGGGTATATATAACGTGTCGCGACAAGCATTGAAATAGAATTGACGCGGCACAAAGAAGTCACGAATGACTACATAGGAATCGAGAATATGTCGCCGCGACTCCTGCGACACAGCAAGAAGTGGCCATAGATGTGCTCGGTAGAGGGGGTCGTGAACATGTTTGCGCCACTGAGGCGGCATTGTCAAGAGCACGGAAACAATTCGTGTCGGTAGAGCCCAGGTCCAGATTTCAAGACGAATCTCCTTCGGAAGATTGGGAAAGTAAATGAAGCTCTCATCTACCTTATCCATGATCTTGAAATAAAAGAGTGTGATCTAGCGAGTGCTTCTGAACATGTCAAGGTCATCTAGAGATGACCTCTTAGAAAAGCCCTACGATTGCCACTCTCCGCTGAGCTGGATAGCTTTGTTCGGCTTTCCTCCTTATTCGTGAAGCAAACTCCTCACTATACGCCTTGCCTCGTAACCTTCTGTGTGCAGAAAGTACAGCGCACTTCGGTTTTATAGATCGAGGTCTGGATAGCTGTAGCGCATATGGACATCGAGGAGATAGACAGTTTACCCACCTCAATATAATCTTTGAACTTCAGACTCCAAGCTTTAAACTACATATCATAATATTATGCCTCAACCGACGTCCTTTTGTGCACGAGGTTGCCGCTCATTAAGTGTACAAGAATCTAGTCCTTGGGAAAGTATCAACGTAGATAATAACCTTGCGAATACTGCAAGGCGTTGAGGACTCCTCGGATCGACTGCGGATCTCTTCCGAGATAAAGGGGAAGTGATCAGAAAGAATACTGTGTCCTTACAGATATCGCTCTGTCCATGGCGGTGATGATAGACGTTCCACAAGTTGCGGGGTGTATCATGCGGAGTATATTAAGTGGGACTTTCACGTGATTGCAACCCCTATTCTACACGAGACGAGACGAGCTCAGCTCCGCTTTATTTGAGTTCGTGACGAGTATGATAGTATCAGCCCCTCAACCAGTGATCTATATGAATCGCCATCACTATTGATGGCTCTTATCCACATTGGTACCGAAACCGAGTCCATTCTTTATGGGCCCCGTGGGAACGGTCTCGAATGCGCTGGTAGTGAAATTTGAAACACCAGCGCCTGATTATCAAGACTGAATCCACTGGCGTCTTTATAAGATATCCGCCCTCCGTCTATAAAGCCGTTTTGAGTGATAAAATCATTATCAGACAAGCTGAAAATGAACCACTCATCATCGTCCCCATAGAGCCCGTCAACAGGCACGATACCAATACTCTCCCACTTTTCATTCAAGAGACTTTCATCCTGAGCTCCGCCATTGTGGAGCCCAAAGCGGTTCAATTGAGAATTGACATTGAAGTCGAGGAATGAGCAATATTCGGCAGGAGTGATACCTGTTTTCAAAACGCCGTCTGATGACGCGACAGCGCAAGTCGCGCAGTCATACTGGCTACCCTTGATGTCTGTTGCTGAATCAATGTTAAAGACATCAATATGTCGGTATACAGATGTGCTTAAACTTTGACCGTGTCCGGCACCAGAATCTCTTGACAATATGAAGAAGGCGCCATCTTGAATATGAAAGATTTCGGACTGAGCAGCCACTTTCGTAGTCTTAGGTGTCTGGAATGGAAGTGGAATTATAAACTCCCTTGAATAGCGAGGAGAAGACGGAACAGCGATGTCGTACTTCAGAAGTCTAGTGTACCGCCTGCCCGCATTCTCAAGGCCACCTTCTTGATTTGCAGCAGCTTGCAATGCCACCCATAGTGTCTTACCGTCACCATCTAAAGTCAATCCCTCGAACCCTTTGTTGTTGTTGCGTCCGGTGGGATTATCAACAGGGGCTACATCATCACCGGCCCCTTTGTCAGGGAAATATGGAGGGGAATCGGCAGAGAATGAGGTGGTACCATTGCGCATTGGAATGACTGGAGGGTATTTAGCATGTGGTCATATTGGAAATAGACAGAGTCACAACTGTATTGCATATTGAGGTCATATGGAGGCATGAGTCTTGAACTTACTTGCATCAGGTGGTCTAATAGCTTCTAACATAGTACCTGACGGACTAAATCGGTACACATACGGTCCATACTCGTCGCTGATCCAGAAGCTACCATCATTAGCAATAGCGATACCTTCTGCATCAATTGGAATCCTCTTTTGGGCTGGGCCAGGGTTTCCAAATCCATCACCAAAGAAAGTAGTGACAGGAAGGTCTGGAAATCCAGGATAGCTGATATGACCAACTCCATCAGCGTCGAGGCCTGTGCATGGACTGGTTCCATCGGAGCAAAAAGAAGAATAGTGTCTGCATATGTGAAAATCAAATTTTTTTTGGACGGATTTGCGACAGTCGCATTGGGTGCAGGCTTGAACGCAATATTGAACTTGTGGATTCTTGTTTGATAGTTTATGGTGCCTTCAGTATTCCTAATCGATCATCAGCGGGATTCAAGTCCTAGAGCCATGGAGTAGGCGATAAAATCCACACCAGCCGCGATCTGGTAAACCATAAAGCACACCAGTATAGCTTCCATCAGGTTTCTTCTTCCACTGAGATCTATCAAGAGCGATAGCAGAGCCGATGCCACCTAGCGTATCCGCAAATTTATCTCTGAAATCAGTTGGTACGTAACCATAGCCAGCCAATGCCTCGTAGGTATAATTCTTTCCGCCGCAAAGGGTTCTATTGACGAATGGGCTTTGCGCAACCGCAATAGCAGCCAAAGTAGAACCGAGGGAAAGCCTATGAAAATGCATTGTTGCCAATGAGGAAAAGACGAGGATACAATCAAAGCTGAATGTATGCCTTTGGAAAGTGCTTCAGTCTTTCTGTATGTCTGGGTAGACTACTCTGTTCATGATTGCGTTCCGCCTGGCTGTTGTCCACAGCAAGAGGGTGTCGCGGGGTAATACTTAGGATCGACGTATCGTCATCGTGGGTGCAGACACAAATGGAGGAGAACCAATAACTAGCATATGGCCCCTGAAGACTGTTCAGGACTGGAACGGCGTGCTGCAGGTCCATGATAGGCTTCCTTTTCTAGAAGCTTAGAAAATCTGTGGCGTCCGTACAGGAGATACAAAGTGATCCCTGAAATGTGTTTTTGCTTTTGCAACGAGCTCCGCCTCTGGAAAGTCGCGGACAGGAACATATTGCTCTTGGACACGTTCTCTACCAGATGCAATGATTCGCTGTCTAAGTCCCGACGTCAGAATCTGGGCAACGCGGCTCGTCTTGTGCGGTCGCGAGCAGAAACTTGCCCGTGTGACTATCAGTTGGCCAACGAGTGGATAGACTGACCGCTGGGTCAATAACAACCATTCTGCGTCTCCGGTAGAACTCTCGGGATCGAGCTGAGCAAACAGCGAACTGCCCCTTGGCGACGATTGCAAAGCTTGATCACGTGTTAAATTCCGGCTTGATCCAACCGCTGAAACTTCAAGTGTCGGACTGCGCTTTGCATGTCAAAGCAAACGAAGCCTCCCGAGGAATCACAATTAAAGTCCTGTGTTTGATCAACAGCAAGACTTAATGGGGGGGGCCATGCTATGGTTCGTAGTGCTTCGAGCTGGCACGCGCCTAACTATCTTGCATGATACCACGGCCATGATGCTGAAGAATGTGTGAACCTTGATTTTGAACCTTTCCTTCACAGATTTTTAGTCTTGTACAGTCTCATCCTTTTCATTTCTTACTACTTCGCAGTCATCATGCTGCGAAAGTCATTCGTTTTTATTTGTTGTCTTGCTAAAGTAGCTGCAAAGGTTCAATTCATGGTAAGATGGCCTGATTCTCAACCTCTTCAGCACAAAGTAACGATTTTTAGGGGGTAAATATTGCTGGGTTTGAATTTGGATGTCAAATTGACGTAAGCTTTTGCTAAATGCTTCCCAGTGAATGAACAAAGGTATATTAAAGGGGTAATTACCAGGGAACATGCCCAAGCTCATCTGTGAGCCCGCCCTTGTCAACACTCGGTGGAGGTGATGGGGCAGGCCAGATGCAGCATTTCGTGAAGGACGATCAAATGAATGTATTTCGCCTACGTGAGTAGAATCTCACCGTCACAAATTACAAGCTGATCGCACGCAGCTGTCTCCTGGCAATACTTAGTTAATAACAAATTGGGCGGGACTCTCGATATCACTAATTTCGGGAAGTATGACCAATTGATGCAAGCATGCCTGGCTACAGGCGCATACTGTGCAATTGATATACATAATTTTGCGCGCTTCAACGGAAACATCATTGGTCAGAGCTCTGGTGGACCAACTGATGCTCAATTCGCGGATTTATGGACCCAGTTGGCCACAAAGTACAAGAGCGATACGAATGTCATTTTTGGTATAATGAATGAGCCACATGATGTTGACATCACAACTTGGTGAGCTTATCTACTTATCTAAAGGCTTAATTGACAGGCTGAGACGGTTGAGGAGCTGGCTTTGAGATATTACATTTCCACGGTCCCTAAGACAGCCCCCAGCTTCAGACCTCTTCAAATTGTTCAGTAACATAGTGGACTGATACCTTTAACAGGGCGAATACTGTTCAGCTTGCTGTCACTGCTATTCGGAATGCTGGAGCCTCCACGCAGATGATTTTGCTTCCAGGGAATAATTTCACCAGTGCTGGGACGTTCGTAAGCAACGGATCCGGAGCAGCTCTCATTAAAATAACAAATCCAGATGGCTCGACTGATGGATTGATGCTGGACGTCCACAAATATCTTGATGTTGATAACAGCGGAACGCATTCAGTCTGCACAACAGATAACATCAATGATGCATTCGCTCTTGTAGCTGCTTTCCTGAGAGAGAATGGTAGACAAGCCATGGTCAGTGAGACTGGAGCAGGAAGTGATTCGTCTGTGAGTCAATTAGCAACTATGAAGCAAATTGTTTAGCTGACTAGCCCTAACAGTGCTTCACCGACTTCTGCGCCCAGAACACATTTATCAACCAGAACTCGGATGTTTTCCTAGGATATATCGCTTGGGGTGCTGGTAGTTTCGCTACTTCCTACACTTTGAGTCTAACCCCTTCGAAACAAAATGGAAAATATGTAGACAATGCTTTAGCATCCCAATGCGTTATTTCGCCTTGGCTCAATGCTGGTACTGCAATTGTAACATCAGCCATCGCCTCGGTCACTGTTGCGGCAGCTGGGTCCTCAAGTAGCGCAAGTTTAGGATCATCTTCAACAACCCCAGCATCTACTGCTAGTGACAATAATGTCACATCAGGGACTACGTCCATAAGCTTCGTCACATCAAGCGGTATCACTGGCTCTACAGCCGCAACATCCGGTAGTTCTGTGGCAGACACGGCCCCCTCATCCTCAGCATCAGCACAAACGAAGCATTCGAATGACGCCAGAACAGTTGGGTTTCAGGTAATGTGGTGGGTAGTCCCAGCACTGCTTACATTTTACTACTTCCTCGGTCAAGAACACCTTATGGTGGTCCTATGCTGAGTGTCTAATATGAGGGAAAGTACCATGATCCTAGTAATGGTCACTGGGTCGTATACGATACAACATATGTTGAGAAGCTGTCAAGAATTGCCTGTAGTTTAGATTAGCAAGAGGCACTCAAGACCGGGGCCAAGAGCAGCGGAAATTCTACACGTGTATCACGTTATGATTCCACTTAACTTCTTCGAAAGGTACCTCCTGATTCAGTTTCGTCCTATCTTATTTTATTTTTTCTAAATTCTTTTTGCTTGCTAGATTGTCAAGTTCTGATGACGGAATATACTTGCCGAACGAGGATAAGTCCATCACGTGCTTTCTTTAAACCTTTTCGTCATCCCACTTACGATCTATGCCGTCTTCTTGTCCATTAATTGCTATTAGTGGACCTAAATCAGCACAAGCTGAAGCAGATTACATTTTCCTAAGATTAAATTTTGTTGGATGCAAGGAGATGTTCAAAAGAAGGGCCTTGCTGTTTCAACAGGGATCCGCAACTCTGGGTATCGTGAGATAATAAAACCCGCCGGCTAACTTTAGGATGGCTTTCCTCAAATCTTTGACATGGCTCTACAATGAATTCGGCGTTGCGTCTCTATATCACACGGGAAGAGATGCTTGGCTCATCATTATTGGCAGATCCTTGAGAATGTTCGCTTACGGAGCGACATCTCTAGTCTTAGCGCTGTTCTTCAACTCTCTGAACTTCTCGGACTCGAAGATTGGGCTCTTTATGACACTCACGCTTCTCGGGGATCTTGTTATGTCACTATTCTTGACTTTAGTGTCTGATAAAGTCGGCCGCCGCCGCGTGCTTTTTGGTGGCGCTGTCCTTATGGTCCTATCAGGAGTGGTGTTTGCGGTATCCGAGAACTTTTGGATTCTGCTTGCGGCTGCTGTCGTCGGTGTTCTTAGTGCGACTGGGGGAGATTTCGGTCCATTCCGATCGATTGAAGAATCCACATTAGCTCATCTTACAAATCCTAAGACTCGCTCAGATGTGATGTCTTGGTACATCTCAACTTCAATTTTGGGGTCAGCTGCCGGAAACGAGTTCTCTGGGAGACTCGTTGAATTCCTACGGAATCTCGATGGCTGGGAATTAAGGCAAGCTTACCACGCGGTGTTCTGGCTCTATGTTCTCATGGGAATGGTATCAATTGCAGTCACATTGCTACTAAGCGACAACTGTGAGCTCAAAGAAACGGTATCGAAAAGCGAAGTGTCTGAGAGGTTACTTGACGAGCGACATCAAAGCAGTGAAGATAATGGAGACGAAAATGACGAGAACAGTCAGAATAGTAGCCCGAAAACCGTCAAAACGCAGGTCGACCCCCAAAAGAGTCGATTCTCTCAGATTTCTTTAGAGACCCGTACAGTAATGTACAAGCTGTGGTTACTTCTGTCTGTTGACTCAATAGCTGATGGCATGGTCTCATATTCGTTGACCAACTACTATCTGGACCGAAAATTCCATATGCCCAAATCTACACTCGGAGATATCATG
Source organism: Proliferodiscus dingleyae (assembly GCA_003988795.1). Taxonomy (NCBI): domain Eukaryota; kingdom Fungi; phylum Ascomycota; class Leotiomycetes; order Helotiales; family Lachnaceae; genus Proliferodiscus; species Proliferodiscus dingleyae. The sequence goes on along the minus strand of QYAK01000013.1, from coordinate 1,095,392 downwards.
TCTGCTAGCTTTTTCGTTTCTTCATGGTCGACCATATTTGCTGGACCTCTCGCTAAACATCTTGGGCTCATCAGAACTATGGTGTTCACGCACCTTCCGTCTTCTGCCGCGGTGCTGTTATTTCCTATTCCTCGAGGAATTCCTTTGACTGCGGTGTTGCTGTTCATACGAATGGGCCTTAATAATATGGATCAAGCACCAAGAGCAACTTTCATAGCGGCAGTGGTGAAGCCTGAGGAACGGACAGCAGTCAATGGAGTCACGAGCATGTTAAGAACTCTGGCTGCGACGGCCGGCCCCAGCGTTACCGGATTCCTTGCTGGTAGCGATAGGTTTTGGATAGCTTATGTCGCTGCGGGGGCTTTACGAATATCCTATGATCTTGGCCTTTTCGCGATGTTTGTAAATATGAAGTTACATGCCCATGAGCCGAATGAGGGACCGGAAGACGAAAGCGCTCATTCAAGACGGTTGAATGACGAAGAAGATATGACGGAATTGGAACCAGTTGTGCGAGGAATTTGATACGGTAATGTTAATGGCTCAACATGGCACGGTATGCAAAACCACGGCTGACTTCTATAGAATTGGTATTGCTTTAGCAAAATTCTTGGCATTTCTTGCACATAGACTAGAATATTCGGAGGCGAATTGACAGCGTGATCGCCCAAAAATTTGAGAACAAAGAAAAACTAAAGACCAATCTCAATCTATAATCTTAATTCACACATGTGGGAACATATCACAAAAGTCCTCTACCATATCTCATTCAGATTAGAGCTTAGCCAATTACGCCATTTTTCTAACTGCAGTATCTAATTCGAGCCTCAGAACCCATTCCATCGAGGCGGTGAATTTGCCAGACGTAAAATTCATATGATAGTCTAGAGGAGGAACATGTGGATTTGGTGGTGCCGTGACAGCATAGTATGTCCCAGAGCACGAGACAGCAGCAGTAGCTGGAAAGTAACTGGTCATGATCAAAAGGTGCTTGATTTGCACTTGCAAATAGGATGGATAATCATATGGACTGTGAAATCAAGATCGACTTGTTGACGATCAACAATAGTCAAGACTACTATCCACATGAGTGATTAGATGTTTTGATCTAGGGATCTTTTAGCGCATCTCGCTTAAGCCCCTTTTCGAGCTCTAAAGCCTGACTGTCTGCCAACCTCAAAGAGACGGATTGAGTGTCAGCAAGTCAAACAAGTAGCGCCTTCGAAGTACGATGAAAGTCTCATTTGATCCTCTCGAAGACATGCATTCTGTCATGATGGACATCCCTCCACAGGATAGTTACAGCTGCTCAACTGGCCGCCCCCGTGGATATTGACACCTTTGAATGCAAAATCTTCGCAGCTTCCATTACCACAAAGGACATAATAATTCATCGCTGAAGGTACTACCCAACCTTCAACATTTGAGAAATTGATATCAGCAACCCACACTCCGTTGGAAGCTATGCCAGTACTTCCACTATTAGTATAGTCTTGTTGAATATCGATTCCGAAGTTCTTGATGTTTGAGAGTTTGATATTCGAAAATGTTGCATTGACTACACTACCAGTGGCGTTGAAGTCAGTTTTGATTCGCAAACCGTTAGTTGAATTGGTAACCTCCGAATTCTCGAACCTACAAGTGTTAGACATACAGATTCCAGGTAAGAACCAGTATCTTACAAAATGTTGGATATGTTATGCCCCGGCCCAGTACCCCCACCAGCGATGGATAACCCATGACTCCCAGAACAAAACACTTGGCTCACTATGATATTGCTGGAATCAGACACAACTACACAGTCATCTTGGTTCCATACTTTGCTGTCTCGTAAAATGAGGTTATCAGAATTTCCGATGTTAAAACCATCGGTGTTGTGCGCTGCAGAGAGACCGCCGCTTAGACTATTGGGCGCATCTCCCATAGAATTATTAAGAACAATGTTTTGTACTGTGGAGTTGATGACTCCAGCAAGGTTGATGCCATGTGAGGGGTAGTTCTGAATGTAAAGATCTTTCATTACAGAATTATTGGTGATTTGAACTTTCATGAATTGACCCGGTCTATATTTCCTGTCATCCCCTGATACAACTATAACTATCATTGGAGACTTACTTCGGACGCCCACCATTCGAACCAAGTCCGTCCCAATATCGAGGTCCGCCTCCATCAATGACCGCTCCTGGTGCTCCTTGAATGGTGACATTGCTGCCTGTGATCTGAATCGGTCTAAATTGTGAGCTGTTGGTAAACCCAAATGTCGTGGTACCTGAAAATGTGACTGTTGTCCCAGGCTTGAGTTGGGTAAGGACTATGGCGCTACTAGCTGGAGCAGCGATGTTGTCTAAAGTAACCGAAGTGCAGGCCTTTACTGCGGGAGATATCTGAGACCAAGCTGTACAAAGACATGGACTTGCGATAGAGCTGGTGGAAGTTGAAATTGAGATGGTTGAGCTCGAGTTGAGTGGATGTTCCAGTGCTGCAGTGCTTTCCAGGACCAATACAGCAGCTGGCAACAATATAAGAAAGGTTGAGAAATTCAGCATAATGGGCATTTGGAGCTTTTCAGCTAGTACAGGTGCAAAGGCGCATGATTCAAGCAATGATTTAACGTGGTGAAACTATATGTGAACATCTAATCGAGTGATTGACAAAATGAAGATAGTGAAGGCCGTCTATGGTAGCAAAGTTTTGTATGCTCTGAAAATCAATCATAGTAAGAGAACATGAATAGCTTGACCCCGCGGAAGACCCACCAATGAGGAACAATCCCAAAAAAGTAGAGCGGGGCGGGACTACGGAATATTTCTGCCCACCATTCACAATGTGCTTAATGTTTTGAAGAGAAAACTTGCTTCAAATAAAGACACCCAGCAGATGTCCCTGAAATCGAGACCGATTCTCGTCATTAGGACGAACATTTCTGTTTGCAAAGCGAGTAAGCTTAGGAGACTCGATCCGCCGCTTGGCCTCTACCGACAGTGTAGTCGTATACAAAGCATCCAGCAGCGCCGATAAACCGAGGGGAATCCCGATGTTATGCCACTTGAAGCATTACATGATGTGAAAATCAATTCGAAGCCCGTTCGCGTGAGTTGCAAAGAGTGCAAACGAATAGCTTGTAAACATGCAAGAAAAAGGGTGGAATAGTATAGCACACACGAGTACCGGTAAATGCCCAAGACCCAAATCATAGAGTATGCCGGCAGATGCATCTGTTTCGCTTTGAGATCAAGCGGTAAAGTTGGGGAAGCAACTCAAAATCAGGCAAGCGGTCACACATCTCGCAGGATCCCGAAGTACCCCCGTATCCCAACCCCACCTCTAATTCTCATCTCATCCCCAACCCAAACAATGTTAGCTCAACTAAATTCCAAGTAAAACCCTCCATTTCTGTGCTTTATCTTATCGCGAGGCTGTGAGGATTCAGCTCGACTCAAATCATGGGGTCAAACGCTGACGAGCTCCCTCCACGAGAGGATGAGATAACCGTGCTTGTCACCGGCTTTGCGGTATGTTTCTTCCCACAGAGATCTTATGACATTTGATGTAATGGCCACGATACAACCGCGTCAAATTCATAGATCACTGTTAGTATCTCCTTGGAGAGATAGCCAAATCAATCGCTCATTGAACCAACTCTTCAGCCTTTCAGAGCCCATTACCCTTTCAATCCTTCGTGGGAGATTGCCAAGTCCCTTCCTCCATTCCTCCCGCCAGCAAAGGCAAGGTTTTCAGAAGGGCCTTCGAATGAGGTGCTACCACCTGTTCGAATCATTGTTTACCCCGAACCTATACGAGTCTCATATACTGTTGTAAGAGATTTGGTTCCCAAGCTTTGGGAGGGTCGCAAGATAGACTATGCGATCCACATCGGTATGGCGTCGGGCCGCAAGTTTTACAGCATAGAGAGGCGTGGTCATCGAGGTGGATATTTGATGAGAGACGTCGATAATGAATTGCTAGGAGATGCCGAGAAACGAGAACAGGAGCAAGAAAAGTGGATCTGGCATGGCTTGCCAGAAGAGCTGTTATCCTCTACGAATATTGATGATATTTGGAGAAGATGGCAGGCTGCTCTACCAGTATGTACCACTTTCATTTTGCTCGGATTCTAAAGGTAACACCAGCTAGGATGCCGATATAAGAGTTTCAGAAGATGCTGGCCGGTATCTTTGCGATTTCATTTATTACTCTAGCATGGCACATTTAACGCGGAGAAGCGAAGAGCGACGTGTGATTTTCTTCCACGTACCGGTTGACAGTAGTGAAGTGGCCGTTCACAAGGGTACCGAGGCAGCCCTCGAATTGATACGAGCTCTTGTACAGAGTAACCGGACGAAAAAACCGGTACCACAATGATAGATGGAGATCCAACTAGTTACTTCGGTCAACCTCATCTTCAAGTCTATTCATCAGCCACACTATCATGTCTTTTCTTGATCTGGCTCTCTCCGACTATCAATTGTGACTCACATTTCAGGAGTTTTCTGGCTGACCGTTCTTATTCGATAATTCTGTGGGTCTCTCTATATATCAATCTTGATCTCTAAGCGCTTCATTGGCCTAGTCAATAAATTGCACCACAGCTACTATAGCTAGTCAAAGCACATATCAGACTTCATAGAAAGAGTGCATCGTCAGCTACGCACCGGACTATTATTGACTTCACTCTTCTATCGGACAAACATGAGATGCAAATAAAATAACAACGAATCCTGCAATCTGTAGAAACTTCACATTAGGGCACTAGCTGCCCCTGTAGATGTATAGCTCTCGGTGCCCTTGGAAGTTGCTGAGAAATCAGAACTGATTGCTAATATGCACCAATGAAAGCCAAATCCAACGTGAAAGTGGATATGGAATTACCAATCCATTTTCCCTCAGGCTCAAGCAAAAACGAAGATGAGAAACAATTACCAGTGCCCTTCTATGATATCTAAAGAGAGAGAAAACTCGCCACCATCCCATTTCTGCTCGGCAAAGCCCCGGCATCTAGGACATGGATTACAAATTCTATTTGAAGACGACATGACTTTGATTTCGAATATTAAATCTCTGTGTCCCTCTTAGGGCCATTGAGCTTTCAGACGGCGTAATCTTCCTTCTCCTTAGCGGATTTGAGATCCTTAATTTGTACTCCATCTCCTTCTACCAATTCGCTAGCAACAATGGCCCCCCAGAACAAGCCCTCACCAAATGTTGCGTACTTTACTCCAGAACAGTCTCCGCCAGCAGGAACAGCTGTTTCGTCAAATCCGCCGACGCTCTTTACTCCCCTCAAGATCCGCGATGTCGAATTTCAGAACCGCATATGTACGTCTCTGCAACCTTCTCGTCCTCGCCGCACGATATTCCAACTACCCCGCCATCTGACCCCTCACTGATGTTTCGTCATTAGGGGTAGCTCCCATGTGCACATATTCCGCCTCAAATGGCCACTTGACCGACTTCCACCTCGTTCACCTTGGTGCCTTCGCATACCGCGGCGCTTCACTCACAATCATCGAAGCCAGCGCCGTGCTCCCCGAGGGCCGGATCACGCCCGAAGACGCGGGAATCTGGAACGATTCTCACATTGCGCCTATCCGCCGCGTAGCCGACTTTCTGCACAGCCAGAACCAGAAACTTGGTATTCAGCTTGCGCACGCCGGACGGAAAGCTAGTTCTGTCGCACCTTGGTTGGTGGAGAAGCGGGGTCAGGCCATAATTGCTACAGAGGACGTAGGGGGTTGGCCCAAAAACGTCAAGGGCGCTTCAGCTATCCAATGGGGCGAGGGATTTGCATCTCCGAAGGAAATGAGCGTGCAAGATGTACAGGATGTCATCGATGGCTTCAGAGATGGCGCCAGACGGGCCGTTGAGGCTGGTGTCGACGTAATTGAGATCCATGCCGCGCATGGCTATCTACTCTGCTCGTTCTTGTCCCCAATCAGCAATCGCAGAACGGACAAGTATGGTGGGAGCTTTGAGAACAGGATTCGGCTTTTGCTGGAGGTCATCCAGGCTGTTAGAGGGGTCATTCCGAGTGGCATGCCGCTTCTCGTCCGAGTCAGTTCCACGGAATGGATGGAGAAGAAGGCAGTGGAGACTTGGGACGTTGAGTCGACAATCAAACTAGCAAAGTTGCTCCCAGGACTGGGGGTTGACTTGCTGGATGTCAGCTCAGGCGGCAACAATGAGGCTCAAGAAGTCACGCCATACAACGACTTTCAGGTCGGCATTGCAGGGCGGATTAGAGCCGCTCTATATGATGCGGGCATCAAGGATCTATTGATCGGCGCGGTTGGAATGATTACCGAAGCCGAGGCAGCGAAGGAGATTGTAGAGAACGGCAAGCCAGGGACGAAGGATGACACCGTGGAGATTCAAGACGAGCAGGGAGCCACTGCCAAGGCAGACATTGTACTTGTAGCGAGGCAGTTCTTGAGGGAGCCCGAGTGGGTGTTGAGAGTTGCATATAGACTGGGCGTTGAGGTGAAATGGCCGATTCAATATCATAGAGGACAGTTTTTGAAGGGAAGCAGGATCTAGAACTCAAGCCATAGACCGTTGAAGCTATAGACCGTTGATCACACGGAAGAGTTGTAGATGATAGAAAAACATTTCATTGCTCATAGCTCATCAATCTTGAAGTACTCCTTGCGATGTCGTCGTGTACTGCGTGGTACATCCCTCTATTCTACTATCAGGAGCACGCGACGCCAACCTGCATTCACCCGCTGTGCTTCTCAGAACCAGAACCCCATCCTAGAAACCCCGAAACAGATTTCAACGCCTTACGTGCGAGATGAACGGCTAGTCAGCTTTGTGCCATGGGCGGATACTGCTTGCCATCCCTTTCGATCTTTGGCTGGCACTGTCTCATAATCAGCATTCGTCAGATGACCTCACCTAGTCGGACAAGCTCTGAGGTCGCAGCAACGTAGATCTAGTGGAATTCCAAGGAAAGAGCATGGAGAGGCGTACAGTGCAACGCTCGTCCTCAGGAATATCATCCATGACACCCGGGACGTGATTTCCACAGCCTCTCCAAGTGGCTTTTTCTATGCTATATCAGCTTGAGATCCAGTCATAGGCAATCGCACCGATAGAGGATGTCGAGGGTGAGAATAGAAGGGGACATACCGCAGGTGCTGCAAGTAGCTTTCATACACATTTTGTCGTTGGCTGTCACGGTAACAAGCGGATGGGATGGTAGAATCGTCCTCTGAAGTTCTGTTGCCTGTGCAGAGACGTGATCTGAGCGTTTCGAGGGCGACGCAGAGGGTTTATGTGTGCGTATAAGTGACGGCCAACGTCGCCGAGGGCAAATAATGTAACGGCGATAAGTGACGACGGTGGAGGGACGGTGGAGGAACGGCTCCGGCTTCTCCAGCGGGGAACTGCCTACTTGAGTTAAGGTTAAGTCTGCTACATGCACGCTGCCCAAAAGTCTGTCACCTAGACGACCGATGCGAGTCAACTACGAGGAAAAACAAACTCAAGGAAGGTTTATTGCACATATTACAAATACCTGGGTTTCGTCCAGACCAGAGATACTTGGTGCAGTTTCAAACATGGTCGTCTTTGGGCAGATTTCTCGCATGGAGGGTGGGTGGATTACTGGAACGCAGAGGGAGAGGTGGTGGAGGTGCCCCCCGTGGCGCAGGAGGTCGATAAGCGAGGTCGGCGATTGGAAGGGACGCGAGCCCCTATTCCTGCCCACTGCACTGTTGACTTGGTGGCTAAGAAGGTCGTATGAGTATGAGTATGAGTATGAGTATGAGTATGAGTATGAGTATGAGTATGAGTATGAGTATGAGTATGAGTATGAGCATGAGCATGAGTATGAGCATAAGTATGAGTATGAGTATGAGCATGCGTATGAGCATGCGTAATGGTCAGTCCACATCTTCGAAGAGCACTCCCTCCCCCCACTGGGTCTGCTCAGAGCCACAGATCATAGCAATGCAGAAGCGGTTCAAGGCCACATGCTCAACTTGAACATCTCGCCTTCTCCTGGCGGTCCGAAAACAATGCTGAGCTGATCTTTGAAACTCTGCGGCATCATGTAGCCCCCACTCTGCCTCGGGACATCCTCCTCGTGTTCTGGCACGACTTTGCCATCTTGGGCTTCTTCTCTTTTATGAGACGTTCCCTTTGAGCTGTTGCTAGCAATACTCGACCATCTTCCACCGCCTACCACGACATGCCTCCTCATTGCCACATTCCAGGCAAAAGAAGTCTCATGCGTGCCTCCAAACAGGCTACTCCTCAGCAGCACCTCATAATCAATCAGCTCTCTCTGATCCCACGTCAATGTCTTCATCTCGGACATCTCCTTTTCAAACCCCTTTCCAGCCAAAATTTGTTCCTTCGTTACTACCTCAATGCCAGAATTCAGCGCAGCCTCAGTGAATCTCATCAAATCTGCCTCATCGCCCGTCAGCAAGTATATGGCAGGAATTTTGTGATCCTGGGCATGCTTGAGATAGTTCTCAGCTTGATGCGAGTATGGCGTCCACCCTGCCGCCTTCGCATCCGCAGCAGTTCTCAAGTGCGCACCGTAGAACCTCCGAGCATATATACTTGGCATATGCGCATCAATCCCCATCCCGAATCTCTTGTCCATCGCGTACAGAACTGTAGCTGCGAGGCGCCGCGCATCCCTTCTATATCGCACCATCTTCCCAAAATTGGCAACGAGAAGCGGATCGTCATAGGAAAGGGGAAATTGAAGGAGAGGCGTGTGGAGGGTGATGAGGATGGGGAGACTGGCGGAGAAGGGCTTGGGGTGCGTCTCGTTCAGGTATCGTTTGAAAGCACTGGACCAATTGCCTGGGTGTGCTATAACGGTGTTTGCCACGAATTCGTCACTGAGCTGTTGTGTAGCAAGTAAGGGAGGGTTTGCCGTTGAGGGTTTGTCCCATAGATCGTTGACGTGGGAGATGACTTGTATCTGAGGACAGGCATGGATGATGGAGGTAGTGAAGTGGTCAACATCGAAATAATAACTGAAAGGGACGTTGACATCCTCGTGTAGTGTATCGAGGGTTGTACCACGGGTGATGATTTCAGGTACTACAAATGCAGTAGCTGAGGATATTAGAAGTGTTAGATGGTTTTGGTGATATCAGACGCACCTCCAGCTTCGATAGCGTATCTTACGCAATTCAATATTACGTTCCGTACATTACCAATTCCTCCTTGAGGTGCCTTGCAACTAAATATTAGTCCTGGCGTCCAACTCCTCGCTTTACAAAATTCGGCCAAAGCAGTAGTATCAATCGGGCCATCGATTTCCGTTTCCAAGATAGCGTCAACGAACGCAGCTTTCTTTCCTGATACCGCAATACGATAGATTTCGTGATAGTCCTGCTGCGCAATATCTTGTCGGGAGAAAAGATAGTATCCGGTAAATAATATTAGAAATAGGAGGATTGTAAGCTTAGCAATATGAGATGTGTGCGGCGACATTGTGTCTTTGAGGCACAGAGAAAGTTGGTTATGATCATAAGGGTAATGTGAAAAAGAGGGAAGCTCTTGATCATCTAGAATTTGATAGAGTGGAAGTACCATACGTGGAAGTTGGAGAGAAAAGCAAAGATGTCTCAGAGAGACATCCCTTACGGAGCAAGGAGTATACGTATGGCGACAATCCTAGATGTCGCCAAGCTGACAGCCGTTGTTTTGTAGAAATTCAGCAGATGGACCTTGCCAGTCAATTGAGCCAAATGGGTAGGGCTTCTCTTGGTTCCAAGAGATATCTGGATGCTAAATAAGCATTCAAAAGAGAATGCGAACGCGTTGGAGTAACTCCAAGAGAACAAGATGCTGCCTATCACGTGATTATTAGCCAAACAGGGCACTTTTCTTTTCAGATCGCTCCGCAATTTCTCGTACTCATCCATCTGAGCATTTCAAGGTGAACCTTTTCGAAACAAGATCCGACTGATATTAGGTATGTACCGTAGGCGGCTCGGCCTATCAAGATCTTTACAGCTCCAAGCTTATTACAAAGTAACGATGGCGAACACTTTTCTGTGAAACTGCTCTACCCGCAGTTGAGAAGATGTCAATGAATCGCAACTTTCGTGGAATCCCAAGATGTCCCTGAACCCATCAGATATTCCTGTCCCTTTTCCAAAACCTTGCTGTTTTCAGCGCCCAGCCATTCGGGTTCCAGTCTCTGCAACGCATCCTCAATTTCATATGATTTTCCCCCACCCACAAAGAGAATCTTCCCTGCGAATGGCAGGACGGCGTTCCTGTGCGTTTTGCCATCTTGACCTCTGTTCGCAGTCGCGCATGTCACTATTGCAGTCGCTACATCTTCTGGCTTGTTTTCTGGTAATTTTAGTTCAGCCCATCCTTCCTCAATGCCTTTTACCATGGCCGTCTCTGGACTAAGGTCAGAATATATCGGATCACGCATTTGATATGAGCTTACTAGTCATCCAAGGGCATATGACATTGATACGTATATTCTCCGTTATTGCCGCAAGGTGAAGGCCTCGCATTACCCCGATCACCCCATGTTTGCTGGCTGTATATGTTGTAATTCCTGTGCATTCCTTGAAGCCTGCTATACTGCTTGTCATGATGAGGTCGCCACCTCCATTACGACGCAGATATGACATGCCAATTCTTGTCGTAAACAGGACTCCTTTAAGGTTGATATCAAGTTCACGAGTGTCAAACTCCACGTTGATGTCTGCATCTGGGTCGAAAGGGTCTTTGTGTATACCAATTCCGGCGTTGGCGACCACGATATCTACTCGGCCTTTAAGTTCTTGAGCTTTAGCGAACAAGGCGAGCTGGTCTGAGTAAGAGCTTGTGTCGCAATGGACAAAAGTGGCTCTTGAAGAGCCCAACTTGGCAGCAAGCTGCTTTCCAGGCTCGTCGGCAACATCTCCAAAGACTATGGTAGCTCCGTTTTCTATCTATAGTTAACAAAGAGTAACCAGCAGAAGATTTATTACTCACCATGGAAAATACGAACTGCTTCTCTACCTATTCCAGTTGCGCCGCCCGTCAAGACAACCACCTTGTCTTTCAACGTCTCTAAGAGCAAAGGATCAAATTCGATGCATGCCATTTTCTTAACACAATGTCACTTTAAAGGTTTACAAGAAGTGTATACATGCTAGAATTTGAATACCATTAATTCTAGGGATGTAGTAAGTCAGTTCGTCTTGTCCCACGCAATTGCTTGGCAAGCTATCTACGCTACGTGAGGAGGCACTAGGGCGGAGGATTCCCGACAGTTGCCCCTTTTGACGCATTCTAGCCATGCATCAAGAGCACGCACAGGTGACCAACTTCTCCGAATCTTATGAGTGGTCTGGTTCGTGTGGGCCCCACGGGGATGGCATAACCCCGCCACCCCACCTCCTGCTAAACTGGGGAGCAAAGAATTAAGCTAGGGCCGATCAAGTTGGAAGCTATTTGAACGAAAACACAGTTCTGTATTATTATGAAATCTTGACTTTTTATCTCTCGTCAGTCGATTACACTGAGAACTTGATTTCTACTACGAAGTAAGGAGAAGCCCTACCATGCATGTGAGTCTGTACGCCCAATTTTCTTCAAGCATAAAATCTGACTATATCAGGTCATCATTGTTGGCGCGGGCCCTTCTGGCCTCTGCCTTGCTCTACTTCTCGGTCAATCTGGAATTAAGACAACTCTCCTGGATTCAGAACCTACCATTGACGACCGACCTCGAGCGGCACATTATGCCCCATCTGCGATCCAAGTCCTCAGGAAAGCCGGCGTTTTGGACGACGTGCGAAAGGTTGGCTTCCTACCAGGAAACATGACATGGCGTAAGATTGATGGTACGCCAATCGCTAGCCTCAAAGACACTGCGGAAACAAGAGGGCCAGAGGGCCTGACCGTCCTGCCTCTGGATATGCTAGGACAGGTACTTCTTAGTCATGCTGAAAAGAACCCAAATATTACGCTGAAATGGAGTCATAAAGTGGCAGACGTGGGGCAGGATGATACCTCCGCTTGGGCAATAGTTCGTGCCGAGGACGGAACTGAGACCAAGTACATAGGTGACTATCTCTGCGGCTGTGACGGTGCAAACAGCCAGGTTCGAAAGTCTCTTTTCGGTGAAAACTTCCCAGGCAAGACATGGGATGCACAAATCGTGGCCACGAATGTACTGAGCCCTTAATCCCTTTCCAGTCTTCAAGGCTAAATACTGCAGGTCTATTATCCTCTCGACAAACTTGGTCTAGATGAGATAAATAACATAATACACCCCCAAGATTACTATATGGCTGCAAAGATCACTAAAGATGGCCTGTGGCGCGTTTCCTATGGCGAAGACCCGAATTTATCGCACGCCGAAGTCTTAGCCAACCAACCAGCAAAATATGCTCGTATGCTCCCAGGAAATCCCCAGCCAGGGGACTACAAACTCACGAATGTCGGTCCTTACCGTATCCACCAGCGCTGTGCGGAGCAAATGGCTGTTGGAAGGATATCGCTAGCTGCTGATGCAGGACATCTGTGCAATCCTTTTGGCGGCCTCGGACTCACTGGGGGACTTGTTGATGTTGGTGGTCTGGCGGAATGCTTAGAAGGAATCAATCGCGGAGTCGCTGGCCTGGATATACTCGATAAGTATTCTGAGATCAGGAGGCAGAAGTGGCGAGATGTCATCGATCCTATCTCGAGTAGTAATTTCATCAGAGTCAGTGCCACGGATCCGGAGAGGGCGAGAGAAGTGGACCCTTTTCTGGAGGAAGTCAAGAAGATGGAGACGGATGCCGATTTGAGGAAGCAGTTTGATGCTGTAAGTTTTTTTATTCATAAGCAAACGAAGAGCTTTACTAATATGTGCGACAGACTGTATATGATGTTTGTCACGATTTCACGCAGTATTATAAGGGTGCGAATGGGACCATAAGCAATGGGACTAAGCTGTAATATTTGCGTAGTTCAAAGTCTTGAACTAAAAATCTATGTACTTACAGATTTCATGATGATCTTTTGTATTTATCATCTTTCTCAAGTCAAGGCACAATTGTAAGTGTGGTGCAGTATAGTCAGTTTGGATTCTCGCGGAAGCGAACCACCATCTTACCTCTATCTTTTGTATCAGTCAAAAACCTTGCAAACAGGATGAAGTTATCAACTCGGCACTAGAAGAATGAACAGAGTCCTAATGAATATCTCCTAATCTAAATTATACATGGCTAGACAATTCGAGCATAAGCTATCTTTATGCCCAGCATTAGCTTGTAATGACTGTAAATTACTTCCAAGAAAGTTCCGGATTGGTTCAACTAATGAACCATTCTTTCCCCTGCTGTCCGCCTATGCAGAGCACCGAGCCAACTCCTTGCTGTGAAGATTCGAATACTTTTCCCAAAGTAATAGAAAGGGATGAAAGCCAAATTGTTTGCCAGCAGGATACCGCCAAAGACGCCCGCAATCATGACCGCATATCCCCTCTCCAAGATCCAATCCAGAAGATAAAGACCCATGCCAAAAGAAATGGCTTGCTTTCCAAGATTCATTGCAATAAGCATTTCGCTCGTATTGGCATTGTACGAGTCGATCGCGTATGCCAAGACGAAAGTGAAGTAGAAGAACGCGCCCCAATTGCACATGGCTACACCCGCGAAATAGCCTATCCAATGAAGGTCCCTTTGAGCAGTAAAGCCATAGACTACCAGGCCGGCCGGTGCTATCAGCATAGCGGGAAGGACGACTGGTAGACGCATTTCAGCTTCGCGAATGCCGCCATTGCGACGTGTCGACCAAGCTGCAAGACGATCTGAGGTGAAGACTAAAGGAAGGGCAAGAGCGAAGCCAAGCGCATTTGCAACTGCGATCAAGCCTGAGTTTTCCTGTTCTGCGTCAGCAATCGTGGCACTTGAGAAAGGAGAAAGTTGCCTACTTGAGCCCAGTTATACGGGGGTGCTACTATCTTGATTGGGAAAGTGTAATTGAACGCCAAGGCCCCAAGGCCAATATAAATTCCTATTTAACCTGTCAGCTGTATTTTTCTTGATCTAATATAATTTGAGTCTGACCATAGCTGGTGATGACCCAAAAGACTGCCGGGACCGGGAAATACGTGAAAGATCGGACAGCGGTCATGAAGAATTGCGAATTGTGATCGATCTTGCTCCACGGTTTTAAGGTGGATAAGAACGATTTCCTCGGCGGAACAACGTTGGACTCCTCCAGGTGTTGGCCGTAACCTGCTCCTTTCTCCTCCCGGATTTCTGAGCTTCCGTTTGTCATACTGGTCGTTGGTGACCGAACCAGCATCATGGACTTGCGGTCATACTGGGTCTCCTCAACAAATATGAATGCGAGGACGAGCAAAGCACCCGCAAAAGCGATCACAACGTAAAAGAAAAGGCGCCATTCATAGCCCCCAGCTAGCATGTAACCAGCATATAGTGGTGCAGTTGCTCCCCAGCAAAGACACACTGTTACACAGCACTTAGCACAACCATCAAGATGCATATGTGGGTCTTACCTGTATAATAACCCAATCTCTTACCACGCTCATGTAGAAAAAATATGTCATTGACCAGCTGAACGGGTAACGCTTCACAAACACCGGAGCCGAAAGAATGGAAGACACGAGCAACCATTAAGCCTCTAAACGTAGTGGCTTGGGAAGCGCCAATCAGTCCGGCAATGAACTTGAAAAGTCAGTTGAGATTCGGAGAGTGATCGCTAGACCCAGACATACAGTTATCAACGAAAGTAGCATTACGGGCCTCCTGCCAATTTTCAGGTACAAGGGAACCAGAATAAGTGAGCCTTCGGCCGTCAGAAGATTTATACAATGCCTCATTTGACGTTTGATATAACCTACCAAATCCAAAAGAGAGATTGGAATAAGATACCAACCCGGAAGCCACGGTAGGAGTGATGTTAAACTCCTTCGCCCAGATTGTGATATATACAGAGGGCCCAACAATCGCGGCGTTTCCGAGAAAGGAATAAGCGGCGCATACGATCAATATCATAGTTTTCTTGTAATTCGGCCACTGTGGAATCTTATCAGCAATTGAATAAAATTGAGCTTGTTGGAGCTGGCTCACTTGAAGCGGATCATTCGGATCTTCTGCTGGTACAGGAAACAGGGCTTGACCATAAGCTGTATCATCGCCAGCTATTCACAAACCGTGTCAGCTAATTAGATAGCAATATAACTGTTCGACAACCCACCTGTAGCTTGAAGATTAACTGTGCCGGGAATATCCTCCTCGTGTGCATGGCTGTTTTAGTCAAGTTAGCATCGCTCTTTCTTAGTAAGATTGACGTTTCTCACCTATGCACAAGGTGCTGCCGTGGAGTAGGACCGTTTGTAGTCATTTCAGCTATGAGCTCAATAGAGCTTGCAATAGATGACCGATTCTGTGATCATGGACAATCAGACGCGATCAATGAATCAATTCCCAAGCTTCCAACTCAAGCCCTTACCTTTGTATTTGTCGTCAGACTCAAAATGCTTCTAATGCCCAGGATAAGTGTGGGGCCCCAGTGTGGGGTAACCTTACTGTCGTGGCGTGCCTAGTCTCTGGTGTCTGAAAGTTTTCTGATCTTCAGACCGAAACAAGACCAGAGAAACTTGCACTAGTATCACAACTCTGGCCCTCAGTTTTTATCGTCTCTTTGAGAGCTCCGAAAGCTCGGTAGCCGCAATCAAAAAGCTATGCTTAAATGATAGCACAACAGCTGCAACATGATAAATCTGCGGATAAAAATGCCGGTTGTCATCCTTGCTTGATAGCTGGTCAACATGCCTGCATCAACGCACAATATTTCTCGCGTCCCATTCGGGACCAATGTCAGCTGTAGTGGACGACATTTCCTAAACCTCTTTTGGATAGAAGAGTGTGGCGGCTAGCAGATGGGGTTTCCAGAGGAAAGAAAGAGGAAATCTGGGTCAAAGTCTTCTTGCGTAGCTAAGGGCCATACAATATTTCACTTGGAAGTGGGTTTTGCAAGATGATGCTTCACTTAGCGAAGAGTCGTAGGGCGTCCGCCGCACGAATGTCTTCGGAGAAGAGGGACTGGTGCTGGGGGTTGTCCTAGGGCATTGACATGGATGTCCGCAAAGGTGCGGATACCTTCAAGCCTATCGCCTAAGACTGCCCAACCGTCCACTTCTCACCACCTTCCTTGACTGTGAGCAGAATTACCTTACCAACTCAAATTGATATTGCTCGCGAGGATATACTCTAGGAAAAGGTCGATCTTGAAACCTTTTTTGAAAGCCGTAGTACTTTCGAGGTACAGTACTTCCGTAGGCAATGCGGTAATATAGTACAGTACAGTACGTCTGTAAATCACGGAGAAAAGTTTGGCTTGCAAATTCAGAGAGTGGTCCTGTACCAGAATTACTGGGCTGTCTGATTCATCAGACAAAGTGACACAGATAACGAATGATACTCTCATAATGATTGCTGGTGAAACACACGTTTTTGTCCTGGTAAGAAAGCCGGAAGAGTTTCGATTGCGGCGCACTTGTCCGGAGACCCTTCCATATCACGTTGGTGAGTGTGCAAAACCATACCTAAGCGACCATCACTGGGCCTGTTTTAGCCTGTTTCCAGCAGTAGTATTCATCTGCCCGATGCCAAAGTGCCTGGGTACCGACAATGTGGTTTAGTACACGGCCTTAGTCAAACAATCAATTGCTGTCGATTCTGGCAATTTAAAGCGCAATAAAGTTTAGTACTGCTAGATTCGCGAAACTGCGATGTGCAACAAAGATAGTGCCAGCACTTAGCCGGTATAACTGAGCGTCGCCTCGGGACCATTATGCATTTCGTTGTCTGAAATACACGGGCAGACGAACTCAAACCATCATGCAACATCTGTCCTTGCCCTTCCAAGCTTTCCAAGATGAGCGGCCTGTTCGATTCGAGTCGTTTCAGTGTTTTGTCACGAACAATCTGACACTTCGCCATGTGCTTTACATCTGTCTTATTTTGGACCGTGACTAAAGGAATTGGAAGCCCTGACGTTTTGTCCACCGAGCTACTCTCACGCAAGGCAAGAAGAGGGAGGAGGCTGATCAATGCCGCCCAGATTGGAGCCGTAGGTGGGTTTCTCACCGTAACTTGACAGGTTGCACTGGACACCATTTTTGTGGGAAGATCTGTGGCAGCTCCACGTGCAAGCCAGCCGACATTTCCAGCCCTCAAGCGCTAACTCAAAGCTCCACTACAGCGTGTCAGTCAGCTGCGTCCACGCACCCCTTCTAAGAGACATGAATTATGCGGAGTAGGCGCCTAGGACAATGGCCGTGGTGGGGAATGCGGGGTACGCCTAGGCGGACTCGCTCTGCTTTGGCAGCTCAGTATTACTGAAACATGGAGAAAGTGTATAGTGGTAGTGAGAATGCTAGATTTGGCATTGGATTCTACTGTGGCTTCAGCGCTTGCCGAAAGTGAACGCAGAATAAGAACATCTACTCTACCTGCACCTAGAATTCAGTTTTATCTAGATCGATGATTTGCACAGAAAGTACTGTAGTCACTGTGAACCCCACAAATTAGTCTGCATCAATTAGCAATCAAGAGGCTGAGGCCCCACGATAAGTGTCAAAGTGCGGGGGCAGAGGAATGTCCAAGACCTGCCCCATATGAGGTTTTGGTGTATCTAGGCTTCTTTGTCTTCTAACAAAAGGCAGACACTTTGCGGCTTAATAACGAGGCGTTGATCCAGCCCCTGTTTGGCTGTCGCTGTATTGCTTGCCACTCACCATGGTTACTGAGTCTCTTTCGTCCACCGCAGCTTGGGTGCGAATCCAGGCCGCTCTCACCAAGTTCAGCACCAGCACAGTTTTGCTTGGTCTCTTGTCTATTGGCTTGCTTATTTTGGTGTTTGACTATGGACGAATGCTCTATCTTCATGCTCGAATGGTGGGTAGTAACTATAACAGTATTCAATAGAGACTGATTCGTTATAGCCACCAGGTCCGCTACCTCTTCCAATCATTGGGAATACACATCTTCTCCCAGATACCAAGCCATGGATTTACTTTGAGGAATTGTCAAAACTCTACAATGCGCCCGTTATTACATTCTGGATTGGCCGTAACCCAACTGTTTGGATTTGCGACGCATGGGCGGCCTCAGAACTTCTGGACAAACGAGCTGGTATTTACTCATCGAGACCTCGAATGGTAGTTTTTGGAGAATTAGGAACAGGGCAAACTAACCTTGTGACTATGTACTATGGCGCTCGATGGCGAGTGCACCGAAAGCTGACACATATGGGAGTTGGGCTGCAACACGTCCGAAGCTATCTGGGACTGCAGAATGATGAAAGCAAGCTTGTAGCTTACAACCTTTTGCGGACTCCTGAAAAGTATGAGGTGCATTTTGAGCGTTATGCTGCTAGCGTGGTCTCTATAATTGGCTTTGGAAGGAGGATAGCAAGTACTGATGATCCGATCATTAGCGAAGTGCTTGCAATCATGCAACGTGCCGCAGAGTTAAACGTGCCAGGAAAAAGCTTTCCTATGCTTATGGAGACTTTCCCAAGTAAGTCAAGGAAGATTGAACCCAGAGCTATAGTCTGATATATTTCCGTATAGTTCTTGCCAAGTTTCCGAATGAGATAGCTCCCTGGAAGCATGGGCTCAGATCAGGCAGAGGAATGGCATTTTATTATGCATTAGCCGAAGAAGCCGCCAATAATCCAGAGCAGTCACAATGCTACTCCAAGAAACTCTTTGATGAGGGGCCAAAATATGACTTGACAGTAGATGAGATTGGTTCTTTGGCCGGAAATCTGTTTGGAGCTGGCAGTGACACTTCGAGCTCGACACTAGTCACCTTTGTGCTTGCATGCTGTGCATTTCCTGAAATGCTCGCGAAAGCTTGGGAAGAACTAGATCGAGTTGTAGGCCGGAACAGAAGTCCATCGATAGATGATGAGGCAAATTTGCCCTATATCAAAGCTTTTGTCAAGGAAGTCTTCCGTTGGCGATCTGTGGCCATCATCGGAGGACAGCCACACGCGCCTATTGAGGATGATGTGTACAAGGTAAGATGATCAAGAGAGTACCCTGAATAGAAGCTGATAAGAATTAGGGTTGGTATATACCGAAAGGGACTTGGGTCCAAGGGAATGTTTGGGCCATTCACCACAACGAGAGAGATTTCCCAGACCCCGATCGCTTCAATCCGGAACGCTATCTGAAAGAGAGCCCTGACTTTAGACCATTTCCAAATGAAAGAGGTTACATGACCTTTGGGTGGGGTCGAAGAGTCTGTAGCGGCCAAGGTTTGGCCGAACAGGGCACCTTTATCACAGTCGCTCGACTGCTCTGGGGTTTCCAAATTGAGAAAGCGCGCGATCCGCAAGGGAAGGAGATTCCGGTGGACATATTTAACTATACGTATGATATTCTCTTGTATTGACGCTGTTGAGGCTAATGCTGCCACAGGAATGGATTAAACATACGCCCCCAGCCTTTCAAATGCAGGATCAGTCCAAGGTCTGCGGAGATTTGCGATACGATCAATCGCGAAGGAGAGGAAGCTCTGCAGCGACTTTCGGTTTATGATGGGGAGACAAAGTACACCCTTAGCAAATTCTATAGGGGGAGCCCCAAAGCTGGCTAGCCTTGTGGAGGCGCTTGGAGAGCCTTTACCCTCGAAGAGATGGCTTATGAATCATGCCCATGGTAAAGAGACTGCTTAGGGCCGGTTGCCAAGATATGTTTTAACACTTGTTATTGAGTCCATCTTATTCAGAGTCCATACCCACAGCATTAGACATCCCCAGAACAGTCTTGTCTGTACTCACATGATCCGAGGCTTTACATGCCGTCATTTGTACTTGATGCATATAAGATGTAATGCACTCTATTCGGCTGATTCCGGGGCTTTCGGAAGAAAAGTTCAAGGCGAGGTTCCATGCTAAGACCGGACCTATGATGGAGCCAGCCAGTAGTTGCGGCCACATTAACTATACGAGACTTTAGTCTCAGGGTCCAACCAGGTCGTAGGGGTCGGCAGATCGCCGAGCGTCGTGTATAGGTGTGCGTGGCGGAGCCATTGCTGCATGGACAGGTGGTCGTTTCTCCAAACCCTCGAGGCCCTGGTGGCATCTGGTGGCATCTGGTGGCATCTGGTGGCATTCGGCGCCTACGCCCCCCTGCTGGAGGATCTCCTGGCGCATCACGTGGGCCTCCTCCACGCTCCACCTCTGCGCAACCCCTCTTTTCGCTTCTCCGCATTGGCGGAGTCGGCACGACCTTGACCTCTTCTTGTCTCGTCAAACTCCAGACGAGAGAGCTCGACCAACCTGGAGTCTATCTATCTGTCCTGCGTCTGTCCTCAAAACCTCTGCCCTGCACACACGCGGATGCTCCATGCTCGCTCAATCTCTCCTCCTGCTGCGCTCCTCCTCCCGTCACTGACTCTGGCTGCCATATCATGGGCTCGTGGACCAGGCGACGACGCACAGTTTGCCCGCACCGCCAGATACTTTGAGCTCTCTGGCCCCACACGCCTCTTCTGAAGTATGCCGACCAGCGCAGAAACATTGCAAGACCGTAAGCATGAACAGAGACCTGTTTTGCCTAAAAAATGTCTCTACTGCGAGCGGAGATTCTCGAAAGCGGAACATCTGAAACGCCATCAGCGCTCACGTACGTACTCCATGTGTGGTTGATATTTATTCCAACGTCTCTTGATGCGGTCTTTTTCAGCCAGCTTACCCCTCTATAGATACTGGTGAACGTCCTTATCGATGCTCACGCTGCCAAAAATGTTTCTCTCGAAGGTTAGCCATCGCGACGCCTAGTCTAACTTAGTATAGATGTATAATGAGTTTATGGGTGCTAACATTGTCAAGTGATGTACTCATCCGACATCTGAAGAACCATCCTCAGATTGTTGGCGAGGAAGCCGAGCATAGTTCATCGGATGGCGATCATAAGCAAATTAACGGCCACAGAAGGCCCAGCGCAAGCAGCGTCGTGAGTGTAGCAAGTGTTAAGCAAATGATCGATCCAGGCATTCCCCTTTCTGAAGTTCAACGCCGTCCGACCTCGCCCTCTAGAATTGACCCAGCACTTCTCGGACCTCCAGGAGAATTCACGGAGTCCAACAATGCCCACAATATGTCTTCAGGATTGGATCATCTCGCCTTGCTTGCTTCACAGCAGACCTGGGGAGATGGCACCGTTGACACTGCCATGACAGATGCTGGAAGTACAAATATACCTCAGGCTGGTGATTCGCACGGGTGGCGACCAGATGTGTCGTCTCAGAATCAAGATTATCAAAATGTCATAACGTATCAAACCCCTTCTGCGCCCGAGCCAAGCTTCCAGATAGTCAATGGGACCTCCAATTCAAATCACGGTCTTGACTTTGGGAATGATCTTTATTCTAGTAGGGTGAATGCACTGCAAGATCATTTGTCGCCTGGTATGGGTGGATTAACACCAAACGGAGCAATGATGCCTCACGAGCTTTTGAATTGGTTTGATCAATTTGATATGGACACGACTCAACCACCAGATACTTCGCAACCCTTAGGATTAAGCCCTGGTGTTTCTTATCAGGAGAGTGGACCGCCGGCTATTGGATCTCCAGAGGCCAATAACTCCTCCAAAAGCCAAAGTTCCGGATCCGTCAGCACAATCATACCTACTGAGAGATTCCACAAAGTCGAGCGATGTTGGCCTACTAGACTTAGTAATGCTATTCGACTTATGCCTACCTTATGGCATGATGCAGTTCTGAAGCCTGAAGACAATCTCTTCTCCAAGGCGAATCTGACACCCGAAGCAGTTGAACACAATCGACAATATGGATCTCGATGGGGTCTAGATGAGGATTGCAGAAGTCGACTGCAAAGGATGTTTGTCACTCTGAGCAGGGTTGAGACCAAGACTTTGGATAGATGTTCTCCATTTTCTCATTCATCGCCTTCTGATGCTTCCTCGATTGGGCAGTCAACAATAAACGAAGATATCTCCAAAATACCGAATTTTCCCCCTGCCGAAATATTCGACATTAGCTTAGACCTCTATTTCCGCCAATTCCACCCACTTATCCCATTCATTCACACCCCAACATTCTGCCCTCAGACCGCCCCTACGTCGATATTACTCGTCATGTGCTTGATCGGCCTGACGATTCTTCAGACGAAAGGGGCATCAGCATTTGTTCGGCAAGCTTTTCCTGTGAGTTGTACTTCACTTATTCTTCAGAATCCTCACCCAGATAACGATTACTGATTTCGTGTAGAAAGCCCTAGAGAAAGTATGCAGCGAATTAACGTCTCCATCCCGGGAAGGCAGACGGATAGACCAATTGTCAACCTTAGCGAGTGCTGTTCTAATGCTAAATCTATCCGAAATGACTGGGGTAAGCTTCTGTCTAAATCGTTTGTCATACCCCCGATTAACCTCATACAACAGGAGCAATCTCATCAGGAGCAATGTCAGTTGTTGTATACCAATGTCATCACAGTAAGTGGATCCAGCTGATTATGTTTCAAATACGTTGACTAGAAGTGCGCTTTAGACTGCCCAGCGACATGGTCTTTTCACCACGAAAGATGCCCAACCCCTCGACGATCAGCTTTTTGATCAAATCTCAGATTTAGAGACGAGGTGGAAAGCCTGGGGCAAGATTGAGTGTATCAAACGGTTAGTATGACCTAATTTCAAACAAAAAATGGAACCCATTCTTACAGCCCTCAGTCTGATCGCAGGTCTTACTCTGTGTGACACGTGGTACTCAGCAATTTTTCATACGAGCCCGATTCTACGGACAGAGGATATTCAGTTGGTCCTTCCTTGCGACACGCTACTCTTCCAGGCGCCGACGGCGGCAAGATGGGAGCAGCTAATCAAACGGGGAAGCCGCATGTGTATGCCTGCAGTTTCGATGACCTCAGATCACCTTTTGCTTCCAGAACTTACTAGGAACGTGGATGTTCATGCAATGAATGCAATATTATGTGTCGTACGTTTAAGGTTGTCCGAGAGCTTCCATCGACTCCTTTCTGGGTGTCAGCAGAGGGCAGTAGAACAGTCATTCGTACCGTGGAAGACGTACGAGTCGGACGCCAGAGCGAAGGTCAACTCAAGCTTCGTTGTTCAGATCATCAACTCCTATGGCACAATGCTCCCGACGATAAATCCCAATTGTCTAGTCTTGTGGCAGAATATGTGTATTATGCTTACTACCGATCTCCGCCTGTTTGAGTTGGGTGCTGGGTGTGCCGGCGCGGATGCCGCTAGAGATGCTTTGGATGACATTGCAATATGGGCACGGACTGCTGCTGCCCGTAGGGCCTGCCTTCACGCTGCACAAACTTTCAAGCTGATGTCCAACCGACGGGCTTCTGATGGTGACCATTTTCATGCCTCCAGTGGATTGTTTACCGCTGCTTTGGTACTGGGACTTTACGTGTTTATGAGTGATCCCGAAGATGAGGACAACCCAACACCTGATTCGGGCTTTGATCTAATTGACGATGTCGATTGGAATATTGTTGGTAGCCAGGGTCTCACAGAGGAGGAATCGAATGTTGATGATGACGCTGTCAATTTCATTAGAAATGGTGGGAAAATCTGTTTCAATGGTGTAGTTCACCAATCGGGTTACGAATCGGCACGGCGCATATTACTTGATTACGCACGATTACTTGAGGATGTTTCAAAATGGCGCTTTGGTGTACATCAATTTTCACGGGTACTTCGTATCATGAGCGATGCACTTGTAGACGTGGAGACGTCTGGAGAATAGGCAGGGTTCATTTATTTGGGAAGCTCAAACCTGTATAAACAGTCCTTATAACACCGAGACGCCGGATGTGGAGTACAATTTCAACAATCAGTGAGAGAATCGGCCAATAACAGGGTCGTGGTAGTATTCCAGTCTCTTCCGCTCTTCTTCTTTGTCATCTTTGACCCTTTGTAACAGCTCCTTGATTCCGGGGTAGGTTGAGAATTTGTCCTTTCCAAGTTAGCACGGGCAAGACAGTGACTCATTAGTACTTACTGGTAGCCTGTCCCAGACCTTAGGATCTGTGCTTATTTTCGAAAGAGTACCGCAGCCTACCCGAGCGTATTCCGTCCACAAGAAGGTGCGGCTGCTTTCAACCATGATCGTCATTTGGTCTGCACAATGTCAATTCCTATCAGATAACCTTTAGAGTCAGAGCACTCACCTTCAAGAATCTTCCTGGGTTGGTTCATCTGAATCTGCATCTCATTCACATATCCATCGGAAAAGCCGCCATGTGGGGTGTGTCCGCCTTCGAAGCTACCACCACCAGGCTTAAAGTCATCAGAGCGTCCCAGTCCATTTCCGTATAAGGATGCAAGGAATTCAGAAGCTGAGTTTCGATGGAAGTAGGGCAAACGGAATGTGTTGGAGGCGACGTCCCACCGCGGCCCGAACCACAAGAAGTCTGCAAGTGGGGTATTGGGATCTCGTGATTTAGCTGTCAAAACAGTGTTAATAGAGGGGTCGGTGTGATCGATTGACGTTGAGTTCTGAGAGGAGAACTTCGTGAGGTCGTACTGTTTTGTTCAGTTCCTGGAATATGCTTTTGCTATGGTGGGTGTTCACAACGTACCTTGTAGGGAACTACATTTCCATGCCATGCAACGAGGTCATATGGGCTATGATCCTGTGCGACCGCGACATATCTCCCATTAATCTTGTTCACAATAGAAAACGGAACATGCAAATCATCGTCGATATGTGCTACTGGGAAGAGGAAGTCTCTCGGGTTAGCCATGCCATGACCACCGATTGGACCCAGGTCTGGCAGCTCCCACATTGATCCCCACACTTCTGTGATATAGCCCCTCGCAGCTTTGGTCCCTTCGGCAAGGTTTATACTGAATCTGACTCCTCTCTGGACCACAAAAATTTCGCCAGGTTGAAGGAATAGTTTCCCGAACTCGGTCTGTATGTCCAAATTTCCCTCCTGAGCACACAGGAGGAAGTCCCCATCGTTGTTGCTGAAAGCTCGTTTTTCCATGTTAGCATTGACCATGTATACGTACAAAGCAATGCCCTCTTTGATGTTCGGATCACCGCTTCCAGCAAGGGTGTGCAAGCCATCGACAAAATCAATTTTCTCGTCGTCAGCTGGAAGTGGAAATGGAGTCCATTCAGCCTGTTCTGGCAATGTCTCCACTCCTGGGTTGCATGAAAGGAAGCAGTTCTCGATATGAGCCTTGCTTTCAATATTCTTATAGCCATCTTCAGAATTTGGTTCAGCCCGTGTCCTGTGCTATGGTGAGAGCGAGGTCACTTACTGTGAGCAGCAGCAGGTCTCACACGATACATGTAAGTGCTCATGTTTGCATGCCTTGGCGCCGCAAACGCAGAATAAGTAATTCCTTCCGTGTACAATCCAAATCGATTCTCCTGGGGATTGTTTTGCCCGGCAGGTAAGGTTCCTGGTATCACTTCTGACTGGTGACGGTTCCCGAAACCTTGTAGGTAAGTATAGGGATCATTTTCACGTGTTGGCTTTGAACGTTGGAGGTCGGTGTAATGAAAGACCTTTTGGGGATCGGTCTGAGGAGGACGTGGAATGACAATATATCCTGGTTCAGTAGAACCCATTTTGTTCGCTTCAAGCAATGTCAAAACTACTTGGACACTTTATTGAGGATAGGTACGGGTGAAAAGTATGTTACTTTCTAAATATCGTCTCTACATTATATCGTGTTCAACTTCTGATAAGAGCTTGTCTCATCACATAGCTATGGGTGGTGGGGCGTCCACCAGCCATAAGTTGTTGTGGGGTTGTGCCGGCCATCAAATCCGTGTGGATGGGTGGAACAAGTTGCCCCACGCATGCTGAAGCCATGGTAGTGTGTTGGTAGCCATGAGCTACCCCAGCATCCAAGTAGTAGGAGTTTCCCACTATCAGGACAGCTGTATAAGGGGAAGTGGCATAATGATCCTTGCTCGGCCGAAGCTTCCCCAGTGCCAGCTACTCCACTTTCTACAACTTGGGACGACGATTGGTTGACCACTTCGACATTCTATATAGTATCTTAAATATGTGTGTTATTTACGTGTATTTCCATCCCAGGACCTCGTCCACCATCTGAGTAGATGCTCCCATATAGTTCACAGGGTCACAAAGCTCTTGTAGTTTATCCCGGCCCAGTGATGTGCTTACTTCCTCTCTTTTCACCAAGCAGTCAAACAACGTAGACTTGCTCTCGATAGCCTCCTTGCACGCCTCATAGACCACATCATGAGCTTTGCCTCTTCCCAGGTGGGGTGCTAGCCCCATCATTACCGCCTCTCCCACAATCAGTCCCTGTGTAGATCGTAGATTCTTCTCCATTTGCTCAATGTTGACCACCAATCCCGAAAGTGCAAAATCAGCTTGATGCAATGCACCGACAGCAATCACGAAACTCTCTGGAACAGCAACCCATTCTAGATGCCAAGGTCCAGAGGCGCGCTCAAAGTCAGATACCATCCCATCGAGCACTAGACTTGCATTTGACCTCAGTATCTTCGATGCAGCCAGAATGACCTCGCTTGAAATTGGATTCCGCTTCTGTGGCATGGTGGACGATGCACCTCTATGCGGCACAAATGGTTCCGAGACTTCTCCAAGCTCATTTGAGGACATAATAATCAAGTCAAGAGCGATTTTACCAAGAGAACCTCCAATCAACGCAAGCAAGTTCACGATCTCTGCAACTCCATCTCTCGCGACATGCCATGTGATGCTTGGATTTCCAAGGCCTAACTCTTTCGCCATTTCTTTTCGGACCTTCAAGCCATCATCGCCGGCTCCCAGACTGGCAAGCGTCCCAGCGGCACCACCATATTGCACTAATAGTGCCCTAGACTTCAATTGCTCCAGGCGTTCCTGATGTCTCAGTAGGCCTGAGAGCCATACTGCGCACTTATATCCAAACGTCACTGGCAGGGCATGCTGCAAGTGTGTGCGGCCGGCCATTGGCGTACTCCTATGCTTCTCCGCCAAGGTTGCCAAAGTCTTCGAAACATCCTTCAAAAGTCGTTCAACAATGTCAAGCCCAGATTTCATCTGCAATACAGACGCAGTGTCCATGATGTCCTGCGTCGTGGCCCCCCAATGCACGTACTTGCCGGACTCACTATCACACATAGAAGCTAGCTGAGTGACCAGCGGCAATATCGGGTATCCTACTATTTCCGTTTCTTTTGCAAGCTTTTCGATATCCAGACTCTCGGTTTTTGCCTTGGACGTGATTGCGCTGCCTATATGGGAGGGAATAACCCCGCTTGTTGATTGTGCTCGTGCAAGAGCAGTTTCGACGTCAATACAGCGTGAAATATATGCTGTATCATCGAAAACCTTTCGTGTCACAAAATAATCAGAGGATGTTTTCATGTATACAGATTGTACACTGAATATGATTATGTACCTTTCGTATCTCATCCGTCCCAAACAAAGACCGGAAAATACTCGAATCAATGGCACTCACAGTGCCCATTGTCCGTCGAGCACTACTGACGAAAGACATGTTTTTCCGTGGTACTGAAATAAGGGCTCTTCGTAAAGTCCACAGAAGTACCATTTTTCTCTTGCTCGAGTTTGCTTGGCTCCGATAATTGATAGCTCCACGGTTTCGATCAAAGCACCAGAATCAAGTCCTCCCAGACATACGAGTTGGTAATGAGCTTCCAAGAAGGAGAATAGTAATAGAAAACTTCTCAAATGGTCCAAATAAGCACTCGATAATGAAATTGGGAGAGGTGACACTTCTCTCCTGTACAACGGTCACACGAACTATGTGGTCGTCCCAAAAACTTCTGGGCATGTGGTGAAGCTGTATGTGGGGCTTCACCACCCCGAAACCCCGCCTGAATGGTGGGGTTTAGAGGTCGCTGTACCTGAGTCTAGCGCTGTGGCGTTGAGCCATCATTGGACAGCTGTTTGGAAGTCACTCAGAGCTTCGTCCCCCTGAGGCTGAACTCAAGTAGCCTTCCATAAATGTGATGATCTAGTCTAGTCCAATTTCTGTTGTTTCGAATTGGTTTTGAGATGATAAGTTGCTAGCATAAAGCCGAATTGAGTTCTATTCTCTTCGGGCGAAGCTCATACTGTTCAAATTTTGCTCGCAAGATCTTCCACCTCATCACTCTCGGATGAATAGCGATGCCACTCCCAGGCCAGTGCTAATTTTCTATCAGCAAGAGTTTATTGGGATAGAGAATCTTGACATACCTTGCACACATACTCACAATTCCAACTTCCTTGTCTCTCCTCTCCAATTCTGCCATCAATGTAGCCAATTGTCTCGCCCCTGTAGCCCCTGTCGGATGCCCCAGCGCGATAGCTCCACCATTTGGGTTGACCTTATCAAGATCAAGTCCAAGTTTCTGGACACAGTAGACTGCTTGACTCGCAAACGCTTCATTCAATTCAATGAGGTCGACGTCACCCAAAGACAGTCCTGTATACTCGAACAATGCAGGGATAGCGAATATCGGGGAGATACCCATTTCGTCCGGGGCACATCCAGCTACCTTTGTACCTACAAACCTGCCCAGGGGCTTGAGTCCCCGCTCTTCAGCCCAAGAACGGCGAGCAATAATTGTCGCAGATGCTCCATCTGAGATTTGGGACCTGTGTCTGTCAGAATTCGTAGTCATTTTGAGATCCGGAACTAGTCAGGCGTCTCACGAGTTCCCCGCAGTGCTTGTACCATCATCTTTGAACGCAGGCTTCAGCTTTGCCAATTTTTCCAGTGTTAGACCAGCCCTTACTCCATCATCACTATCCACAACGCTACTTATCTTTTCTCCTGTCTCTCCACTGGTAGTCGTGATAGTCACAGGCACAATCTGACTTTTGAAAAGCCCCTTTTCTTTCGCCTCCGCCGCTCGCGTATGACTTGTCAACGCAAATTCATCCTGTGTCTGCCTTCCAATCCCGTACCTTTCCGCAACATTTTCAGAAGTGATTCCCATGGGCATCAGGCAATCTTTCGCGTCTTTGACTTCCGTGTTTCTCAATTGGGGCGAAACGTCCTGAGGAATTCCTCTTGTTGTCATATAATTCCTAGACATACTCTCAACACCGCCTCCTAAACCAACGTCTATCTGCCCTAGCATGATAGAGTGAGCTATATGAGTAATAGCCTGTAGACTGCTAGAGCACTGCCGATTGACCGTGTGAAAAGTAGTCGAATTAGGAAATCCAGCATGGTTTAGAGCCATCCGACCAGTTTTCGCGAAGCCCAGCTCAGCAAGAACATTCCCAATAAGAACATCATTCACATCTTGCGTCCGAATATTTGCTCGTTTTACAGCTTCGAACATCACCTATCGGTAATACATGAATAAGTCATGGGGTTCTCAAACTATAACGAGCATACTTACGGGGCCGATAATGTCTTCCGGATGCGCATCTTTGAAACCACCTTTGAATGCTCTTGTGACTGGGCTTCTAACTGCTGATAGTATTACGGCATCATGGGGCAGCTTTTCTGAAATACGTCTTCCAACGCTGCGAAGTGTTGCCATCTTTACAAGTTGTGCCGTTACGAACTTTTAAGACACTCGGTAGGTCTAGCGGTTTAAGCTACCGTATTAAAATAACGATGTAAGTGTGAATGAAAATAAATTACTAGAGACGCATAAACAACAACTTTTAGCAGCAAATTGCTTCGACGGACATTGATTGTACTGCATCGTGAATCCAAACCACGTGTGGGGCTCGGCAAGCTCTCGACTGCCCCACGGGCCACGGCACGTCAACCTAACTAGATGGCAAATCCATCAAGGACAGCCAATTCAGTACAAGTTTCGTAGTGATATATGAGTAGAATTCTGGTTTGACCAGTCACTATAATGTCTTTTCCAGCAATGGCAGATGCGCAGGTGGACAGTTCCCTAGCGGGCTCGTATCAAGCTTCTCCTGTGAAATCCATGATATACGGCAGAGGTAGAGATATCCTATAATTCTCTACAAATCCAAACTAATCTAGTACCAAAGGCTCCTCAAAGAAGTTGACTGATATAATTTCTACGCTGGGAGCCTCCAGAGCCTTCATCATTACGGGACAGTCGTTGAGCACGAAGACACCAATCATCAAACAGATCGAGCAATCGCTAGGAAACTCTCACGTGGGAACTTTCAACAAAATTGGACAACATGCGTAAGTCTAGATTCATTCGGCTAGAGACACTCATACTGATCAATTGCCAGGCCCATCACGCAAATACGAGAAGCAAAAACTCTCGTGAGGGAGACCAGAGCCGATGTTCTAATCTCAATTGGGGGTGGATCTCCCATTGACAGTGCAAAAGCCATTGCATATCAAGTTTTTCAAGAAGCCCGCATATGGATCCCTAGCATTGCAATACCGACTACACTAAGTGTGGCGGAGACCACACAGAATGCAGGGTTCACGACTGAAGAGAAAAAGAAGATTGCCGTAAGCCATCCAGAACTTGTACCCAAGGGTAAAACACACGAGTCGCAAAGGAAGTGGACCAAGGCTAATCTATACAAGTGGTAATTTATGATGGAGATCTAGCGTTATACACGCCTACAAATTTATGGACTAGTACAGGAGTCAGAGAAACATCTCTTGCCCTGCTCGATGTTATGCTAATGACTTCCAGATCCGTGCCCTGGATCACGCCGTTGAGCTTTTATATCACCCCCTCGCCTCTGAGATACCGACCAAGCGCCTCGCTCTTGAAGCCATTCGAGACCTGTTCACTTACTTACCACAGTCCAAGTCCGATCCAGACAACGCGGACGCAAGACAAAAGCTCTTCATCGCAGCTTACGCGTCTCTCTTTCCATTTCTATACACTGGAGGCGTAGGACTATCTCACAGCATTGGCCATGCACTTGGAGCTACGTATGCGATCCCGCACGGGATCACGAGTTGTTTGACATTGGCGCCAGTCGTGAAGCTAAAGGCCCGGACAAAGAAAGATGAGGCGACAATGATTTCAAGGATTTTACCATACATTGGAAAGGAGAGCACTGGAAATGTGGAGGATGATGCGGAAGCTGTTAGTCAAGCAATAGCGGGACTAGTAGAAGGCTTGGGACACAAGACTACGCTGGCACAGGTTGGTTATACTACTCGAGTGTAATTTTTTGCAATTCTGATGATAAACTAGTATAATGTGCCGCCTGGAGATGAGGAGTCAATTGCATTGCATGCTTTGGTCAAGGGCAAGGAGCATCCTGATTTTCAAAATGGTAGGACTCCCAAAAATTCCCCTTACAAGCACAAAACGTATTAAATCTGGCTTAGTGGTAAACATTGTTCATGCGTTATATGCGTAATAAGTGGAAACAGTCGTCTAAAGTACGTAAAGTCAAGATCAAATACATAAAGGATGGAACATAGGAGATTGAGTTTTTTATCGGCCTTGGATATTGGGGGGTGGGGGTGGTGGTGGGGGGTGCATTGGAGACGTTCTCTGGATATATTTATTGTACTACGTAGAGGATAATTATAACATCTTCTTCAAGTCATCAGCAACTTTAAAGGGAGCTTCAGTCTTTTCTTTGACTTCGTCGACTGTGACACCGTCTGCGATCTCAATCAGAGTGAGGCCCTCAGTAGTATCGACATCAAAAACAGCCAACTCAGTTATGATCCGGGACACACAACGCTGGCCCGTCAGCGGGAAAGTACATTCTATCGATTGTCAGAGATAGCTAGTAGACCAATTGAGGAACTTACGCTTGAGGATCTTGGGATTGCCCTTCTTGTCAACGTGATCCTGTAGTATTGTTAGCCACTTTTTCCCAACGAATGGTCAAGCTGACAAGAATACCCACCATAGTAACGACAACTTTTGTCTGTGTTGGATTGGCAACTAGATCCATCGCGCCTCCTATCCCTTTTACTTTGCCTGGCAGCATAAAATTGGCAAGATCTATTAACAGGAATCTCAGCACCACCTTCTTTCCTCTGAATTGGTCTACTCACCTCCGTACATCCCGACTTGCAAAGCACCCAGCATAGTTAGATCTATACGGCCAGCTCTAATCATGCCGAAACTCTCATGGCTTCCAAACAAAGAAGCGCCTTGGTTGAGAGTCACAGTCTCTTTTCCAGGATTAATGAGGTCTGGATCTTCCTCGCCCGGCAGGGGATACGGCCCCATTCCAAGAATACCGTTCTCCGACTGCAGAATAACTTCAATACTAGGGTCAACAAAAGCAGGCGCAGCAAGTGGCATTCCAATGCCCAAATTCACATGCATTCCATCTGTGAATTCTTTTGCAGCCCGCTTGATGATTCTTTCCCTGTTACTTGAACCTGCTCCAGCTGCTCACACCATTAGTTGAGACAATCGGGATTTTTTTGGGAAACTACTCACCGGCTTCTTTCAGCTCTTCTGGTTTTTTTCTGAAAGTGGTCTTTTCGATCTTCTTGGGCTCGGTACTTTGAATAACCTTACTAACATATATTCCCTGTAGATGGATGTTTTCTGGTGCAATCTCCCCCACCTCAACGATATGATCTGTCTCAACCAACGTAACCTTCGCATTTTTGCCCATGGCCTCATTGAAATTATTCTGTGCTTTTCGGAATTGACAATTACCCATTCTATCTGCCTTGTGAACCTTGACGAATGCATAATCTGCGAATATTGATTCCTCCATTACATATGCTTTGCCGTTGAACGTACGAGTCTCCTTAGGCTTTGACATGACGGCTACGGTGCCGTCAGAATTATACCTTACAGGAAGCTCCCCAGTTTGCACTAAATAACTACGATCAGCATATATTTCTCCCTCTATTTCATAAAGCAATACCAATTGTCCCATACGCTGCAGGTGTATAGAAAGCAGGAACTCCTGCAGCACCAGCAGCACATTTTTCGGCCATTGTTCCCTGTGGAGTAAGCTCGAGTGATAGTTCCCCAGAGAGATACATTTTCTCAAAAGTTTTGTTTTCTCCAATGAAAGAGGCTATCATTTTGCTTATTTGTTTGGATTCGAGTAATTGCCCTATACATCAAAATCAGATGTCGTTTCGGTAAGAACTTATATGAGCTACACACCAAGTCCAACCCCTGGCATGCCAGCATTGTTGGAGACGACGGTAAAATCCTTCAGCTCTGAACGATCACGCAACGCATTGATGAGCGTGTTTGGGACTCCACTGAAGCCAAATCCACCAACTAACAGTGTAGTACTACTTTTAAGATCCTTGATAGCATCTTGAGCAGAATCAGAGATTTTGTTAATCTGCCTTCGAGACGTAGATGAGGAAAACTGCCGCGTTGAACCAATAGTTGCCAAACGTAGTAGTCGCATCTTGAAGTCTGCCATTTACACTAATGGAAGCTGTGCGGCCAACGTCCAAAGAATGTTTAATGCTCTCGTAGTTGTCACGTTATGCAAAGAAGTAAGTCCCACACAAGCTATGCCCCACGCAAAACACCTGGAGGGCGGGGCACAGCTGTCCAACGCTCAACCACCACAACTCCCGACAGAGCACTGCTACCATAGTAAACAACTGAAATGTGCAAAAAATATCCAGACGCTCTTCATTCTAAGAGTTCTTACGTTTAGGTAAGATTCAGGAACGTAAGCAATCACATGGAAAATTGAGATCTAAACATCTACATTTCATCTCGGATTATGGGGTAGGATCTACGAATTTTTTATGCATAAAATCTAAACCCTATATTCATATAAATTACCGCCTGTTATTTGACATTCTGCCTGAGTGCAAAGTGTAATTGTTGACCGTGGCATAGCATTCGGAAGTGTGTTACTAGTCGTTATCAGTGCCGATTTCTGCACAGTCTCTCATAATTGTTTAATTCCTAGCTCTAACGATAATTACAGGTACCCTACGATTATAAATGTCATCACGGTTGTCTGCTGGGAGCAAGGTAAACCAGGAAATTTAGTATGCCGGTTGTTGTTTGATAATCTGGGCTCAATCCAGAATGATACAGGAGAGATCAAGTTGAGAGACTAGCTTATGTCAGTATGATCTTGAACAGATTTGACACCGTAGGTATTTATTGATTATCAGTTCTGGCATCATAGGCCCCGAATTTAATCAATCCCCAACGTTGTTGCAAGGAATAGGCGCCAGGGTATAACAAACATCAACACAAATGGACATTAAATTGCTTACTACATGGAGCCATAATACAGAAATTCATTTAATACAACAAATAACATATCCATCATCTTTGAGTTCAAATAAAATGGTACAATTAAATTATTATGCTGCTTCTCGTCCAGATCATCCCCAACAGCAGCGGGAACTCGCGAGCTTTTTACCCCGCATCATCACGTGTGAGGGGCAAAGGGTAGAGAAACGCGGGGCAGAACCAGTCATTTGTGGGGCTCAACTAGACTCCAGCAGTACCTTCACGTCGATTTTCATGGGACATGGTAGAGTAGTCAGTATGAGTTGAAGTGCAAAAATCGGTTGTAATAATTGATGTCTCATTCCACTAATGTCGAATAAGCCCACTCAAATACATAACCACCCTCTGCTCGGGCCGTTGCGGGGATTAGTATCTCACAATGGCCAAACAACGCAATACCGCAACATCAAATTTTCTAGTATCCCAGGGCGATGGCGAGATCCTATATTATTCGAACAGAAACACCGAACTGAATTCGATGCAACTAAATTCGGACCCTCATGTCCCCAGCACCCGGCTGGATATGCCTTTGACTTGAGCTTGTTTGGAGACTTGAAGCTAGAGAGAGAAAAGGAAGCTGAATTGGTAGACGAATTTGAATGTCTGCACTTGGTTATAACGGTTCCTAGAGATACAGATGTGAAAGAAGGGTTACCGGTTATGGTTTGGTAACTTCCAACAAGGAATTTTAGGAGGCAAATGCTAATCGACACAGGGTGCATGGGTTTGTTCCCCCTTTCGACTTGAGATTACAACTTGCCTAATTCGGAGACAGTGGTGGTTTCTCAATAGGCAGTAATAGTTGGCCTCAATACGGTGAGTTATAACTTGTATCATTGTCAAGATTACTGATGTACAATCCTCCAGACCTGTCCACTATCGTGCAAACATCAATCGACATTCAACGACCAGTCATTGGCGTCTCAATCAAGTAGGTCTCATATAGTCTACTACTCACTCGCATACTTGAAATCTGAATCATTTAGTTACCGTCTCGGGCCCTTGGGATTTCTAGCCTCGGATGAACTAGGCATCACCGGCAACTACGGTCTGAAGGACCAAATCTGCGCCTTCAAATGGGTATTCTATCACTCTCGAGCCATCTAACTTTCTTGACTCATCTCCATAGATTCAGCGGCATATTGCAGGTTTTGGAGGAGATCCTTTGAACATAACAGCCTTCGGCGAATCAGCAGGTTCAAGTATTTTAGATCCCTCTTCCCACTTTATCCCTCGTTGAAATGCCTCTGACCTATTCCTAGTCTGTCTCGCAACACTTCTCCATCACTCTCCATCAGAGTTCCTCTTTAATCGCGCAATTCTCATGTCAGGCGACTCCACGATTCGACGCCCCCGTGATATGACCTGGCAAAATAGCCACTACTTAGATATTTCTAATCTCCTGAATCTAAAGGATCTGTCGCCTCACCAACACAAACAGCATTTGCTGAATGCCCCGGCCATGGATCTGGTCAACGCCTTGCCGCCATTTAATCACTGGAGTCCGGCTATAGCTGGAGATTTCGTGAGAGACGATGTCACCATAGGTATGTTAAGTGATATGAAAGACAAGAGAGGAAAACCGGACTGGTGTGAAGAGATTTTGATAGGGGATTGTGCACATGATGTGAATCATCACCCTCGATCCTACTTGAGCAGTCTATTTATAATTGCAGGGAACCGTTCTCCACGGCCGTCTCCTCGCAGATCCCAAAGCGCTGCAACGGCTTCACGCCGCTCTGACCCAACTTCTAAATAATTCAGAAGTGCAAGATGTGCTGGAAGCGTACAAAATTTCTGGCACTCCCGAAAAAGAAAGACTTTATACGGGGCTCATGGATATAGCAACTGATTTGAGATTTCACTTGCCTGTTATCGAGATGAAAGAGGGATGGAAGGGGAAGGGATATAGATATCATATGCACCAGGTTAGCTATCTACCTCCAAGCCATTACCGGCGCTTACATGAACAAAGTCAAATCCGTTCCAAGGCCCATGGAAAGGATTCGCGAGCCACGAGCTTGATGTAGCGTATCTATTGGGGAATTTTGACAGCTACTTATCGGAGAAAGACCGGGAATTTGGCAAGGAGATGGCAGGTTTTTGGATCGGATTTGCAAATGGAGAGGGCTTGAGTGGGAGCCGGGAAGACGAGCTGTTGGTTATTGGACCTGAGACGGAGATAAGGTATGTAAGTGAAGGAGAGTATGATCATGCCTACCGAAAACACAGGGCCAAGTTATGGCGAGAGATTGGATGGCAGAGGTGGTTCAGATTAGGGGAGCTATTACAAGGCTGTTAGTCTAAAGGGCAAAGGTCGACGGATGCTTAGCTTAGCACGACATCAATTATGCCAGTGCTACATCTATCTATTGTCTTACAAGAAGCTTTTGGTACTTCATCTCCATTTAGTCTCCTCTTTCTATAAGTTCTAAAGAGAATATAAAGTCTTTGAGGTACTTGGGCTTAGCAAGCTGCTGAACTATTTTATAGCGGTGATGGTGACAGTAACCGACAAGTATAGCAGTAAGCTTCCTATCTAACTATGGTAGAGTGACATAATTATATGTACATGACACAAACACAAACAAATCAACTCTTCGATCATTACTTTAGAAATACATGCAAGACCTTTTGCGAAAAAAATCGGGAAGGGGAGGCTTTCCTGGTAAAGTTGGCCCCACGTTCCGAGCGAGTCATTGGACCTCGCCTTAAAAGAAAGAGCATACGACTTTCTTAACACCCAAGATTGAATGCATAACACCTTCCATGCATCTCAGATCAAGACGTCTTCACTTCGATAGCCTCCATCTTTATACTGGACCGCCTCGGTTACGTGTTCCAGTCACCTATACACAAGGGGCAAGCAACAGCAGAGCCCCACATAAGGTTCCTACACTACAACTACTCACCCTGTACAGGCATTGGACCACCCGCCGAACTTTTAATTTGTCCTGCTGCTCTTTCCCTAAAGGCCCTCGGATATCTCAGAAGCTTCAATCGTCGTTCTGTCTCCTACCAAACACGTGTCTGGCTAAAAGAAAAGAAAAAAGAATAAGACATGCGAAGAACGGCAGTCTTCCTGCCCCGCCAAGCCATCTGGCAAGCAGCAGCACAACCACTCGGCCAATATTCCAGATCACGAAGATTTACATCTAGAGGTGCCCCAGAGAACAAGAGGCTGCCCTTGTCAGGGATACGAGTTCTGGATCTGACGAGGGTGCTGGCTGGCGTACGTCCCATCCCATCCCATCCCATCCCATCCCATCCCCCGTCTCTCCAACCCGCCTCTTACTCCCACCGGTGATACATTTACTTACATCACATAAAAAAAAACAGCCGTATTGTACGCAGATATTAGGAGATCTAGGGTACGTCTTTTGATATCTTCTCACTCAGTCAAATGATTTATACCACTTTTTCTTCCTCCTCTTCCCCTCCCCCCCTCTTGCTCTCTCTTATTCCCCTCATATACTCATATACCTTTTGACACCCCCCCACCCCCCTCTCTTCCTCTTTCTTTCTTTCGGCAAAAATAAGGAGATAGAGAACGAATGGAAATTGTTGACAAAACGCTTTTTGTACAGCGCCGAGGTGCTCAAGATCGAACATCCGGTCCGAGGCGACGACACGCGGCAATGGGGACCGCCGTATGCACCTCACGTCAAGGGAGACAAGGCTGGCTCGGGGGGCCCTGGTGAGAGCGCTTATTACCTTTCTGTGAGTTTTTGAACTCTTTTTTTTTTTCCTCCCCCTCCCCCTTCGAACTTTTCAGAGTTACGTATAGCATTGAAAAACACTTACACCCAGCAAAAATACAGGTGAACCGCAACAAGAAATCCCTGGGCGTCTCGTTCAAGGATCCCCGGGGCGTGGACATCATCCGGTCCCTCGCCCGGCAGGCCGACGTCTTCGTGGAGAACTACCTGCCCGGCTCGCTCAGGAAGTACGGCCTGGACTACGAGAGCTTGAGGGAGGGCAACGACAGGCTGGTGTATGCGAGTATCACGGGTTACGGGCAGACGGGGCCGTATAGCGATAGGGCAGGTTATGATGTTATGGTTGAAGCGTGCGTGCCATTCTTTCATTGTCTGTTGCTTCTTGTTCTTTCCTTCCTTCCCGAGCGATTTTGCTCTCTTCATTCCACGTGTCAGTCACATCTTGACTAAATGAAAATGTCATATTTTGGGGGGGGGTTTCGAGTTTAGCTACTATTAGTACTCTGCTCTTTCTTTTGTTCCTATTCATTATTCATTTTCCAGCGCTGACTAGAGTAGTGAAATGGGACTGATGCATATAACTGGCCATCCGTCGCCCTCACCCCCTGCTAAAGTCGGCGTTGCCGTCACAGACCTTACAACAGGTCTCTACACTGCCAACTCGATCATGGCAGCTCTACTGGGGCGGGCAAAGACAGGCCAGGGCCAGTGGCTGGACGTGTGCCTGAGTGATTGCCAGGTCGCGACGCTGAGTAATATGGCGGAGAGCGTGTTGGTTAGTGGGAAGAGAGATACAGGAAGATGGGGGACCAGTCATCGTATGTTCATTCCCTCAAATTTCGCGCACTTCTCTTCTTGGCCCAAGAGAAGGAAAGGGAAGAGAAGAAGGAAGGACTGACGAGGACGAAAACAGCATCCGTGGTTCCGTACCGCTCGTTCAAGACCAGCGATGGCGATATCCTCTTTGGCGGCGGCACTGACCGGCTCTTCGGCATCTTATGTCAGGGACTGGGCAAGCCGGAGTGGGCTACCGATCCGAGATTCGTGGTCAACTCGGCACGGGTGGAGAATCGCGAGGTGCTCGAGAAGGGGATCGAAGACATCACGCGGACGAGGACGACGACGGAGTGGGAGGCGGTGTTTGAGGGCAAGGGGCTGCCGTATGCCAAGATCAACGATCTGATGGACACAATGAATCATAAGCATGGTAAGGACAGCAAAGCGAATTTCCCTTGTGTGCTTCTTTCAAATTTCGTTGTTACAGCATGTGGACGCGTGAGAG
Organism: Proliferodiscus dingleyae; assembly: GCA_003988795.1. Classification (NCBI taxonomy): domain Eukaryota; kingdom Fungi; phylum Ascomycota; class Leotiomycetes; order Helotiales; family Lachnaceae; genus Proliferodiscus; species Proliferodiscus dingleyae. The sequence goes on along the minus strand of QYAK01000013.1, from coordinate 1,056,249 downwards.
ACTGGTTGAAAGGTGTAGCTGATGAAGAGAATATAGTGCAAGCGAGAGGGATGGTGAAGGAAATCGAGCACCCGACCTGTGGGCCGCTCAAACTGATCAACACGCCGGTCAAGTACTCATATTCGACTCCCGGCATAAGGACCCCACCTCCAACGCTCGGAGAGCATACTGATGAGGTGTTGAGTGAGATTATGGGGATGAGCGATGAAGACATAAAAGGTTTAAGGGTCGATGGTGTTGTGGGATAGGAAGAAGCATTGCTGTCACTTGATCACATATAGAGTAGAGTAGATTGGTCTCAAAGTCTATAGCTTCCGCGAATCTTGTATAGTAAGGCAAATGGATTCAGAATTCCCGAGTGCGAGGACTTGATGGCAAAGCTTTCTATGCCATATGAACGGGAGCGTGTCACCTGTGATGATTTAGGGTGCATGAAATCTAATATAACCGACAGCTTTAGGAGAATTACTTCCAAGTTGAGCGCCCGCAAGAAGAGTCTCAGCTCAATGCCTGCCTGGCACACGGTCTGCTTTACAGGACGGACCTGGGCCCGACTCCGGCCCAGCAAGTGAAACGCGACAATGAGGCTGCAATTGGACAACATGTTCATAGGTATCTGAACTTCAATTGGCGCCGAGTGTTCTAGTCGAGACTAATAACGGTGCGTGTTGGAGGAACCTATGAGGCACGTGAAGGGAACCGGGGTGGGGGAAAGCTGGCAGCAGACACGAAGTTTGAGGAAGTCCAAACGACCAGAAAAGCCTCCGGGCTGTTTGAGATGGGGCCGTAAGCTGCAGGCCGCTTGGCCGTTGAGGAGACCAGAGGATCTGTTCATAGTTTGGTAAGGGTAACGGGGGGGGGGGAATATATGGAGCTACTGCGTCTGGGACCTGTACAGTACTAGCACTAGCCAGCAATGGAAGAGAACGGTAGAACAAGGAACAAGGAGAAGACAAGCAATCGACGATGGTGTTGGAGGGTTGGGACTGGGACTGGGAACTTGGATTTGGACTTCCTGGTCTGGGTATATCGTGTCTCCATCCATGGCGATCTCCGATCCACCTCCCGACCCATGCCATGCCATATGCCATGCCATGCCTCTTGTGTTCACACCGTATATTGCGGGACCGGGGGAGAGCATGTGCTACGTAATGAAAAGTTGAGATTTCAGGAGGATGCCTTCATGCTGGTTTGCTGCTGGCGGTGAGAAATGAGAAAAGGAGAAGGGAGAATAGGAAAAAAAGGAAGAAGAGAGGGCTCTGAGAGGGGGCGGAGGAAGTGAAAAGACCCATCTCGGAGAGGAGGAGGAGGAGTATCGCGTCGCGTCGCGTGTAGATCCCCAACGCGCGCGAAACTGACGCGCTAAGAGGACGAGATCGCGTCTGGATTTTCCACGCGGCAAGGAGAGAAAGTCCCTCGTGTGTGTCTGATGCTGAGCAAACCACCACCGAGGAGAGGTCCCGGGAAGGAAGTACAGTACCAGAGAGAGGAGAAGGGGAAGAAGGGCTTGTCGTCGGCCAGAATATGGCCATCCGTGAAATGCATCATGCACATCACAATCGTGTGGGTTATAGCTGGAGACGCGGGACAAAACTCCACCTCTTACTTTCAATTCTTGCCTCACGGGAAGAGCTTCGCCTGTCCTGTAGCCAGGTTATATGTATATGTACATGTACAGTACAGTACAATATCCAACTCCAATAATAGTCTTGAGACTGGACTGGACTGGACTGGACTGCACAGCGTCCATCCGTGCGGAGGTGGAAGCAGCTCAGCAGTCCACGTTGCGGTGTTCTTTCCCAATACTTGTATCTACTCTCTTCCTGCTGTACGCCCTCTTCTCCAAACGCCCACCAAAACACCGTTCCAAGGTCCACAATTTGATGGCCGTGAAACCTGTGCAGGGTGTGTGCAGTGGTGGTATGGTATGGTATGGTCTGGTCTGGTATGGTATGGTACTGATACTGTACTGTCTTGCTGTTACTCCTACTCTGGGCGGATTGAAATGCCCACCTGCGACTAGGCCCGATTCCCTCTTTTCTGCACGGGAAAGACCCCGATAGGATGGGCGCTCTGGATTCTGGGATGCCCAGTTGGAATGTCAGCCGTAAGATCTTTAACCCTGTTGGGACATTTTTTCGTCTTTTCTTTCTTTGGTTCAGTCGAGCCACTTTCTTATTGCTCCTTCTCCTCTCCCCCTGCTTGATGATCTGTCTGCAACTGGGGTCATGGGCCATGGCATGGCACACGGATCCTCTGGCTCTAGTGATGGTGATGGTGATGGTGATGGTGATGGTGATGGTGATGGTGATGGTGATGGTGATGGTGATGGCTGTGGCTCTGTTCACGACGCGTTACCCTGGCCTGGCCAGGTGAGTGAGGTGCAGTCAGTGGCAGTCAGTGGCAGTCAGTGCAGTATTTTTCAGGGTCTCTTCCACCCGCCGCCACAGTTGCATGCACCTGCAACTGCACTGGCATTGGCATTGGCATTGGCACTACTGCACACTGCACACTGCACCGCACCGCACTGCACTGCATTGCACGCCCACACTCCCAGTCCCAGTCCCAGTCCCAGTCTTCTCTCTCTCTCTCTTCACGCTTCACTCTTTTGCTGCACTCTGTCGAGGAATATCACATCCAACCCCTGGGAACCTCCTGGGAACCCCTGGAGTCTTTTGAACACCCCCTGTTGGATCGCATACCAGCATCCAGCATCCAGCATCCAGTGCAGTGCAGTACTGTACGGTACTGTGCTCCTATTCTTTCCTCGAAGGCCTGTCCTGTTCGGCCACGAGCTGAAGTAGCGGTAGCTGTAGTGGTAGTGGTAATTCTAGTGGTACCTCCCCACGCACCAAGTCCAAAGGGGCCTCGGAAGTCCCTTTTCGCCTCGCCTATCGCCGCCATCGCTCCTTGCACCTGCCCTGGATCTGCTCTTGCTCTTGCTCTTGCTCTTGCTCTTCTCTACTCTCCCTTCCCCTCTACTCCCCTCCCATCCACCCCCCACTCACACACATACTCACTCACCCATACACACACACCTTGCGCCCACCCACCATCCACTACCCACCACCCACACCATTCACACTCTCGTCTTCCATCGACACACTTGACGCTTCTTCCTCATTCGCCTTTCGCACTTCACCTTTCACACTTCCACCTCTCCCCTTTCTTTTCATCATCCCCTTTCCTTCCATTCCTTTGCGCGCAGAGATGTACTAGCTGCTGCCACTTATTCCATCACAATCACAATCAACAATAGGCTGGCTCCGCATCTCGCACGGTTAAAGTGCGCGCAGCCGCGATACCTTCAGCAACACCTGGCGAAACTGGCGACGCACAAAGGAACCTCCATCCACCACCTCCATCCGCACGACGCCCTTCTGCTACCCCAGCGACGGCCTCTCCATTCTCCACTCTGGCTTCGAAACTGTCTTTACCCTTCAATTGCAGCCTCCAGCATTCTTCTCCTCTATCACGCGGTCCATATACGTCCGGTCGCAATTGCTGAGCTTGTCGCACTACACCCTCCCCCCCCCCCCCCCCCCCCCCCCACCCCATACGCACCCCAGCCATCCCCATTGCTCAACGACACTCGACGTCAGCAAATCCCGAGGCTCCATGCTGAGCTGGTGAGAGCACCCGCATTCCTGGAAGACGCTTCGAACATCGGCCTCTGGCATCAACAGCGCCAGCGATCGCGTGGCGGGCAAGTCGATCGTCGACCCTAATCCCACACCTTGGCTTCGAGGTCGTCTTGGGCCGACCTCCCCAGCCACAGCTCCCTCTCTCTCTTCGAGTTGGAAACACCTTACGAGCAACGTCATCCTTTCTTCTTCAACTTCTCTTACGGAATATCTCTTGTACCATATTCTCTGTAATCATATACTCAGCGTCCTGGAGCGCTGCTACACGAACGATCCTCTCCACAAATCGGCCTACGTGCTCTGCGGAGCTTGCCCTACGCCTCACATTCCAACCGCGTCGATCGCAGGTCGAGTCACGACAATGTTTTACCAACACTCAAATGGCTCGGCAACGCTGCCTCGAGGCTTCCGCTACAACGAGAACTGGCCGCAAACCCCAGAGCCTACAACAGTGAATGAGCCGGCACAACCTTCCCCGCCGAGACCGTGTCGTCTCAAAGTGAAGCGGCGAAATATCTCCAGCTTGCAAGCTCCTACTCAACAATTCCTCGCCTCGGTAGCTGTAGCCGATGTTCCCTTACCGACGATAGAACTACCGGTGAATACATCGGAGGATCTGGAAATGCCCGACCGGGAACAGATAATGGAGACATCCGGACTGCTTGCGCCTCAAAGCCGCAACAGGTTTACATCTCCGCCGAAAACACCGATGCCTCTGCCAGCACTGGATGAGGCGTCGTTCCAGAGGCCAGACTGGTCCATCGGAGCCTCGTCACCAGACGACTACTTCACACGCCCAACATCATCGTTATCCAATGCCTCGGACTTCTCAGATGATTCATTCTACAGCGGCAGCAGATTCTCTCGTCCATCGGAGGATGGCAGTTGCACGAGCCCGGAGTCCGACGCTGAGGACCCTTTTCGGTTTCCTTCCATCTCAAAAGGTAAAGGCAAAGGTCCCTTCCTCGAAGAGCCAGCCCCTTTGCTACCATTAAATGGCAAGCTCCGCAGCAAGACTCGGAAAGATGCGCCCTGGACGAAAGCTATGAGTGCGCATCTTTGGTCAACATATCTGCTCTATTTGCAAGATCCAACCGTGACCCCCTTTCGCATCGGCGCCAGCGCTGTACCTCCAGAAGGCGTCTGTCGTCGAGTTGCTAGAGAGGCGAAGAGAAGCTGGAAAGGTCCCCAAAAATCTGGTCTTCGACGATCAAGTCGACTGAGCAGTATGCCATCTCGTGATTCTGAAAAGAGCGGCAGCATTACACCGACTGAGAAGCCCAAAGTCTACGCGCAGTGGCCACATTCGAGTAGTGCAACCAGAAACCATCTTCGAGAACTCTGCAAGAACAAGCACACTGCGCCGATCCAGCGACAACGTCACCTACAATCCCGTAGCCCCACCCCGTTCACCAAGCCTGCATCCGACCGCTTTCGCTTGCGGACCCCCGAGCCTCGACCACAACCTACTGCGTTCAGCACCCAGGACATTGCATTATCTTTGACCACAAGCACAGCTGAGACCATGCAGCCTGATGGGCCGCTTGCCCAGCTCGCTTCGAACGATGCTGCTCTTCCGTTTGACCACAGCTTCAACATATCATGTGATGACAGGAAGACGATTAGCTTCGCGAAAGGCCGGGGCTTGACACTCAGTGACAGGAATGAGAACGGGAGTCGAAGATTGGGATCTCCTTTCTTTGCACGCACATATGGCCCAAGTTCTTCACAGATACTCGCGACTGCAAGAGCTTCTCCACCTCCAGGACAACCTGATATGAATGGCCCCTTACGCTCTCCACTGGAGTTTGATCAATCCCGCTCACTAAACGGAACCCAGAAACGACGAGCTCAGCACTCACTAGAGGACGAATTGAGTCCGAGTGGTGCTGTGCTCCGCCCCAGCATCCTCGACGAGCAATTCTTCGGCCATCCGCTCGGCAGTCTGCATCAGCGACGTGTGAGAAGCCGTGGGTTCAGTCTGGGCGACGAAGTCTTCGGTAATTCTACACCAGGCTCATTCCAGCAGTCTCCACAAATGGAAGTGCATAACTCGCCACCGGAGTCGAGCCCAAAGCTTCTGCCTTCAGCCATCTTTGAGGCTCCACCGCGACTTGGCTCGCCGTTCAAAGAGTCAGGCCCCAGCCAGACCTTTCCTCGACGTCTCTTCCAGGACGGGACAGCCACAATCAGGAGGAATGCGTTTGCTACTATGCACCAGACTCGTCACTCTATCGAGTCTTTCGATTTTGGTGAGGGACCGAGTCTTCAAAGTCGCCTTGAGCAACTTGACACAAAGCTCAAGGAGATCCGAGAACGGGAAGCTGCTGCAAAACGTCGCGGTGGCGAATGAATGTAGAAGTGGTCTTTGTCGATATTGAACAGACTCCTTCGCTACCTCGAAAATTCGACAGAAACACCATATGCCCCTTGAATACGCAGCTTTGCTCCGCATTTTCATCTTCAGATGTTACCACGTCAACTCGATCTACCCTCACAACCTATTCACGGTTTGATGGAACTTTTGTTATGGGAGTTTTGTCAAGGTGCCAGGTCAATATATTATAGGACCTACTGGCTGGCTGGTTGGCGTTTTCTTGCCTTTTCCTCTGCATTGGGCTCTTTAAAAAGCTTTTTGTTTTCATGTGCCACGTCAATTCTCCTTCTCCTGTGCCCCTGACATTTATAATTATTTTCTTTTGGCTCGGGATCCTGTCTCCCTGTTCTCTATTAAGCATGAGGGATGTTTACTACGATATGATGACACGACTTCAACGACAAGTTCAAGAATTTGGATTTTTCTCTTTGATTTGCCTTTCTTGACGATTTCATGATGATGAGTGGATTGGAGTATATATATGATCAAGGGAGCAGCTTTTGTACATAGAGATCCGACGTGAATAGATGTCTCGAGATCAATTCGAGCAAATTTCTCTTCAACTTCATACTTCGGCCCACCTACTACTCTTGTTTCTATATTTGTTATTTGGGTTATCCAGTGATTCAATGTAGCCATCCTCTTCCCCTCCCCCTGTCATCCTCGAGGAAGTGTTTTTTATGAGAACAGAATTTCTCGCAACAGCTAGCTGACTTCAAAGCGCTTCTTGCAGAACTGACAGCGCCATGCACGCAGGGGGAGTTGCTTACAACGTCCAGGATAAGCAACAGAGCTGTAGTGTCCCCCCTCCTCCATTTAATAGGACATTGAGGTACTAGTCTGGAGCTCCTTGATGCTGACTGAGTTCTTGACAACTTGATGTATGAGAGCCGTACTGTACGACTTGCTAGAAGCATGATCCGTGCTCGCCGTCAGACCCCTTCCCCCTTGATATCTCCAAGACAAGTTAAGCGGGTATACTACAATCCGTACTGAGTGAGTTGATGAGCAATATTGTACGAATTATATTAGGCTCTCACTCATCAGTTACGACAACGGCAAGGATTGATTGATGACTTTCTCGTTGCGCATCCTTTGATGCACGCGCCCGGACTAACGGATCGACCTTGAGCAAAGAAGCAAAGAAGCTATCACAAAGCTCTCTATCTATGATAACGTGCAACGATTCAGACAAGAATAGTGCTAGGTTCGGATCATAATGATGCGCTCAAAGCTGGAGGACGATCTGAGCTTTACGTCTGGTTCCTCGATGAGATTCGAGGAGAGTACGGATATTCATCAACAGATTGTCCGACATAAGAGAAGAGCCACCCGGAGCTACAGATCCAGAACCCTCACAACGATGAATTAACCTTGCTATGGCACCACTAGATCTCAAACGAGCAAAGGAAGCGAAGCATCACAAGCAAAAGATGTACGAAGAACGAAAAAGTGTAGCTTGAAAACGAAATACCTATGGACACTGTGGGCGCTCTGTAACCTCGCAGAAGTCAGAATTGAGCTGCGAAAACTGCGAGAAACTCAAATAGTTCTTGGTTGAGAGAATACAGACAGCAAATGAAGCCTTCAAATACGAAAACTTGAGAGTTTTGATGGAATGTTCGCGAGCTGGCACGGATATATTCGAGGCGAGGTCGACTTGAGGAGGTAGAAGACTTGACTGTGCGTACAATTCGCCGATTCAAAGAGTGCCGTGGCTATATGAACGCCCCGATATTGTTTCCGCGCTCTGGAAGCTCTCGCAGCATTTATGAGTTGCAGGAAGATTCCGGGAAAGGTATCGAGACGAGTGAGCTTGCTCTGGAGAGAGCTAGCTTGAGTCTAACGAAATACTGCCCATACTATGAGACATCGACGCTCAATCATATTCATTTCGAGACGACTGGAAGACAGCCCTCGACCTCCATGAGATATGCAAACGAGTTTGTGACGATGATGATGGCCATGTGTTTGCTCGATTCGAAACTTGTAGTCAGCGGACGTGGAGATAGTACGAGCCAGCTGGACAATCCGACAGTCTAGGGACGGTGCGAACGAGTTGTCGAGAGGAGGAACGAGGTTTGCCTCTGCCGGGCCATGTCAAACTTCGTTGAATGAACGCCGGAAAATCTCCCAAGCAAGAAAACAGCTACATGTTTGAACAATCCTGCGCCTCGACCCGAATCTCGACCGTTTTTTAGATCTCGATGAGAGAAGAACGCCGGTCATTTGACTTTTCCAGCACCAAGACTAGCTGAAAGGGCACAGTTGCGAGCACCTAGTTGATGACCGCATCAGCGATGCATCGTGCCCGTGGTGTGTGACCTCATAGAAAACTGCTACAAAGCGTTGCAATAGCGAACGAGCTAGTAAACTCACCTGAAGAACGCTGCTATGACTTGTCATTGGGTAATCTGTTGCATATGCTAATGGTGTAGGAGCATCTGAACTGTTGGTTGCTAAATGGTATCTGGCCCAAACCTGCTTAGGATGAGCGGTGGTTAGCTGCAAATGGAAAAAGCAAGAGGTTGTAAGCATATGAAATTGGTGAGCTGATAATCCACAATGGTTAATTTTTATTCATTTTTCTGAAGATGACCATACTTCGATTTCAATTCGGTCTTCATGAGCTTGAGAACTACCCAACTCGTCTAGATTGAAATTTAGTTTATATTCCCCGATGATCGATCAGGACCAAGTCACACCTGGCGACCTGGCACCACAGCGCCCTCTTTGAGTCTACTACGTACGACATAATTTGGCCAACCTGCCAATTGACGTAAGATTGGTGATAGATAAAGCAGGCAACAGTTTCTCCGGAGCGATGCCCTGCGATAACACCTTTTTCTCACCTTGACTAGCGCCAACCGAGTCTCTGGAGCACTCCTGCCAAGTTCTGTTGCTTCTCCGAGATGGGGCGCTTGACCTTGCCTCCGACAGAGGAAGAAGTGTTGCAAGCCAAGGACTTGGCGGCGCACAAGCTGACCCTTATAGCTTTTGGGGTTGTAGACGTTGGAATGGAACCGCCCGCTTGATTGGACGACTTTCTGTGTCTCTCAACTGCTGCACCGGAGACGTGCTCGGTGGTTTACCCCAATTGGTTTCAGGGCTAGATTCTGGTGGCTGGGTACGACGTTGCATTGCGGATCCAGGAAACTATCGACGCATGGAGGTGGGCCGAGAGAAGAGAAGCTTCCTGTGTCCAAAAGCTAGACAGGAGCGCTTAAGATCGGTCGATGATGGACAGAGGTGACTATGGAAGATAGCTTATTATCTTGACCCAACATGCTCTTCGAGGCGTCTCAATTGGAGGCTGAAGAATCACGTGAGACACCCCCCTATCAGACATCGGCGTCCCAAGGAGATCTGTCTCGCTTTGCATCTTACTCGCTTCCAGACCAGATCCGCTCTATTCGCTTAAAACCATCGAGAGATCCAATTGTGCTGACGTTCTCGTCCAACTTGTCGTCAATGGGAACAAAGAATCGAGATATTGCGTACGAGAGATGGTCCAGCGCACTCACTGGTTCTGGAAATACAAGCTCACGCCACCAAGCCAGTCGCCGATTCCAACGATACGATACCAAGGCCTTCCATCTGTTCCTCGTCTTTCCCATGTCTGCAGAGCGTCGGTTGGCTGCTGTGTAGGGAAACCAGATGATACGCAGCCAAGCACTGCCAAGGGGCCTTTGTCCAAATCTCCTCGTTTGTGGACAAGGTCCCTGATCCTATCGCTACGGGCGTCTACAGCCCACAATCTTCTTCGCGGGGTCGAGAAGCTTCACTCCAACCGCTCTGGTTCGTGTCTTCGAGCCGGGACAGTCCTGGTGGTCCTGCGTGCAGCATGACCTTGCAGGTGTGCTCGCCGTTTGTTCGTGCGAAGAACCCCCTACCGCTGCTTATCGCGCACATGATGCCAGCGTATCAACGGACATCGATTGATCAGTAGTCCTCGCGGCGACAGGCATCTAGATGTTGTAATGTGTATCAATCTGTGCCAATACCAATCACACGTCTGCGTCCGCCACAACCGGCCCGCTGTAGCAGAACTCCAGCGCGATCATCGAGCACGGCTCGCACCTTCTAGATTAAGACTACAGTCCTTTTCCTGACATATGTCTTGGCACGTGTACGACCTGCCTCATTGACGATCTTCGCCTTTCCCCAGATGTTTGCGCCATGGCGTTGGTGCTGGTGTTGCTCGAAGGACTTTGCAGCTCGGCCGATGGCGACGGTCAATGATTGCACTGTATAAGAGGAAAGACCATCACAAGAAGTCGGCCTGGTACCAGTACTCGTACCACTCTCCGCACCCCGAGTCTGGTGTATTGGGTATATATGCAGCTCTCTGCAGTTCCTGGGTTGTAGAGGGGGTCCGAGGCTGATCTTCCTGGATAGTAGCAATCTTTGTGCATTGGAAAAAGTGGCTGCCCCAGCCAACAAGGATCAGCGACGCATGGATTCGTGCGTTTGCATGCTGTCGAAATAGTATACAACGTGCTGATAATGGAGCTTCCCCAGCCGTTTTGCACCATGCGACTGGCACACAGGCCTCTTGCAGTCCCGATTCATTCGAAACCCTGGTCTCTGTCACCATTGCACCTTCGATAACGATTGAATGCAGATTCGTACTGCTATATAGCCAAGCCTGTGGGCCACTTTCCCCCCGTCTTCCCTCCAGAGCTCGACTTTGGTGCTCACGTTTGAGCTGCTCTTACTCTTGGTATCTGGCGTAGAAAGCTCAGCAACGATGAGTAGGTCCTGTTTACAACATTTTCCGGGAACATGACTGATCATATACACAGCGCAGGAAAACAAGACGAGCGATGCCCAGTTTATGCTTGGCGGCCTGGAAGGAGATGCCCACCTAGACTTTGATCGCAAGGGCTCAATGGTCGTTGCGGACGATGTTACTGGACTTGGTGATATTGCCAATGCTCCTACAGAAGAGGAAAGGCACACCCTTCGAAGAATTCCAGGAAAGATCCCTACAGTCGCCTACTTCATCTGCGCTGTAGAGTTCGCTGAGAGGGCCTCATACTATGGAGTTTCACCACTCTTCAGCAATTATGTCAACCGAAAGCTTCCGAAAGGTGGTAATGGCTATGGTGCTCCAAAGCGGGGTACAGAAGATACCGCGGGTGCCCTGGGCATGGGTACCGTAAAAGCTACAGCTGTCTCGCAATCTTTCTCTATGCTGGCCTATGCACTCCCTATTTTTGCTGGTTACTTGTCTGATACCAGAACTGGTCGTTTTAAAATGATCTGCTTCGGCGTCGCTGTTTGCGGTGTCTCTCACGTGCTCAGTACGTTGTGCAAGACCCATTTACCACTTGGTCATTTGAGATTCTAACATGCTTTATCTAGTGTGTGTCGGAGGTGCAAAGCCTCTTCTGGCTGATGGCAATGCGAAGATCCCTTTCTTCATCAGTGTATACATTTTGGCTATTGGCGCTGGTGAGTCTCTTTGCTCCCGTGATCAGCATAATACTCATGTTATCCAGCTATGTTTAAACCCAACGTTTCCCCGATCTTACTTGATCAAATGAAGGGTACGAGACTCCATACTAAGACTTTGAAGTCTGGCGAGAAGGTCATCGTTGATCCTGAGCATACTACCGAAAGAGTCATGCTTTGGTTCTACCTACTCATCAATATTGGAGGCTTCATGAACGTCCCCACGACCTATACTGCTAAATATGTTGGGTGGTGGCTCTCATTCGTTCTGCCTCTGATCCTTTATCTACCGTTGCCGATCTTGCTATATTTCCTGAAGAAGCGATTGGTCCTGTACCCACCTGGAGGCAGTGATCTCGGCAACATTATGCGCATTCTCGGAATTTGCTTTAAACGTGGAGGCTTCAAGCGGATCTTCACTGGTGGCTTCTTTGATCCTGCAAGGCCCTCAGTAATTGCCAGATCTGCTCAGCCTTTCGAAGTTCCTTGGAATGATGCATTCGTTGGTAAGTTCAAGGATGACTCGAGTCACACGCGTCGAGCAATAGTCAGGTCCTTGCTGAACAATGCTGATTTCAAATGCTTTCACAGATGACGTGAGACGGACCTTCCAAGCCACTGGAATTTTTTGCTTCTTCCCCATTCAGAATATCAACGACAATGGTCTCGGTCAATCAGCGAGCGCTCTTAGCACTATGCTCGAGACGAGGGGCGTACCCAACGATGTCATCAGCAATTTCAACTCCTTGTCGATTATTGTCATGGCACCCATTTTAAACTATGGTCTGTATCCGCTCCTGAGAAGATTTCGCATACATTACGGGCCCGTTGCACGCATGACAACTGGCTTCTTGATGGCAGCCTCTGCTGGTGCTGGCTACACACTTCTGAACTACTATGCGTACAAGAGAGGACCGTGTGGAAACCATGGGACTAGTCTTACGTGCGTTGATGCTGATGGCAATGCTCTTACTGCACCCATCTCAATTTGGTTGATGGCCGTTCCGTACGCATTGGGCGGAATTTCTGAACTCTTCGTCAACGTGCCAGCCTACGGAATCGCTTATTCTCGTGCGCCTCATAACATGCGTGGTCTGGTGTCAGCATTGAACCTGTTTACTCAGGCCATCGCATACGCGGTGGGTCTCGCTACTGCGGCTCTGATCAGGGATCCTCTATTGACATGGGACTTTGGCGCCCCAACGATCATTGGCGTTGTCGTGGCTCTTGTCTTCTACTGGATCTATAGGGACATCGACAAAGAGGAATACACTCTGACCGAGAATGTGGACTATGAGAAGAAGATCCAGGAAGAAAAGCTAGCTAGAGAGGACCAGATAGCTAGAGAATTGGCGGGTGGAACTAGCTCTGGAGAGAAATTTAATGAGAAGAATGGCATCGCGGCTGCTGAACCTATCGCTCAGCAGGATTTCGGTGGAGATAGGAAGGTCGCACCTGAGATCAAAGAGGAAGTATGAAAGCAATAATATGGTTGGCCCCGTGCTTTTAATATGGAAAGGTATGAAAGCAATGACCGTATCCAAGTCAACGATACAGGGAAGCTATATAGTCAATGCAGCAATGGTAATACCCTCAATGACTTCTTTTATCACCTTTCGATCATCTGGAGCTGCTGAACGCTAAATTCCAAGTATATATTGTTCACCTCTTGATCATCTACTGTAGTCCTGTTGAATTGATCTAGGGTTTTTCACATCGTGTGCTTCGATGAGCTGAGATACTAATGAACTAAACCCATTTAATCATTGAGTTTTGCATGACATGTTTAAGTATTTATCAGTTCTACTACTCCCATTCCCATTATTCAGTTCTTGAGTTCTTGATAGTCTACACTATAGCCCTGGATTTGTGGGTACCGGGCGGGGAAAGAACCCACACGGATAAATGGGTAAATGAATACCTTCAGTAGCTTCTACTTCTCTATCCTCTAAAGCCGTATACCAGTTTTCAAAATGTTTACAAGGTGAAGTTCGTAATTCTCATCATGCCTACGATTCGAAATCCCATCTTACCAGGCTTTAACGCCGACCCGTCAATTCTTCGGGTTGGCGACGACTACTACATTGCTACGTCGACCTTTGAATGGTATCCCGGAGTACAGATTCATCATTCTAAAGATCTAGCTAATTGGGAACTTATCATTCGTCCGCTGAGCCGCAAAAGTCAACTAGACATGCGTGGTAATCCGGATAGTTGTGGAGTCTGGGCACCTTGTCTCACGCATGACGGTGACAAGTTCTGGCTAGTGTATACAGATGTCAAGCGAAAAGACGGTTCTTTCAAAGATACTCATAATTACATTGTCACTGCACCATCGATAGAAGGGCCCTGGTCAGACCCATACTATGTCAACTCTTCAGGGTTTGATCCATCTTTGTTTCATGATGACGATGGCAGGAAGTGGTTTATCAACATGCTGCAGGACCATCGTCGTCGTCCACGGAGTTTCGCTGGCATCGTCTTGCAGGAGTGGAGCCCCTCCGAGAAAAAGCTGACCGGATCAAAAAAGAATATTTTCTTAGGCACAGAGCTGGATCTCGTTGAAGGACCACATCTGTATAAGAGGAATGGATGGTATTATCTGTTAACGGCCGAAGGAGGGACGGGCTACGAGCACGCTTGTACGCTTGCTCGTGCTCGTGACATTTGGGGTCCTTATGAAGTGCATCCAAAGAAGCACATCCTGACCTCTAAAGATCACCCTTTGACTGCGCTTCAACGAGCTGGACATGGCGATGTTGTGGATACGCCGGACGGTAAAATATACTTGGTCCATCTCACTGGTCGTCCTACAACGCAGAATCGCAGGTGCGTACTTGGTCGTGAGACAGCGATTCAAGAAGCTTTTTGGGACGATGACTGGCTCCATATCAAGAATGGACCCGTTCCGTCACTTCATGTAGAAGTTCCAGGAGTGCGAGATGACTCGAAATATTGGGCAGAACAGCGGTACACTTTTGAAGACGGACTACATAAGGACTTTCAGTGGCTGAGAACACCCGAGCCAGAACGTATTTTCGCAACGGAGAATGGGAAACTTAAATTGATCGGCCGTGAAGCTATCGGGTCCTGGTTTGAACAAGCCTTGGTGGCGAGAAGGCAGACTCATTTTTCATTTGACGCTGAGACTGTGGTTGATTTTTCTCCGACCGATGAAAGGCAATTTGCAGGACTTACGGCATATTACTGTCGATACAATTTCTTCTACCTCACCGTGACGGCTCATTCTGACGGACATCGAGAACTCCTAATCATGACTTCAGAAGCTTCCTGGCCGACTGGGGCACTCAAATTGCCATTTGCCGATCCAGTCCAGTTACCAAATGAAGGAAAAGTAAAATTGGCTCTCACAATTCGAGGGCGCGAGCTACAATTCTTCTACTCCCTCGATGACAAGGCAGTGAAGAAAATCGGGCCCGTTTTTGACGCTTCGATCATTTCAGATGAATGTGGCGGTCACCAGGCGCATGGAAGCTTCACCGGAGCATTTGTGGGGATGGCATGCTCTGATCTGAACGGAACAGTTCTTCCAGCTAGCTTTGACTATTTTGTCTACAGGCCTGTTCAGCATGAAAGTGATAGATATGAGGTATAGGGGTTACTAAAAGACGTTCGCTGAATCAAGAAAATTCAAAGGGCCCGCTTCCAGATTATGTTTCAAGCGAAGCTTGCCTTTCTGGAGTAGGAGAGCTTCCTTGCAACCTATGTACTATAACAAGTAAACCAACTTCGAGGATTCGTCTGTAGGAGGCATTGGGAAATACATATTGGACTCATATGTATTCAAGAATTAAACTTGCGAAATATGTGCATCGTTTTCATATAGACTTTCTCAGATATGTTGAGGTTGAACTGAGCCTCAACTTGCTGCTCCCCACCTTAGCTACTTAGCGCTAGCCTCCAGGGCGGTGAGAGTGGGCAGAATAATCAAGCGCAAAGAAATTCCAAAATATTTCCGAGACATTTGCACCATAGAGCAATCCAAGCATTCTAGGACAATGGGCGGCAAACGAAAGCGGAAGGACAAAGACGCATTATCGGTGGCACCAGATGCTAAACGGCAGCAGAAGAATGCCAATACCTTGCCTCCTGAAGCAGCCTCAGCCACTTCTTTTGACAATTCCCCATTCCTAGATAACCCAAACGGAAAGGATCTTTCGAGAGAAGTCAACCTTTACAATGCTCTTGGTAGTGAAGATGGGCTGGAGCGACTCGGAGCCGCCAATGCAATTGTTTCTGGCCTCTTTGGGGAAGGGGTCGAAGAGTCAACATTACAAAAGCATTTAGAGAGGAGGTTGTTCCGAGGACTTGCGAGTGGTCGTAAAGGCTCGAGATTGGGGTTCAGTATTGTGTTGACAGAGATCCTCTCCGAGTTATTCGGCACAACCGATCTCGCCGCGAAGAAATACCCGAACCTGACGTTTGCTCGAATACTGGGTTTTTTAATTGCCAAGACGAAGCCGGAAGGTGACCTGAACGGGCAGGAGGAAAAAGATCACTATCTTGGACTGCTTTTCGGGCTGCAAAGCTTTGTGAGAGCTAAAATACTTTTTGGTGTTGACGATCGATGGAGTGACATTCTGGACAAATTATTAGGTCTTGCAGAGAAGAAGCCATGGATTCGAGAAGAGTGTGGTTGGGTCATTGTAGAGGCTCTTGCCCAAATGCACAAGTCGCATGCAGAATATACTTTGAAAAAGATATATGACACCGGATTGGCCACCACACCTGAAGGTGTTGGCATTTGGATCACAGCACGAAATTCATTTTCTGATATGCAGTATCCGCCAAAACCCTGGGGCCAAAGAGGAGACCCGCTTGCTCATCTCAATACTCTAGCAAGAACGCTGAAAGAGAGTTCAACCAGCAGCGAATCCATAAAGGACAAGAAGCAAGTTACGCAAAGAGGAAGTTGGAACTCTAAACTCCATTTTGTCTGGAATATCGTTTTGGAACAGTATGCGCAGAATACAGCAGCAAGTGGAGGTGATTCAGACTTCCAAAATTTCTGGAAAGTTGCTGTTGATGGTAGGTTCTGGCAAGATATTGGCTTTGATTTGATCTGATTACTTCTAGAAACCCTTTTTTCGTCGGCAGCGTCTCCGGAGCGTAAATTCTGGGGCTTCCTACTTTTTCAAAAGCTCTTCCAAGAACATACAACATACAGGACGCTGCTTCCACATGTATTCAGCCACAATCTTGTTCTGTGCCTTATCAATCAACTTCAAGGAGCAGATAGACTCTTGAACCGTGCTGCAGATAAGTCTTTGAAAATTATGATTCAAGCAGCAGAAGCCGATAAGAGCATTGTGGTTGCTATTTTGCCTCACCTTATCGGTGAGCATGGCTCTTATAACTTTGATACCGCGACCAAAACGAAGACGATTGAGAAACTTCTTGGTTCTCAAGATGATGATCATGCAAGCTCAGTGATTAGCATCCTTCTCCAGCCGACCATCTGGGTTGATGGGTATGTTACACCAGCTCCCAATCTCTGAAAACCTTCAGGCTGACTGAAGCCAGTGCGGATGCAGTCAAGCAGGCCGATATGCGTCGACAATTATTCATAGATTATACACTAAGTATTATTCGTCGAGTTAACGTCCAGAATAATGCTCGCGACCTCACCTGGGTCGAGAAGACTGCTCTCCCTGCGGTTGCCAACCTTGCTTATTCGGAGGACACTCGATTTCAGCCACCAATATCTGCGAAGATCAGAGGGTTGTCTAGAGATCGCTTGATGTCCTGTTTTGCTCATCTTCTGTCCGACTTAAAGAGTTATACTTTCCCATGCAACATTGTGAAAACTGTTCAGCTGGATTCGAAGAAGATTGATGCAAGAATTATGGAGGCCAAAGATAATGCAGTCGTCACAATGGACAAGATCCTAAAGAAGGTCAAAAAGGCTAATGATGCGGACAAACCACCTTTGCAAGCCTTGGCACTTCTGTATGCCCTGGTCATCATCCAGCTCTACAACGGCGAACCAGAGTCAATTTCGAGTATTGACGAACTGAGGCTATTTTATGATGAGCTCATCCAGCGTAAAGATAAAAATCAATCTGAAGCCCCGGCGTCAGAAGTCTTGGTTGAGCTTTTGTTGTCCTTCATTTCAAAGCCATCGGCGCTTTTGCGGAAGGTCGCACAGCATGTATTCAGCGCATTCATGGTTGACATTACGACCGAGGGCTTGAAGCTCATGACCGATGTCTTAGAATCCAAAGAGAATCTCAAAGGGCAGCAGGAACTCTTCGACCAGCAGCCTGAAGATGAAGAATTGGATGACGACAATGACGTTGAAATGGATTCAGACGTAGAAGTATTTGATATGAATGGAGAGGGAGATCATCTGACGACTCAACTAGATGACAATGAAGAAGGATCTGAGGAAGCCGAAGATAGCGATGAAGTTGGATCGGTCGAAGAAGATGACGAAGATTCAAAGAAGCTCGACGATGCTCTCGCACAAGCTCTTGGAGCCCACCGATTAGACAAGGACGCTGAGGCAGAATCTGACAGTGATGCCGACATGACCGATTCAGAAATGATAGCGTTAGACTCGAAGCTTACTGAAATATTCTCTCAGCGCAAAAATGCCCTTAAGCCCAAGCAAGAGCGGAAAGAGGCAAAGGAAACAATTGTCAACTTCAAAAGCCGGGTTTTAGACCTATTGGAGATTTTCGTTAAGAGGCAACCGGAGAGTCCACTTGCTTTTGGCCTTTTATTACCGCTGTTGCAGCTTATACGTACAACGAAGACGAAGAGACTAGCGGAGAGGGCTTCAAGCATCATTCATACATACCAACAAGCCGCAAGGAAGCACGCCAAAACCGTAGGAGAAGTTGACGCATCCAAACAGATTAAATTGATGAAGGCCATTCATCTCGAGGCGCCAAAGGATCCATCGCATATGTTTGCCCGAGCCGTGAGCACATCGAGTCTGATGGTTGCCTCGAGCTGTTATAGAGCTGACAAAGAATGCATCAAGAAGTTGGCGACGGTTTACAGGGACTCTCAGGTTGCGTGGGTGGAAAGTGCGATTAAGATGCCACCAACGCTGTTCAGTGACTGGATTAATTGGTGCCAGAATCATGCCAACGCGTAGACCGGAGGAAATAGCTACTCATCTTCAAGTTGCTATTGATTGGACATAATCGTTCCACTTAGATAGCTTGCACAGCAATCTGTTGTTTGGAGACTCTAGAATCTTGTGTGAATCAGACGAGCTCTTATATAAAGAGCTTATCTCCCTGTAAGATACTTCTACCTTCATAGATATCAAAGCACTTCTTCAGGGTTCAACACAATCGCAGAGATGAAGACACGCGCCAAAACTTTGCAATCGCAAGAAGTTCTCTGAGGCTTTTTTCTTTCATGGCACCTATCTAGTACTTGAGCTGCTCAATCACCTCCGCAATGTTCAGAAACCCACACCTCTCATGCAACCTCTCCATTCTCTCCGCTTTATTATCTCCCGCCATACCTTCATCCTCACCTCCGATGACATATACATCACCCTTCCCAACTCCCTTTGGATACGCACTCCTCCACCCAGGCAACACATCTTTCCCTTGTGGACTAGGTTGCCCCGAACTTGCGAACGAGGCCCAAGATCTGGGCAGCTGTCTCGCGAGCTCATAATCTGACCTTGTAGGCGCAAACTTATAGCCAGGGAGTCCAGCATCTGTGACGTTGTAAATGGAAAGATTCCCATAGAGATAAGAAAGCTCTGATCCATGAATCACGCCCAATCCGGGCAAGCCGGCTGCATCTAGATAGCTACCAAGTATGGTCTGGTTGCCGGAGTATAAATAGACCGGAGGCTCTGTGACATTACAATCTGCGAATTTCCTCGCCATTGCAGCGCCAAAATAGAAAGAAGGGCAAGTAAGTAGGATGTCCCGGAAGATCTCGGCACTACGATAGAATTCTGCGCTGAGATTTGCGGTAATGTTGGCCGAGAAGTCGGAGACCGGGTAGAGATCTAAGAGGGAGGTGAGAGTGGTGGAATTAAGGTAGGGATAGTAGAGTTCGAAAAAGGCCAGAGTATCATCAGGAGTCTGGATGGTAGAGTCGGTGAAAAGAGTCGCGTCGTTCTCCATCCAGCCGGCCATAAGGTTCATCATTGGGAATTTCCCGTCGACAATGAGTTTGCTTGCGAGTTCGGGTAGGAAGTCTTGGTCCACGGTTGGGAGGAATATGTCGCCATCATTGTCAGCTGAGGTTTCGGTAATGAAGGCGTCGGTCAAGTTCAAGAGCTTCTCCATTGACAGGAGGCGGAGGCATTCTATCATTGCTGTTGAGTTAGAGTAAGGATCTGTGGAGTCGCAGCCAGCAGCGTGAGCAATGGCAGAGGTTGCGTTAAAGCTGATATTGGTGGCCATTCCTGGTTCAAGCGCTGTGCTCTCCATAATTGCGGCCTGAAAAGGAACAGGCTGTGAGCCTCCATAGGCAAGGACTTGCAGTCCGACACTCAGACCTTCACTTCACATTAATCTTGTGCCTTTGAGTCGTCATTTTGGCCGCTCACCTCCTGAAGACTGCCCAAAAATGGTAATTTTGTCCCGGTCCCCCCCAAATGAACGCACGTTTTCTTTGACCCATTCGAGAGCCAGCCTTTGATCTTTGAGGCCCACGTTCAGTGACTTATTGCCTCTGAGGGCTTCAGATGTTGCAAATCCAAACACTATACAGACTCCACTTAGACAAGTGGATGGATGTCTTCCCGCAGAAAAGACACTTACTACTGAGCCGATAATTCATTGCAACGTAAATGACTGGCGTCCCATTTTCGACCGACTGCTTGATAAGTCCATCAGGCCGGCCGGTTCGTGCATAAGCCGTACCAGAGTTGAGACCTCCTAAGGAGTAGATCAGTATATATCAGTTCAATCTGTAGGCGAAACATCTGTGTACCCCCATATATATACACCATTACGGGAATGTCTGCCCCCTTTTCAATGTCTGCTGGCCTTGAAAGCAAAAGGTTCAAACAATCCTCGGAAATATATGTGACATTCGTTCTGTGTAATCCCCCACGTGATGATTGTGGGCACGATGGGCCTTCTGTCGTTGCATTGTATAGATACCCTGAAGGAGGACTGAACGGCTGTGGGGGTGAAAACCTTGCTGTACCACGAGTGTCCTTGCCGTACGGAATGCCTAGGAATGTTTCAATCCCGGGACTAGAAGTGACTCCCAAGTACGAGATGTTCTTCTCTGCGTCCACCACAAAAGGCTCAGCAATGACAGAACTTACCGCTGCCAAAATACTGGCTATGAATTGCCAAGAGAGACGCATTTCGGAACTTCACTGTCGACAAATAGTTACTTGTGAGGCGAAAGAGTTGGGACTTGCAGACAATAGTTAAGAAGTGGGATAATCCTCTCTGAATTTTAGGGCTTCTACGAGCTAGTATGTCTGCTCCCCACGATTGGTGATTATCATACGAAGGATTATGTCAAAAAGTTCCGAACATTGCTATTGTAGCTACCTGGCTGTGACAGGGATTTTCGGATCGGTGGGTAAGTACAAGTAACTCAGAATTCTTCTTACTCATTAGCTGGATCTTCTTGCCAAGCTGATAACTCGTGGACGTATGAGTCTCAGTCTATAAAATCTAGTCGTCGAACAATATTTTCCTACCTACTGCGTTAGCTGTTGGGATAATGAAGAATAATTGACACTCCACAATTGATATAGTAAGATCCTAGACGGTTTAAGTGGGATGATTGGGAGGGGCCCATAGCTGTTGTACCGTCACCTCTCGGCCCGAGCCATCCCAGCATAGTACCATCACCATCACCTTAACGCTATTGATCCCTTCCTCTCATTGGAATTTGAAGACTGCAGCAGAGGTGTAACAATTCAAATGGCCTAAAATCACAAGTTACTTGATCCATTCGTCTCTCCGTTGTCGTTTGGCGAACGATCATAAACTTGAGTCTGAATTTCCCGTGCTAGCGATACTTTGGGATTTGAGCAGATCATTGGATTAGTCAATCGTTGAATATGAATGTCAAACTCCGCTACTAAGACCTCCAACTCCAACCCAACGCCTCGAAATGCATCCCATAGACCGGATATCCTGGCACAAACCAAAAACTGATACATCATTTCTTCCTCCTGTCACCCAATGCAGCCTCTAGTTTTCTAATAATCGCCTGCAAGCCTGCTCCTTTCTCAGAATTGGCTTCTAGCCAACTCTCCATGCGTTCTCTACACTCCCGCATCCCCTTCAGCACAGGCAGCTTGCTTCCTTCCTCGGCCTCAACATGCATCCCAGGGTTGAGTAACAGATCAAAAACCTGTCCCCAGATATCAACCTGCCAATACCTCTTCAAATTCTCCCGGATCCTCCAGCTCTTCTTCGCTCCAGCTCCTATGCCAGCGCTCTTATCTGCAACCGTGTCGATATACTTACCAAAGAGCAGACTATGAACAATCCCCGCCAATCCGTGGTAATCGATTTGGTAGGTCCACGGGCGAAGTTCGCGCATCTCGGCGCAGTCCTGAGGGCCAGTCTTCCAGTCCGCAATGAACTGCACATCGGCACGGAAGGCTTTCATGTCAATGCCTCGCCCAAAGTCAATGAGCGCTACGCCTTTCTTATCCCAACCGCCAGTACCGTCTTTTCTATACTTCGAAGCCCAGACGTCGTCATCTGAGAGGGTGTCGAGACGGACAAGACAGTTATCGGCTTTCAAATCGCCGTGTAGTATACTTCTGGTATGGAGCCCTTCGACGGTGCGGAAGAGCTCGATAGCGAAGAACATGACGAGAGACTCGTCCATAACGCCTGGTCCCGTAGCTGTAGACTCAGCGCGAGTGAGGTTGATGACGTCGAGGAGGGTGCCTTGATCGCGATATTCTTCGATGAGATAGCATTCATCCTTGTAGAGGTGCATTTCATAGACATTAATGATGCTGTCTGCAGGCCTGGAGACGCCAAGTCGGCGCTTGGCTTGCCTCATGATGTAGAATTCCCAGGCAGTGGGCGGATCCTCCATTTTGAGAGCTTCGAATTTGCGGCGGCCGTAGGCGTTGAACGTGCCTTTACCCATGATTGCTGAAGACGCATGCTCATCATGGTCTTCCTCTTCCGCAATGTTTTCAAGGAGGTAGACCGGCGCGAATGCGCCAGCACCCAGTTCTCGCTTCAGCATGTATTGCCTATCGGTACCGGGGAATCGTAGGACAGGTGGCATAGCAATATTGGTTGTCGTTTTATCATTGGCATTCTTGGTCATTTTCGACATGGCTTTGGCGAACTTCTTGATCTCTGCTGTCCGATTTTGCAACTGATCGCTGTGTGTGAAGAAGCCATCATAGGCAGATAAGGGAGGCTGAAGGCTTTCGAGAATCATGTTCCGAGTATAATCGTCGACTGGATTACATTGCGCGTCCTTGATGATTGGACCCTTAGAAACAACGTCTTTTGCTGTAGACTCCCCACTGGTTTGAGCTCTGGGTGCAGTGGCTGGGATCCTGTTGATCTTCAGATGCTTCCCCAGTTGGGGTTGGGCAATTTTCCCCCCGGGAATGGCTTCATTGACAATTTCTCGGAAAGGACTGCTCCCAAATTCTAGAGGCGGGTTCCTCGAGCCGTTCTCTTTACTTGGGGTCTTAGAGGTGAAATAATCTTTCTCCTCTCGAATAGTGGCCACTCCAAGAGAGGATTCTGTCTTCTCTGCAATTGGGGTCATAAAAGGAAGACGGTTTTGCGATATTTGGGAAGGGTCACGATAAGGTCGAGTTGGTGGTTCATAATCTTCTGGTGGAATTGGAACGAACATTGTCTTCGAAGTAGGGGGCAATTTAGGAGATACCGGGGTTGCCAGTTCCTCATTTTCCTGCGTATTTTGAGGGATATCGACTCCGATAGATTCGAACTCCTCATCATCGGCGGCCGTGAAACGTGAGAGTCCAGTGTCGGACCCGTTGTCATCAATATTAGGGATGTGTTTCCTTGCTGTGAATTCTGACCATTCGCTGACGCTTTTGACCTCTGAGGTCTCGTCATCTCCGGCTTCACTGGTCGATGGAAATCGGCCAGTTCCGGTACTTTCACCCCCGCTTGTATAATCTCCGTCAGTCATTTCACCATCGTCGTCGTCACTGTCTTCCTCTTCTTCCTCATCATCTGGCTGTTTAAGTGGTTGGCTGAAGAGATCAAAAATCTCATCAGTAGCCGCTCGGGTGTGTAGCGTCATTGTTACCTCCTTGCTTGATTTTCGTTTGGTCTTTTTTGGACCTGACGGGGATGACAACTTTGCCTTGACTGCATATTGTTAGTACCTGATAATGCAACTCATGTGTCACATACTGATTTGAGTCTCATTGACTTCCTTGACTTTCATTCTCCTTCCCCTTCCTTCTCGCGAGGCCTCTTTCCGCGCTCCATTTTCGTCCAATGCGATATCGCGAGTAATGGTAAGCTTTTCCGGAAGTTGCTGCGTAATCGTTTCAACAGATTGTTCAATGTGGTCTCCTGCAAATGAATAACCTTCCTTTGCCTCTTTCACATGAAGTTCTGGCTGCCAGACCTTTGACAACCATCCTCGGTTCCCGGCTCTCAGCTCTTCAAGGCTCAACTCAGACCCTATAACGTCTGGGCTGTGGTATATGGCTTCCAAACTAACAAAGATACGTTCAGTTCGTCCTTTCTGATTAATAGTCACTTGTTGCTGCGTGGGATTGGTAATTTGTGGATATTGATAATGAGGTAAAGACTGAGATACATAACGCCGTGAACCGACAAAAATTAGTCCTGCAATTATCAACATGTGCAAGAAGGGTCGGAAGAAAATTAACTTACCTCATCCTTGAATACTGGAATCTTAGTACTACTCTTCTTTCCACCAGCCTTCAAGGTCTCACCTACCCACGGCTTCGGCTCCATGATATTCTCCTTCTTGCGCTCTGCAAGCGAACCTATACTTTCCCATCCCTTAGTCTCACCCGACGATATTGCTGGCGCCGCAGCATCTACGTCTGAGAAGATTGTCATTTTCTGCCTTCCACTCTTCGTGGTCGTCGATCCCCCCACTCCAGAATTCGGTGGTGGCGCTTGAGGATCTCTGGGAGCAGCAGCGGCGAAAGGATCTATCTTTGCAGCAAGTGCCGGCCTCACGGTCGGCAAAGCTGGTGACGAAGGCTCATTGACGTCTTCTGGTCGTTGAGAAGATCGTTGCTGGAACTCGTTGTACTTTCGAAGGAGTCGAGGCGTTGGTCGTGCTTCCTTATCAATACCTAGCTTATAGACCTCTTCTGCCTGGGTCCATCGCCCAGCACCTTCTAACCATGCCGCAAATTCTTCGTAGAACAGTGCCAGGCCCTCTCCAATGTTGTGACGGGCAAGAAAAGCAAAGGTTTCCCTTGGGGTCTCCGAAAAGAATCGAATGTAAGAAATCCATAATTTCAGATATCTTGGGTCATTTTTATACTGTGGTGAAGTGATGAATGACTTTGTAGCTCTCTCAAGTAGTTGAAGCAGTCCAGATGTTGGGGTCGCTTGCGCCGAAGGATACGCGTCGAGCGTCCACCTCACATAGCGATCATAGATATCTAACGGATCATCGGACTCAGCAATATTGACAAGCTCATTTTCGTATTCTTGTCGAATGGCATCGTTGAGATTTTTGGTCTCTGAAGGCGTCGGTGTAGAGAGGGGTTGGAGAGGAGAAGGAGAAAACAAATTGGCGAGAGCTTTTGCTGATCGTCCGCTGGGTAAAGCCTGTATGTTCTCCTTTTGATTTTCGATTATCTCAAAGTCAATAAGGTCCTCGGAGACAGACATTGTGTTGATTGTCTGCCGGTCGGTTGTTGTCGTCGCTATCGTTAATGGTCGCAAATCATGTTCGCGACTGGATGTTGACTTTCGTGTTTGGTTAGTCACGTGGGCTGCGTTGGCTGGGTGATAGCACCGACATATCTCTCTCACCGGAGGCTGAGTTTGAGGGCGGCAGCAGCAGCAGTAGCGCATAATGGCTTTCTTTCTATTGCATACATATAGATTTATTCCTCTACATCTATTTGAAATTAAGGTACTTTCATTCCCCGCGTCGAACCGGATACGAGAGCTGCTTCCGTGAAGCTCGGAAATTCCTGTCTCACTAAAGTATCATTAAATAAATATGGCAGTCGATGTAATAACCCAGCTCGAAATATTGCTCTATGTACGTTCTAAGACTACAATCGACAGCGGGGAAGTTCTTGTATTCCAGAGGCGACTTTTACTATTAGCTCGAGCTTCTGGGCTTGGTGGTCTGCTTTGCAGTTCGTCTTCACAATTTGGGCTGCTCATAATCTTTCAGAAGCCAGAGTCCCGTCTGAGATCTGCTTATGAAATAGCGCACTCTCTGCTTGCCTGGTGAAGGGGTTCTTGCGCAGGCTGAGCTTTCGTCTATATCTTTGGCTTACTATGGCTATGTGAGGACTAGTCGAGACTTCTTCTCAAGGATTCGAGCAGGAAGCACAAATCTAGTTTATCCGATGTCGCTGCTTCTGAACCATTCCTTCACCACCTTTTAGAGACTGGAAAGGCAGAGTGGTTGATACTTTGCTTGAGAGACTGAACTTGCTTCACATCTTCCATGTAGGGAGGCTGGCTTTCTGACTGACGCGGCCTAATTGGCCGAATCGGCAGACATGCTCAAGTTCAGGCTATTTTTATCCGCCTTTGGCAGAAAGACTTGACAACACTAAGACAAGGAAGAAAACAACTTTAAGACAACGTCTCCAGATCATGATCCCTACATCTTGAGATGTTACGAACGTCTTGACTGCAAAGAATTCGTCCAGCTTTCTTTGAAGATCTTCAAAGAGAGGTCGCGCGTGCACCACCCACTGCCCTACCTATTCATGTAGAGTACGACGAGGACGAGACGAGCTAGTTCCCGGGCTGACGACGCTCGCCCGAGACGCACTGGCCGCACACGACATCTTTCCCCTCTCAGCCCTAGACTGGAGGGCAAGCTTTCGGTGCATGCAGTACAGCAAGATGCAAGGGATCCTCACGTCCATGTCTCTGGCGGAGTTGACAGGTAACTTCTGTTCCAAGAATATCACCACCACCTGAGGGTGGGTTTGAAGGCACGCAGCGCAGTTGCAGTAGTCATGCGGCTCGCTTTCGAGGATGGGATCCTCTTCGATCCGATCTCGAGAGAAGTGAGCTACTGCGTGTGCTCTCTAGATGCCTCTCTAGATGCCTCTCTACTGCAGGACTAGAGCTGGAGGTTGTTCCATGCGGCTGTGGCTGGCATCCTTAGCCTGCCAAGCAGAGGGAACCACAGCGCTGGACACCGATCTGCGCCGCCGGGATGGCCCACCAGGGCAAAGCCAATCCTCCTTAGTGAGGAGCTTTGGGGGGGAGGAATGGCTGCAGATCCAGCTCGACACGTACTGTAATACTGTACAGTACAGTCCTTCCCGGCAGCGAGAGCGAGGGCGAGGTCCTAGCTCGTATGTTTCTTCTTGTTGCCAGACTCAAACTTCTCCTCAATTCTTTCCTTTCCTTCCTTCCTTCCTTACTTCCTTCCTTCCTCACGAGCAGCCGCCAGTCTTTCGCGACTTCTGCTCCCCTCCACTACGTCTCCGACTTGATCGAGATTGCCAGATCTCTTCCCATCGCACTTCCTGTGCGGCTTACCAGGGCTGAAGGCGTTGAGAATGTTCAAATCCATTTCTAGAAAGACGCAGTCATTCACAAGTGGTGCACTCATCCTCTTGCTGTTTCTCGTGTTCTACTACATGTAAGCACAATTCGTCGGCACTGAGCATCTCGAGATGTCTAGCTACTAGCTGACGATGTTCAAGCTCCTGGAATACCGTTCACCATCCCTCATCCCGTAACTCGAATTCTCCAGGCGGATCCTCTGATTTATCGCCAGAAGCTACATCGAATTGCCCCAAACTAGAATGTTCTCCAGCACCTACATTGGTCTGCCCATCGCCTCCTCCCCATCGCGCTTCTACACCTCCGACACTCTCTTCACCTACATACCCCGCTACTTCACCATCACCATACGATCCAAAGAAGGTCGCTTTCCTTGTCGAGACTAGACCTCTCCCTCATCTGCCGGCGCTATTTGCACATATGACAAACATTGTACCATCGGAATGGCTGTTCAAGATAATGGGTTCCGAGGAACTTCTGAAGTTCTTGCGCAGCTCTCCATTTATGTCACGGCTTGAGCAAACCGGGAGATTGCAATTCCTCGAACTCCCTTCTACCTACTCACTCAAAGACCGGGAAACAATTAGTCAGATGTTTACGGATATCCACTTGTACAAAGACATCTTATCTCCGGCCGAGCATCTTCTAGTATTCCAACCAGACAGCATATTATGCGCAAATGCTCCTCGTACACTCAATGATTATCTCGAGTGGGATTGGATTGGTGCACCTTGGGGGAAAACAGTTACCTACGGTGGTAATGGTGGTTTATCATTGCGAAAAGTGTCAAAGATCATACAAGTTTTGGAGCAGAAGCAGAGAAGACCTGGAGACGGTGCCCTGGAAGACTTATGGTTAAGCACGGAGATGAACAAGTTAGAAGGAGCCAAGTCGCCGATCGCAAACGTCAGCAAGACTTTCAGCGTGGAAAGCGTATGGGACGATTCTCCTTTAGGGTATCATATTGGATGGTTGGGAGTGCATCACGAGCAGGTATGTATCAGTCCTAGATACTCCACGGGCGGTTGCTGAATTTCGATCCATAGATCTGGGATGACCAAGCCCAAGTTGAACACATTATGGAATATTGTCCCGAAGTCAAGCTAATCCTAGGTATGAAGCTGGACAATGACAAGCCAAAAGGTATCCCTCGCTGAGATATCCTCAATTCTCTTTTGCTCGCTCTGATTATTAAGAGCGCTGGAGCTGGGAGACCGTTGTAACCATTTTGACGCCCCGAGTATTATATTCAGTACAAGCCTGACAAGGAGAGACCGAACTACCGATACCCCGACCACAGCTTGAACGCATGAGAGTTGAAAAAATATTCTAAATATCTGGTATCTGGTCTGCTGGAGGGGGTCTATTCACCGCATTAGGATTTTGTTGTCCAGGTGCCTCGAGCGTACCATATCGGCCCCGACCACCAGCATGGTTAGTTGTATATGCAACGCTCAGATAGTTCAGCAGACCTTTCATTCTTTCCCTCCAATCATCACAAAATATTGTCTGTTTTTGGCGGCCTGATAGGCCTCTATTTGCCGTCGGCTGTTTCTGAATATTATACGCATTTACGATGGAATCGAGTTGATGATCTAATATTTCATGTTCAGAACAATGTTAGACAATGGAATATACATACCGGGTAAGTTCAGAAGCTGTTGGACCGTCATGGGTGTTGTGAACTCTGTCGGATACTTTTTGTTAATCAGAGAAACCATAGGATGCACCTGTGCATATGGCTTTTCCGAGGTAGTTACAGCGTTTGCCAATTGCACGAAGAGATTGATCCTAGTTTGCAATATCAGCATCCGCTTTACAACATGGATGGAAATGAGGCATAAAGAGCTCGACGCCGTCCTCGACTATACATCGGGTTGCTTAAAAGAGAGGAACGAATAATGCATACATTCGCAAAGCGTTGGGGTTAGCCGCAAGTCCAGTGTTGCTCGCAACTAAGCTGCTATTCATCAGCCATCTAGCGAAAGCCTCGACCAAAGCATATGGACTGGGCTGTCCAGGAGGCATTATGGGCCAATGAGTGTGGTTGGCGCAGCGAGGTGGGAGAATTATGGGCGGGATGTATTGCGGCGGTGGAGAAGGCGACCTTTTATAAAAATTTTGCTGTCTGAGAATCAGTGGCTGCTGAGTTTGCGGTGAAGGAACTGGTGCGGCGTGCAGGATCGGAGGAGGCTGGATGATATGATGAGGAGTGAGTGGTAGGGCATTCCGGACTGGAAGTGGCTGCGGTTGAATTGGCTGTGGAGGGGGTGGTGGTACGCTGATGTGGATGTTCTGCGGCTGTGCAAAACGACGGCGCTGTCGGGGAGTAAGAATGTTAACTTTACTCTGAATAGGGATGGGTCGGTGACGCTGTCTATGGACGAGCTGAGGAGATCCGAGAACGTTTGATTTTGGACGAAGACGTGGACGAGGGAATCGATTAGGAGGTGACCCGACAGGTACAATACGGAGAGGCTCAACTGGTTGTAGTATCTCAGGTCGGATATATGGTGCAGTAGACTGAGGCCGTAGAAGAGCTGGTTCCGGCAAAGAGAGCGCTTGCAGTGGCAATGATGGGTAGTCAGGAACCCGCGATAGTCGTCGCCGATATGGTCTATCAAAGGAGTCAAGTGATGAGCTTCGCCTTCGGGGATACTTGTGAGATCTTGCTCCTCCGCAGCAATCGAACATTCTCGACAACGGAGTCTGTCATGGGGGACTACGCTTTATAGCTACCAGACTTGATACTACATAGGCCGGCAAACCATAATCCAACATATTCCAAGGCGATACGGCCTGAGGGAATCAAGATCCACGACAACATGTATTCAAGCATAATAGCAAGAAGTGTATGACGAGACGGTTAGATGCAGAGAGATAGAGAAAACAAGGTGGATAATGCCACCACTTGAGGCTATGGTTCCTGCGGATCAGGGCTGGCAGCAAACTTTGGCTCTGGCAATCCGTACCGCCCACCTATTGAGTCTCGTCAAGAAGTTTGATTGAGTCTGGTACTCTTAATTCGCCTTGTGAGTTAGCAGTCTCGGCAGAGATATGCGGTTTGCTCATCTTGTGCCAACTGGGAGTTACTATATGGCTTTCATGGACAATCATCCTTTTTACTTCAAAGCCAGTCCGTCGTAGTAGTCAAAGAAATCCTATAATCTTGAGAATACTAAAAACTTCCGAACCCTACACTAGAAACTAGTTTGGCAACTTCGCTACGCATTACCCTATGACAAATGATGTTTTCAGCGCAGTGGAGATATGAGTGGTTGGCTGTCCATGGCGTATGTTATGGCTCTCCACACCTAACCCTTCTCAATGCTTACAGCCGCCATCTTCATCATCCTCGTCATCCTCGCTCTCCTGCTTGACCTTTCCTTTCTTCTTCGGAGAAGCTTTCTTGAAGATTGCATCCAAGGTCTTCTGTTGCTTCTTGTCTACCTGCCCCTGAAGCCTCTTCCTCTCATCCCCTCCTGAGCCTTGCAAACGCTGCTCCTTTTTCTTGAACTCCTCTGTCTCCGTATCAGCTCCTACTAACTCTTCCAAGAGTTTGATTTCCGTAGCCCACACCCTTCTATCCTCTACTACCTTACCGTCTTCACCTTTCTTATCGATAGGCGTCTCGAGCACCATGGGAAGCCCCGCAAAGGGGGTGTAATTCATGACGTTGTGGAATGCTCTCAGGCCTAAGAACCCAGTGCCAATGTTTGCGTGTAGATCTCGGTGGGACGAGAACGGTGCCTTGCTGTCGTTCAAATGAAGTGCTTTCAGGTACGACAGACCAACGATCGAATCAAAGCTATTCATGGTCTTTGCAAAAGCCTCAGGCGTCCTCAGGTCGTAACCGGCTGCGAAAGCATGGCAAGTATCAATGCAAACACCGACCCTGGACTTGTCGTCAACCAAGGCAATGATATCACGCAAGTCCTCCCATGTACATCCAATAACATTTCCCGCCCCCGCCATGTTCTCCAGAACCGTGACCACAGAAGTCGTCGCTTTGTGCGCCTTGTTCAATTGTTTTGCAATCCTCCCAATGGCCTCCGGCCGTGGGTTTTGTCCTGTGCTTCCTGGGTGGAAGTTGTACAGCTTAATGCCGAGAGCTTCGCAACGTTGCAAATCATCGAGAAAACAGTTGTACGCCTGATCAGCCTTCTCGGGATCCGCTTGTGCGAGGTTGACCAGATAGGATCCGTGTGGCAGGATGTGTTTGGTGGGGTCATATTTGTGCTTCAAGCAAAAAGCCTTGAATTGGTCGCGGGCTGAAGGGTCAAGCGGTGGACTGGTCCACTTTCGCTGAGACTTGAGAAACAGGGCAAATGCATTGCCACCTATGTGGAGAGAGTTGTTGATAGAGTTATGAACACCTGTAATGACGATTAATAATTTTCAGGGCAGCACAATGATCTAAGGCACTCACCTCCAGCGGCGGAAACATGGGCGCCAATGTGCATCGCTTTCTGCAATGTAGCAATTGAGGTTCGCGCAGCCACTGGCATGGCTTCTGAAATCTTCTCTTCCTTAGTTTTCCGCTTCTTCTTGCCCTTGGTACCATTCACGTTCTCGTCTCCGTCCTGTTCCTCGTTCGCCTTGCGCTTTGCTAGTGCTTTCTTCGGTGTCGATGCCTTCTCCACCACCTTGACTGCGACCTGTGTGACTTTAGCTGTAGACACCGGGGTCTTAGTACTATCTCCTTCCGCGTCGAGGTCGATTTGCTTCTTGGTCCTCTTGGACTTCGCGGGCGAGGTGCTCTCCACGACTTCGGCTGCCTCAGCTTTCACGGCTTCTCTAGGACTTGCACGAGGTTTTACAACAGTTTCTGTGATTTCTGCCTCAATGGCACGTCCCGAAACACGAGGCATCGTCACTGCTTGAAGGGGACCTGAGGTAAGTCTGTTCAGGGGCTTCAGTCGAGGCTGTGAACGCGTATATCATCCACGAAGTCACGTGGTACATCTCTTCCCTTATTAAGCTTCCCCCGTTCAAGGCGCCGGTCTGCGCTCCGCGCATTTTGTCAGTAGCCTGGTAGGAGGCTCCTGCTTAGGATTCGAGGGCGTGTTTCACCTAGGCTGCTCGTTATAATAATTCTCTGCTCTCTTGATTCGACTAGGGAAGTCGGTGGCACATCAAGGGCTCGATAAGATATTTCATATACCATCATTCATTATCTTTTCATAGGATTTCCTTTCCGAGATAGCCCATAACTGTTTGCAACTTCTAATTCTCCAGATTCTTGTTTCAAGAACGTATAGCATAGCTATATATCTTTCCTACTTCAAACTATGGGCAACGTAGTGCATGTGGAGGCGGCGACGTGGCCAGGAAATCGAACCACTCGTCACGTTTGGAACTGTGGAATAAGCTCTTCTCACAGCTCTTGTGTGGCCAACGTCAAGTCGCGATGCCTCCGATCGTGACCTGCGATCCACGTTATGCATGTGGTCATGCAGAAAACGCATTGGACGATTAGAGTGTCCCAACTTTGTGGAAGGAAAGGAACCATTTGTATTGGCTCAAGGTCCGCAACACGGAGTTTCTTGCATCATCGTGGAGCCACTAAAGACGACCCCCTCACTACGAGCTTTGACGACTGCTATATATGATTTGCACCTTTCCCGTTCCCTCTGGTTCTCCTTTGCAAATCCAATCTTCGCCTGTGGAGTATCCTAGCTTTCATAGCATCACCGTTTGTGTGGCCCTTCGCCCTCTTAACATGAAGCTGACTGTTCCAATGAGATACAGATTGCACAGCACTACGTACAGCTCCCTCATAATGTCAGCGGGAGTCATGATGTCCAAGCCGTGGATTTATCCCTAGTGGATCAAGGTATTTTGTGATTGTAAACATCTTGCATGAACCGGTGTTCGTTCTCAGCGTCATCATAGCCTCCCATCCACCGTCTTAGGATGAGATGAGAGGCCTGACGGCGTATGCTGGGATCGTTCTGAGATGATACGGTTGAACTTGATCAGGATAATACCTGCGTTAAGGATTCATGCCCTCTCGATCACCACTGAAAGACAGCACTAACCAACCATAGATTCAAAACCTTGATCCCAAGTCTCCGACATGTCTCCGCCAGCTGCCCTCTTCACCGAGCCCCACACTCCACTTGACAGTGTCCCTGTTAAATCCAGCTTCGATGTCAAGCCAGTCCCAGTTCCTACAAACAAGAACAAGACCCTTGCTGATCTGGCTGAGAGGTGGGAACATGGCTTCACATTTGCTCCCATCCGTGAGTCTCAAGTTTCGAGGGCTATGACACGTCGCTACTTCAATGACCTCGACACCTACGCGGAGTCTGACATTGTCATCATCGGTGCTGGCTCTTGTGGCCTTAGCACAGCCTACATGCTCGGCAAGGCCCGTCCAGACTTGAAGATTGCCATTATTGAAGCTTCTGTCTCACCAGGAGGCGGCGCCTGGCTTGGCGGGCAGCTTTTCAGCGCCATGGTGATGCGCAAGCCTGCTGATGCATTTTTGTCTGACCTTGGAGTTCCCTTCGAGGACGAAGGAGACTTTGTCGTTGTGAAGCATGCTGTATGCTATTGCACCAAACATGCCTGGGTAAGACGCTAACTGGTTCGTTTACAGGCACTTTTCACTTCGACTCTTCTTTCCAAAGTCCTCCAGTTTCCTAACGTCAAGCTCTTCAATGCCACTGCTGTCGAAGACCTCATCACTCGCGCCAATGATGATGGTACTCTACGCGTTGCCGGCGTTGTCACAAACTGGACTCTCGTGACCATGCATCACGACGACCAATCTTGCATGGACCCGAACACAATCAACGCACCAGTCATCATCTCTACGACCGGCCACGATGGTCCATTTGGTGCCTTCAGCGTCAAGCGTCTCGTATCTATGCAGCAACTTGAAAAGCTTGGTGGTATGAGAGGTCTTGATATGAACACAGCTGAGGATGCAATTGTGAAGCGTACACGCGAAATTGTGCCCGGTCTGATTGTGGGTGGCATGGAGTTGAGTGAGGTCGACGGCGCCAACCGCATGGGCCCTGTAAGTTCTTCTGTTCTCCAAATTTCTCCGGTGAAAAAGCTAAGGGCTGTAGACGTTTGGAGCTATGGCGCTGTCGGGTGTGAAAGCTGCCGAGGAGGCCTTGAAGGTCTTCGAGGAGAGAAAGCGCCAAAACGCGTACTAGGTTGTTGCTCTTGAGGATTTTTCCTAGAGTGATTAGGATATCTATGTTCCCTCGACACGTTCGTTCCAGAATGCATGCAATTATCACAATCTGAGGAATATATATACGATTAAATCTAAATTTCAGTGCATCATATTGCAATTGGCTACCAATTGTTAGAATCCCTAAACACTGCACTGTGTCGCTAGTTGCATGCTGCTCAGTGCACGTAGAATCTTCGAATTCAGAACTAGAAATATCTTGTCCCTCGGCCTAGGTTATCAAAGCCGGATCTTCCATAAAAAAGCCGATCTACGTTCTCACCGGATCTCATCCGTGACAGACCTTCCGTAAATATAGCAGAACATAGGCTCGCTTATGTGAAGCAATACTCCCGAGAAAAGTAGAACGTATTAGTCGGCTATATATGTATGAGCTCCGAGTTAAGGTGTCTAATCTACTATACCACGCTATACCTTAGAATAGCTTCAAGCTCCAATGCCCATACCAGAAACCGTCAGTCTAGCCATGATGCTCGTATGCCGAGTTCATAAATGCTTAGCTAAGTCCTCAACGCCTGAAATACATATTCCATACTAAATAGTCTCCCAACCTCCATTGTTAATGTCCATTTCAAGCTTCCTACTGATTACACTCGGAATGCCATGACTCAGCCACACCGTCCTAAGTAGTGCATCATACCGCTTCTGGTTTAGAAATAGTTGCCGCGAGTGTCTGAGGCCCGGATCAACCTCACCGTATTTGTCGATGTATGGTGCTACCATCCAAGAGCCGGATTGATGATACAGGTAATAGACGCAGCATTTACGGATGTTAATATAAAGACCAATATTTTTTTGGCACCTTTCGCCACGATATTAGCAGTTGAACATGATGGTAGGAATATGATCTCACTTCATCATATGCTGCTGCGCACCACCAACTGGTCCTAAGTTATTTCCTTGAACTCTCTTCAGGCAGCAAATACTTTGTCCGCAGAATATTTCCCCACAGAATAGGCACAGCATTGGGTCCGTGACATCTTTACCTGTTGTAGGGCAGCGCCTCTTCATGGTCTCTTCCATTAGGGTATCATAATTCTTTGGCAAGCCGATGAGCTCAAAGATCGCAGGGTGGCCTAGAGATATAGGATGGTTTTCCACGAACTTGTTCCCTCTTGGAAAAGCTGCTTGTGAAGTGGCTATCCAGCCATTGACAAGTGACGGTAGCGTAAAATCAGAATTGTTTGATGGGATCGCGGATGCACAGATCTCATCGAAGCTTGGTAAGCGCAACACCTCAGTTAGTCGGTCTAGCTCATCGGCGTCAGGGTTTGAAGAGATAAAATTCTGGAACACGACTCCATAGCGTACTTGGAGCAGCAGTGCAACTTTCCGAAGGAATACCAGAGCATACTTTCGCACAAAATTGCGGCAAGGGTCTTCAAGTTCTTCGAAGCATGGCTGGTTAAAAGCAGTGCTAAGAGCGTCATCGTCTTTTCCCGATTGAATTGCATCTTTTTGACGAATGGCCTTGAAGAAGTTTGCAAAAGGACCCGGAGCAGGACGTCTGCACTTATTAGCACTTTGAGATGGTTGAAGGTCGGCGCTTGGCCCCATTTTCATCACGACCTTGACTAGTTCTGCAACATAGCACAGCCTGACAAGGTACATGATATCTACATTATCAACAGGTGCTAGACACAGGGAGCACTCCGTCAAAAATGTGAAGATATCTCTGTGGAGCAGAGGAAGTCGAGAGCCAAAAAGCGGATCCAAAGACGGCTCAGTGGCAGGCATGTACGGACTTCTCAAAAAGAGAGCAAGATATTGACTCTCGTAGTCACGTCCGAATTCTTGAGTAACTCGGTTTTCACCAGCGAATCTAATACCTCCAATAGAAACATATGAAGCGGCTGTCTCTGCCAAGACTCTCAGATGTGTGATAGCCTGTTGAGGCACACTGTCTAGAAAAGTCATACCAGAAGGTGAAGCAGCGCCGCGCTGCTGAATCTCCACAGCAGTTATCGAACACCCGAGAGCTTGAGCCAAGGTATCGCTTGCGCAAAAGTCGTTAGCGCTATCGCCCACAGGAGTATTGAAATCACTAGAATGATGCGTGGGAAGCGTATTCTTGCTCATAGTATCTCTCAATCGACGATATATCTCCACTAGCTCCGTCATTGGTGACACGACTGATGGCTGTTGCGCAGCACTTGAAGGTCCTGGATCAGCAGCCCAAATTGCAGGTACTGGTAATGGCGTTCCGAAAGGAACTGAAGGACCTGGGGAGCTGGGATTCCAAGCATCGATGAGCAATTCAGACATTTTGTTAGCTAATTGTGTCACCAGGACATCGTTGTTGTGCTTCATGAACAACTCGATACTTCTGCTGCTACCTACAGCTCTCCCAACTTTGTGCTCGATCCTTCCTACCCTGGAACTAGGGTTGGGGCTAGCGACAGTATGGATCCAATTCTCGAACGTCTGTTGCCCTTGGAGAGAATTGAGGGAAATGTCCTCTCGGGGAGTCCAAATAATTGGCAAGAAGGTATTTCCTAGAGCCTTACATAACGGACAAACAAACTCTTTCAATGCGAGGGTTTCAGGATGATGCCTAGCAATTTGATGTTGATGTCTTCGATACGACGCATCATAATAAACTTCGAAGCATTTATAATGCATTATATGACCGCATCCAACACTCACTGGACCAGTGCTTGTCAGATCAGACGGGAATCCTTTACCAATGAACTGGCGTTCGGTAACAATATCAACTCCACTTGCCGTAACCTTATGAACTTCTTCACGATTCTCTCCGGACACGCCAAATGGCCTTTGGGAGTCCGCCGACCGATCCAAAGATGATGGTGTGTTAGCCACCTCACGAACAAAATCGGCATCCTGGAAGTCTGTCTGGCGCAATATGCTACTATTCGACAACAATGCAAAAGTTCCAAAGAGTCTTCCATCTTTGGTCTCCTCCTGACAGAGAATACAGGTTCCTGTAGGGTATTGCCAGTATGTCTTGTGCTCTTCACTTTCGCTTCCGACGACGTCATCACCACTTTCATCTTCGCCCCAATCGATATCGCCTTGATTGTCAAGGAAAGTTTTCTGTTGTTGTTGAAACTGGGCCATGACCTTTGCTTGCCGTTCCAATGCTGCTTGTTTCTTTCTCTCCCGTTCTTCGAGGACAGCATTGTTTGCGGGCGAGGCAGTAGAGATCCTATCAACTGGCACTCCTAATCGCGCAAAAGCATTCTCAAAATTTCGCGGCCGCTTCTGTTTCATTCTCTTCAAGACGAGGGTAATTTTGGCGTGGCAAGCCTTGAACTCTTCTTTTCTCGAAAGCATCTCAAGGATGGCAACGATAGTGCGAGACGTCGGAGCACTTGCTAGGAAATTGCTTCGTGCCGTACTCGTTAAAGCAATATAGACAAATGATTGGAGAGACTCTTCAGACATTTCATCCTCATCAGTCTTATCTTCAGATATGGCGATAAGGACGAGGTGTAACACTACTTGCAGAAAGGCTT
Source organism: Proliferodiscus dingleyae (assembly GCA_003988795.1). Classification (NCBI taxonomy): domain Eukaryota; kingdom Fungi; phylum Ascomycota; class Leotiomycetes; order Helotiales; family Lachnaceae; genus Proliferodiscus; species Proliferodiscus dingleyae. The sequence goes on along the minus strand of QYAK01000013.1, from coordinate 1,018,387 downwards.
CGAGGCGAGTGACGGGGACAGTTGGAACAAGCTCTTGAGCCTTCAACGGGTATAGCAGCGCGTAGTAAATGATTTGGGCGAAAATCCCAGTTCTAGTGAAAGCTGAGAGATCAGAAAATGCGCCACTTTCAATAGGCCGAAGCTTAGGCTCAAAAACAATATCTGAGATTGGTCTCCCAGTCTTCTTTGCCAACCAGGCCTTGTAAGCATTCTCTGATTCCTCCCTCTGGTTTTTGTTGTAATGGGAGATGTAAGGATCGATATCCTCGAGAAATTGCTCCTTCAGCTCGAACGTGCCAACATCTGATAATCCTTCTGGTGACTTAAATATTGTCATCTCGTCGAGTATGTCCTGACATTCTTCTTGGTCTTGAAACTTTTCTGGAAGCTTTCCGCATATTTCTGTAAAGGATAATGGTTTGAAGCATAAAGTATGAGTTATGTCTCGCCTCATAGCCAGTACATGCGGGTTTGGCTCTTCTTCAGAGGAGATGAGGGAAGTTCGATCACTGATCAAAACTATAAGAAGATGGATCAGATCTTCAGCCACATCCAGCATCTGTCCATCATCGATACCCTCAGACTTGGGCTGTTCATAAATACCCTTCATCCAATGCTCAAGACCATAACGGTCTATAATAGAGACCAAAACGCGTGCTGGCGGACATACAACCATAGCTGTCTGCAGGAGGAAGATGTCACGATGATGTGACACATCTCTCTGGCTTACGCCGCGGTAAGTGCTATGTTGGTGTCGAAGACTCATACCATTGCGAACCCACATGCTCGCTTTCATTTGTGCTAGCCAGGCGCATACTCGCAAGGGATAGTCGAAAGCCGCCATCAAGTGGTCTTCTGGACTATATTCCTGACTTGGCATCACCCGCTGACCCATAGCTTTGGGCTTCTCCAAGAGTTCGGAGGTCTTAAAGCTCAGTAGCTGGGTAAGCTGCTCACGCGACATATTCTTGCCACTCTCAATAAGCCATGAAAGGGTGTAATGTAGTGCATGATGGAAGCTAATTGGTTGGGTTTCGACAACGAACCTCACAACTGTATGTTGTAGTACACTCTTGGTCGTGTCCGTAGTGTCGAATTCATAGTCGCCGACTTTCTTGAATTTGATTTCATCCTTGATTTCAGCTTGCTCAAAGTGCTTTCTTTCAGTCCCCAAAGAGTTCAGAATGACTGCCTTGGCAGACAGTCTGATCGCTTTAGCAATGTAAGTGTGGTCTTCTCCAACATTCCATTTGAAGGATTCCGAAAATTGTCGGCACAGCCGGTTGATCTCACGAGTGATCAAGGAGGCGCTTATCCATGCATCTGTCTCATACTCGACATGTTCGCCAACGGCTCGTGTATTGGGACAGATCCCCTGATGAAGTCTTACGAGATCGAGGAATTGCAGCATGTATCTATCCTCTGACCTGAGCTTTTCTTGGACATGCTCTGAGCTGAATAGATATTTAAGGTCCATGAAGAAATGATACATTCGCCGGTTCGTGACCGTACCGGAGTCAAATGCAAGTGTGGCGTTGGGAGATATTTCATGAGGGTGCCCCACTTGACGTGTTGTCAGAAACGTGTAAAGGATGGCCATCAGGTTCGTCAGAAAGTTCCCTCTCTCAACAATTTCAGCTGTTATTGTCGGAGTTGTAAGCATCTGTAAAGAAATATTAATTATTGAATGATCAGGTTCGCGATCAGCGATGAGATAGAGCTGAGCTAGTGTCGTATAGAGACCAGCAAAGCGCAATCCAAGCACACGTTTGAAGTGTGGAACTGAGACAACAGTCGATATATATAGATCCCGAAGATCTATTCTAACCTTCTTCCACATTCTCAAGTCAAACAATATCAACCAGTCTAACCTCAGACGCTGCCAAAGATTCTCATGCAATGGCACTGCGTCTTTGTCATGAAAAGCTGCGGCTGTTTCCAACCAGTATCGAGCTGGCTTGGGCCCAGCTTGAATTCTGCGCTCATTATGAGGCGTTTTAGGAATATCCACGTTAGCCTTGGCATAAACATTGTGAGAGATCAAAGGCTGCATCTCGGCAGTGTCTGAATCAGAAGGAGTCAAGTCCCGATCTCCGTTCTGTCTTTGTGGAATGGGAGGCGGCGGTGGTGGAGGCGGATAGCCCGCCGTTGTAGCTTCACCGTTTTCTAATGGAGAAGTTTCCTCATCCATATCCACATCACCATCCGGATCGATTTCTGCTTGGCCTGTTTGGAAAAGGTATGGTTGGACTGCAGCAGCGAAATCAGATATGTCATCGTCTTCATCATCCTCATCCATATCATCATCTTCGTCTGCATCACCATCCTGTGAGGCCTGGACATCGTCAACATCATCGTCGGAATCGTTCTCGTCATCGTCCGCTATCTCTGCGGCGGCAGCAGCGGCAGCCGCCGCTCGTCTGAACATTTCATTTTGACGCTCAACCATCCACTGTCTACGGCTCTCACGATTTTCCTCCATCTCATGATCGTCGATTCCCTGCATCCCAATATCTCTGTTGCTTGCCTCACTACCAAAACTCCATTTCTTGAGCATCTCTTCACATATGACTTGTCGTAAGACATTGTGATCCTGACCGACGCTGCAACCTGCGATATCTCCTAACCACTCGATGATAGTCCCGCACATTTGCTCCCGGAAGGTATCTCTAGCCGAGCGAATAGTTACAGTAACCTTGATCTGCTCTATGATCTTCGATACCCGGAGTAACTCATCGATATCGAAGCTGTAGCCAACAACACTTCGGCCAATATCATCAGTCTCGTGAGCTCTCCGAAGTCCTTCATCCTTGGTCGTCTTGCAAGCTCTCGCAACTTGATCTCGAACCTCATAGACGGTATGTTTCTCATCATTCCATAGCAGTAGAGCAAATTCACAAGGTTCCTCTACAATATCTCCCTTGTAAAATCGCGAGCCAAGTCTAGACATCTTCTCATCTATCAAGATAGTCTCCTTGGACTTTGGTAATCGTAGCTGCTCTGGAGAACAGGATATGACATCGCATACATAATCAAATACTCTCCCAATTGTCATGCGAATAGATTCAACCAGGTCTAGGGGAAGGACTGGACCCTTTCCCTTGTCCTTCCCATGTATATCTTCCTCTCGCGCGGTATGAATCGAGCAATGGACAGGAAGTCGCCATGCCTCTGGGTCTCCGCAGTCGCAACAGCCGCTGTTTCCTAAGGAGACGGTAACGTACACCATATGCCCCGTATGGTCAGAAGAATCGTAACAGCGGCTGCAAAGGACACAAGTATCATCCGCACTGCATGTTTTGCATCTGTATGTAGCCTCCCCGGGTTTGAAGATATGCCCGCACGCTTTGCCTCGTGCTGCTTCTGTAAACTCGTCTCCATCTGCCCCGCCCTGCGCAGTTCTCAATTTCCAAGCAACCGTTGGAGGAGGTCTTGTATTATCCGGAAAGAATAATTGCAGATACTCGGATCGGCCACCTGCAAGAGACCAAAAGAGCGACTGGAGAAGGGCATTCTCTGCCTTTTGTGTGTATCTGTTCTTGTGAACGCGGGGTTGGTCCTTGAGGAATTCGCAAAGCTGTTGCTCTTGGGTTGACAGAGTCTCCATCATTTCTCTCTATGGCAAATCCATTCGCATATCGTTTTTCGACAAAAATATGGAGGAAATAGTGGTAGAGCAATGTCAAAGAGTGCTTATGTTTGCCGTCGTTCTGGTGGCTTATCGGTAACTGTGGGACCGCAAGATACCTGGAGCTTCAAAAAGCAAGATTAGAAGTCGAAGACGTCGAGACGTCGAGACGCTTTACTCCAGCTTTGGTTTCCAAATGTGGCTATTCGCCTCTCTCTTATCCGTTCTAAAAGAGAACAACTTTGTTGTATGTTGTGGGAAAGTCATGGAGAGGTTGCGGCTAAGCTTGACGTCGTGTTTTGTCATGATGCACAAGGTTCCGGTTATCAAATGCGAGGATGCTAAGACTTACCACAGCCGCCAGCATTAGAATACATACGCAAATATTGTACTAGCATCATACAAGAAGGAATTTGAACAGATGTCACATCTACAGTCTCTAAAGGGACAATAAGCTTTACAAAGGGCGCGAGTTATACAATGCCAGTCTTTTATACACCGCAACGAATCCTCTAACTGCCATGCAATGCTATATTGCACACTCAAACAAGACCTATGAAAACCACTCCGTTTTCTTTCCGATCTAGGTCCGGATTTCTATTCTTCATCATCTCCGTCTCCGCTTTCGATATACTTCGCTCGGATATCTTTCCATTGCCGCTATATTTGATGAGTCTTAGAGCCACCGAACATGGTATCGAATTACATACGCCTTTGTTAAAGCCATCCCAAACCCTATCCATCGCGTTGTCAAATGTCCTACAATATATATCAGTTCGAAGCTCAAAGTGTACAACGTGCAAGGTCTCAGCATACATTTCAAATGCGAATGCACCGGCAAAGATAACACCAAGGAAGACATAGTTCTTTCGAACTAGAGTGCTACATTCAAAACAGTTAGCCACTAATTATAATGACACTGCTTATCATCTATGTATCGAACGAGCTGCGGAACGGGGTGACTTGCTTGTACAGAGGACGAGCGGCGGTAGGCTGCCATTGAGCAGATTAGCTTGAGTCAAGGAAGGATGCGTGAGCGGAAGCAGTTTCACTGACCATTTCCGAGTAGGCAGCAGTGTGCGTAGCAGGGAAGCTCTTGAAGCAGGTGGTAGATGATGCTCTGAAGCTTTGGGGAGTTGAAGCGATTTCTCTTCGGTCATCCACGGGCTTCGGCCAATCACGTGCCTTTCAGAAAGTTTCTCCGATCCAGTAATCGCAGCCTCGCGGACATACTTTTTTTTAGGATCAATCGTCAATGAGCAACCCAGCAATAAACCAAGCTTATGTTTGACAACAGTAACCTTTGGTCAACAGTCGCTACGAGATAGCCGCGTGGGTACATAGAAGCTGGCGCGAGTCTACGGATCGTGTCAAGCGGGGGTCCTCTCACAATGCCTTCAGTGCCAACACCCTCCAAATCAGGCATAATTGAGACTACATCCGGCGAACGCCATATCCCAGCCTCGATACGGGCAGACGGCTCAAAGCGTAGAGAGATTAAGATTAAGCCGGGTTATAAGCCACCTGAAGATGTGGAAACCTACAAGAATCGGACTGCAGATGCATGGAGGACCCGGGGAACTGGTGGAGTACCTGGTGCTGATGGCCTGAAGGATGAAAGGGAAGACGGCTCTGCTACCAGTAACAAAAACGCTAAGAGAAGAGAGGCGAGAAAGAAAGCGAAAGCTGCGGGGGAAGCTGAACAGGGAGAGGACGATGCGAATAGAACCGTGAAAGAGGCTGTAGGGGCAGAAGAGGCGGTGGATCCAGAGGTCGAGAAGGAGAAGAAGGCCAGAAGCCTCAAGAAGAAGCTGAAGCAGGCCAAAGATCTGAAAGAGAAGGAGGACGGTGGCGCCGCATTACTACCCGAGCAGTTCGCGAAAGTTATCAAGATCAACGAATTAATACGCGAACTAGATGCGCTAGGATTCGATGCAGACGGAGAACCCAAAGCACCAGTCGACTCAGAGAAGCTGTGAATTATAGACCAAGGATATCTTGATCAGGCGTTTGAGTGAGAGGTTGTAAAGCGTAGTGATTACATGGAGTCTGGATGGGCATTCAAAGCTTTGGCCGCTTGCTCTGGGATAGCGTGGCGTACTGCGGGTATGTTTTCTGGCCTCATTTTATCTGAAGCTATAGTTGAACACCAATAAGAGCTCATCTTATAGTAAATCAACAGCGACCCTTTCTCCCTCTTGTTCCACATACCTCGGGCTTTTACATTAAAGCTGCAACGAAATTGTGACATTACGATTGCAAAACAATCGATCGAAGATGTGACATTATGAAAGACATTAAGGAAACCATTTTTGAGTGATTAATGTTTGACTAGGAAGGAAGTTAGTGGTGTTGAGAAAAGGCCTCAGTCAAAAAGATGACGCTCGGCTATCTCCCCACTCTTTCAACATCACAATTAGCAACGACGATACTGACGACTTTATTGACGACTAACTCTCGATCAACATTTGAGCATTTAGAGCGCCCAAATCCGACTTACACGATTATCAGCAATGGTCCCTGTTCCAAAAATTCCGCTGTGGCTAGACTGTGACCCTGGTTCGTCTCAACGTGGATGCTTAGAATCCGATGACATATAGACTTGTGCTAACTTCTTTACATACAGGACATGACGTGAGTTTATGGTCTATATTGCTCAGAATTATCATGTATTTCGTTCTTTCCACATGTAGAACCTCCCTGAAGGCTTTATGAAGCAGCAATATAGAATGTCAAACACGTGATGGACTTCCTTCTGGTGCCCCTTTTCTTCTCGTCTATTTTGTCGCCATCAACAAAGCCTTTCCTAACGCTCACAGGATGCATTTGCGATACTACTTTCGGTTCACCACCCTAATATCAACCTCCTGGGCATCTCCACGGTGCACGGCAACTCATCCCTTCCTCATACAACTCATAATGCCCTCTCGCTTCTCACAGCTCTTGGATCTCCCCACGTCCCCGTCTATCCTGGCGCTTCTGCCTCGCTTATTCGACCAGCGGTACACGCGCCAGCAATTCATGGGGAGTCCGGTTTGGATGGTACGGACCTCCTACCCAAACCTGCAAGCAATCATGTCGAAGAGCCAGCCGTAGATGCTATGGCAAAGGCCCTACTGGAGACACAAAGACATACAGCATGGGTCGTGGCAACTGGCGCTCTCACCAACATTGCCTTACTGATCTCTTCTTACCCTCAGATAGCTGAGCATATCAAAGGCTTAAGTATCATGGGCGGTGCAATCGGCGGTGGTTTCACATCTGCTCCTATGGGGCGTGTAAGCGGTGAGTCAGAAGCACGGATAGGGAACTGGTCCGCCTGGGCCGAATTCAATATTCTTGTTGATCCCGAAGCCGCATCTCAAATTTTCTCTAACGCCACGCTCGCAAAGAAGACAACTCTGATCCCGCTGGACGTGACGCATCTCGTCCTCGCTACGCCCCAAGTACAAGAATTATTGTTGTGGGGTAAGGGAGAAAAAGCGAAGAGTGATGGGAGCGGGAAGTCAACGTTGAGGAAAATGTTGACGGAGCTCTTGAATTTCTTCGCGAATACATATAGAGAGGTGTTTGGGATCAACGAAGGCCCACCATTGCATGATCCGCTGGCTGTAGCTGCCGTCTTCGATGGAATCGCCGGGGTCGAGATTCCCTTCTATGATCATAATATTCAAAGCATGAAGAACAGTCAATCTGGAGCTGAATCTGGATCTGGAGAACAACAGAGGAGAAGAGAGAGGTTCGACGTTCAGATTGTAACAGAAGGAAGCCATGAGGATGCACAGAAAGGGGCCGAGACTGGAAGGACGATTGTTAGGCTCCTGCCGGAGGGAAGAGATGGTGTGAAGATTCCTAGAGGATTAGATGTGGGACGGTTCTGGTCAATTTTGGAGGAGTGCCTAGAAAGGGCTGATGAGGTGAATCTTGCCAAGGGAGTTGTCTGAACATCAGACAAGAGAAGTGGTATATCAATTCATTACAATAAAGTAGTTGTGAAATACTGCTCAAGTACAGGATATAGTTAGTTAATCATAAGATAGAATCGGGGAAGAGAACAAGCCTATATTGACTATGAGAAAAGGTCATTGTGACTTCAGATAAAGACGGTGACATCGAGTCACTATACGTCATTCTGTTCATCAAGCGGCTACGGCTACGGCACCTAACTTTAGCAGTAACATGAGCAGGTGGGGTCGGAACAAGGCGCGACGCTACTGTAAATAATTTCTAACAAGGCTGAACTTCTCAAAGTCTACCATCATAATTAAAGAAACATCAACATCTTCGAAATGAACAATCATCAGTTCCGCAAACTTGTCCTCGATACCCCAGCCCGTCAAAACCCCTCATCTACCGGGAACAACACTGGTACTGCAGCACGAAATGACACAGCACCATCAGCCTTGGGCTCGCGTATGCGAAGCTCTATTCCCATGACTCCGTATGTGTTACTACTCGTCCTTGTCTACAATTACTCACAATATCATTCCCAGAAGGACAATAGCTGGACATAATCCTACCTCCTCGTTTGCTCGCCAGCTTACCGAACGATCACAGGCATCTCAATCCCCTAAGAAATTCAAATCCTCCGCCGCGCCGAAAGGTGCTAAACTTCCCTCGGGTTATGTGGACCGTGCAAAGGCACGCGATATCCAGGACGAAGATGAAGATGATAAAGTGAAAAGAGTAAAGGCACTAGAGGAAATGATGAAATTGCAGCAAATTGATGAGCCTACTTTCATTAGATTGAGAGAAGAGATACTAGGAAGCGAGGTCGGAGCACAGAGGGCGGGTTTGGTAAAGGGACTTGATTGGAGCTTACTTGAGCGAGCGAGGAAAGGCGAAGTCGGTGCTTTGGATGTTCTTGAGGGGAAAGCTCCGGGGGCAGATGGAGAGGAGGCACCGGATGATGTGGATGTCGATGATGAATTTGAGAGATTGGAAGACAGGGAGGTGGAGGCTGTTGTCAAGGAGAAGACCCTAAAGAAAGGAGAGATGGCACCGTCTTCCCTGGCCGGGAAAAAGAGAAGTAGGAATCAGATATTAGCAGATATGAAAGCTGCGAGGCAGGCAGCGAAAGAGGCGGCACAGCCATCTCTAGGTTCCAGGTTCAAGAAGGTCGGCGCTCCAAGGTCTGAATCCCGCATGGAGATAGATAGCAAAGGCCGAGAGGTTTTGATCACTGTTGACGAGGACGGGAACGAAAAAAGAAAAGTCAGGAAAGTTCAGCCAAAGGAAGTTTCAGAAGTTAAGAAGGGTCACAGCCTTTTAATGCCTGATAAAGACACAGCACCATTAGGAATGGAAGTTCCAGAAATGCCGAAGGCTCCGCAAGAGGAAGAAGATGAGGACATCAACATCTTCGACGACGCCGGGGACGACTATGATCCGCTCGCTGGCCTAGAAGAAGCCGACTCAGACGAAGAAGAGGCGACAACCAAGACCGAACAAGCTCCCAAACACCCAAAACCAGGATCAGAATCAAGAAGTATGGCGCCTCCACCTCGCCCATCTCAGCAACGAAACTATTTCGGCGCTTCAGCTTCCCCGAAATCAGAGGAATCCAACAGACCGAAAGCACTCAGCGACCCTACCTTATTAGCATCCCTCAAGAAAGCCTCAACACTCAACCCTGTCTCTCAAGAACCAGACAATGCAGAAGAAGCAGCCAAAGAAGTGCGCCGCAAGAAGATGCTGCAGAGTGATGACCGGGATGCGCAGGATATGGATATGGGATTTGGCAGTTCGAGATTTGGCGATGAGGAGGATTTCGAAGAGAAGAGAGTCAAGCTGTCTGAATGGGGAGGTAAAGCAGATGACGAAGACCAGAGTGGGAGAGGTGAGAAGAGTAAAAGGAAGAGAGGCCCAAAAAAAAGAAAAGGGGATGGGAACAATGCTGCTGATGTCATGAGAGTTCTTGAGCGCAGGAAGGGAGAGTCATAGTAAATGATGCTCGAAAAATCTATATTGTTCTAATTGCCCCAGTATACAAGAGATCTGTTGGTCTTCTAGCCATATCAGTATCTGCTAGGTCACTCCCGGGAGCCTATACATTGGCGATACTCTAAACCCGGCCCCGAACTATCCCTAGATCTCAAGAAACCAGAATGATCGTTACAAGTCTCCACGAGGCGGCGTTTGACAGCAAAACCGATATCTCGTCATGGAGCTATAGTACAATGGAGGCCAGGCTCATGCCTAGACATGTCTCAAAGTGCCTCAATACTTTCGAGACCTTTACGCATAAGAAGCCACCATGCTGAACTGTCCACCTGCGCCCGCCCATACAAGCTTCTTCTCTGCGATAGACGGTGGGTCTAGCAATGTAGCAACCTTGACTTCATCAACGTCCTCATCCTTTATCTTCGGCGCCTGTCCAGTCTGGCGATCATTGTTAAACCCCCAGCTATACGCCTTATGTTCCCTTGTAATAACAATACAATGGTCACTGCCGGATGCAGCATAGATCGCATCGACGTTCGGAACCAGAGCGGGCTTCTTCAAAATCCTTGGCTTTCCCCGACTATCGAGAATGACTGAGTCTGCAGGTAGTGTATCGGCTTCGACACCACAAGCGTAATTATCGAGTCTGCCCCAGACAAGACATTCATTCCGGTCCGTGACAGCAATACTATGATGGTTGCCTCCAGTGATGTTCGTGACGCGGCCATACTCTTTCAGAGACTTGACTACTGTTGGTGTAGCTGTAATAGCTTCTCCCTCACCGGCGTTGTTGCTGAGGCAAGTCTGACCGTAGCTGTTGGAACCCCAGCTGTACACAGTGCCATTTCCGGAGACGGCGAATGAGTGATCGGCTCCCGCGCCGATATCTACGATGTTCTTGGGGCGCGTAAATTCTCTCGGTTCCAGACTCTGTTGTTGCCTTCGCGCTGTTATAAGTCGACCAAGTTGGCCCTGCTGGCCCCAGCCCCAGACACATACTGTGCCTTTAGAAGTAAGAGCTAGGGCATGATTGCTTCCAGCTGCTATATTCGTGATTTTCTGCAAGCCGTCTATGAGGGTGGGGCGCTTTGCAACTTCCTCAATCGGGGAGAAACCAAAATCTCCTTCCGCAGTCTAGAAATTGTTAGTAAACTTGGACACAAGTGCACTTGAAGGAGAACACGAACTTTAAAGGTTCCCCAGCCATACACCAGTCCCATATTGGTGAGAGCAAAAGTTGCGTTGTCACCAGCTGCGACTTGTGTAAAAACAGTTCCATTTGGAACTTCTGCCATGTCGATCTCTGTGGGGGTGGCTTCCTTTGGGTTGAGCTGGCCGTCGCTGTCATCGCTGTTGCTATCATCCATGTCGACGAGACCGCCATCCCACGTCGTGTCCCTTCCAAGTGCGGCGTGATCATTTCCACCCCAGGTGATAACTTTACCGTCTTTAGTAAGTGCAGCACAGTGTATACCTCCCGTGGCTACCTGTACAACGTTCTTCAGGTACTCGTTGAGGAGGGGTTTGCGAACAGAATCAGAGCGTTTGTCCGGTCCAAGACCCAGCTCCGCAGCACTGTTGCCGCCAAATACGAAGATAGCTAGCTGTGCTTCTGGGACTGTAGTCAATGGCCTTTCAATCTTGGTGGTCTTCTGGTGCCTTGCGGCCTTCTTAACTTGCTTCTTGCTCTTTAGGGCCTGCGCACGAGGAGTTGGTTCTTTGCTTGGTTTGCGGCGCTTTACTGCGAGGGGTGCATCAGCAGCCTCGACTCGCTTTCGCTTTGATGCGACCTTTGCATTCGCCATTATCGGTATAGTCTTTTCTAGAAAGTGTTGGCAGTGGTATGGGAGATTGAAGTGTTCTTGATCTTGAACAGATCGTGATGTGTTTGAGTTGGCAAAGGTCGTGATTTGTCTCTCTGAATGTTTTGGTTGGTGTGATGTCTGGAGGCGCGTCTCTGTAAATATATGGAGCACCAGGAGCTACCCCTGTACAACAAAGCTTTCGTCGGCACTAGAGCTCGGATTCGCCGACAATGCCAACGTCCTCTCACACGGGTGCTTTTTCGTATGAGAGAAGAGTAAAGCCAGAGTAGTAACGAGCTAGTTCCTCTTCAAAGAAGTATATCAAAAGAGGCTCATAACCTGATGTTCTTTGAGAGAAGTACTTCAATTGCTCTAACTACTAAGATATCTGAAGAGGGGATTTACCAAGTCTTATAGAGACCTGTGAGGACCTATTCACATAAAGACCTGATCAACCCTGTGAACATATCCTAGAGGCTCTATTCAATAATAGGGCAGCAGGGGACCGCATTGCACTGGACTGTACAATACCAACAAGCCAAATCGGCTGCATCGAGGAGACAGCGCTTCACCCCATATACGCCTCCTTTCATTCTATCAACACACAATAACAAGGACATGCCATCTCTGAATCTCGCTCAGCACGGTCGCAACCTTTGATTGATCGAAATTAGACTGACGCCAAGGGAGTTCTTTGTCCTCATCCTCTACGAGTAGAACCACGATATTCAATTGCTCTTTAATACCAATTCGAATAAAGAGATTCTCGAATACGGTAAAGACATCGACTCTTGGATTTGAATTGTGTGGACGCCAAAATATTACTTAGATTCGGGACCCCCGATAGTACCTCATTCTCGCGTGTTACAGAACGCTATTTGAAGTCTTACTGCAACTCCCACTGACAAAACAGAGGTCCTTTCATGAATCCCAAGCATGACTTTAGGAAGGAGCGTGGCCATCGATCAATTTTGAGCATTTCTTTCCTTCGATTCTCATCGGGCTCCAACCAGCAATTGTGAAATATGAGCAGGTGCTGCCGACTGACTCGCGTGATGGTGGTAACGACGGTTCCAACATTTCGCATCTACTTTTGCCTTCTAGATCTTGGAGATTCGATATAAATTTTACTTCTCTTGTGCCATTTGACGTTTTTCTTTATGTTACAGACATTCTCTCCTTGCTTCCACCGACTCTTGGGCCCATTTGTAATGTCTAAGGTCCTTCACTTTCTCTTCCATGTGTGATGCCACCTGAAGATGGTGAGTGCGCAACACGGCAGACATCTCCACTCGGGTCGACTCTAAGATTTTCTTCATCAAAAGGAGATGAGGAAGCCATCTCAAATACAAGTTGCTCCTAACTCATAGAGGTTCAAACGAAGTCTGCGGAGGAAGGCTCCGTCTTGTGACAAGCGTGAGCAATGCAAGGCTAGCACTTCTGAGGACGCACGATTCTGGATCATTTTTTGTTACTCAATCGCATAACCTAGCTGCAAGCCCTGTATATATTCACGCAACTTGTGATTACTCCAACTAACCAGTCTGGAGGAGAAAGAAGTAGCGCTCTCATTCCACTACTGAGCATGAAGAGCGAAGCGTGGATGGGAGCACACTACCAACTGAGCACGCGACTTAACGTAGACATAAATGCTTTTTATCTGCAAAGTCAGCAAGTCGCATAGTTCACCATAGTGTTGGATTTTCTCTCCGAGAAATAAGAAGTTGGTTTAATATTGCCTAGATACGAGCGCGCCCCTGAGATGCCGAGCAAATGCTTCATAAAACTTTCAGGTTTAACCAGATAGAACCCGATAAGATTATCGTGTTCCAATAAATTCACTTTTGCAGCCGCGCTATCCCGATGATGTGATGCATGTGAGTATATAGACCACACGTACCGTTCGCGCAAAGCCACCCGAAAACCAGTAACGCCATGTATATGCATGCGGTGAGAATCAAAGGTATCCAACCAACGCTCATGAAGTAAAATCAAATGACTTGAACGCCGCCTTAAATGCCTCGCTGTCTTTTTTCTCCTCATCCTCTGACTGCGCACAATCTCTCCACTGCAATCTCTTCTCCAATCCAAGCAACTTCGCCAGCACGCTTCTACCGAATTGCAAGGAAAATTTAACCTGCCAGTCGAATGGCATTGTGATACATTTCGTACTGCCCTTCTCATTGCTTTCGTCGGGCGGTGTCCAGATCCAGACACGAAAGAAGTCTCCCTCCGACTGACCGATGCCAGGATCTCGATCCTCAAATTCGGGATAAGATAGATTTTCAGCTTCGACCTTGAACGCAGCCTCCACAAGACCCTTGCGAATTGTCTCAGCAAGCATAGGGATAAATTGCCAGTGTGTATGAACGCCGTTGCCTTTGCTGATCTCATAGGTCACCGCTCCCAACTTGTTAAAGCTTCCTTCAGAGATCATTGATTGTAATGCTTCCTTGAACCTATCCATCTCTGCGAAGGTCTTTTCCCTTGACTTGCCTTCTTCTGGAATCAGAGCAAGAGTAGGAGAGTGGGTAAGGGGAATAATCAAAGCATGAGCGGGAAACTCAATACCAAAGGAGGTATATGTCTCCGACGTGGTGAGGGGCCCTTTGGCGATTGTAAGATAGGATTCATCCCCAATCGAAGAAATGAGGTGAGTAGCGAGGTTAGGATTAGATAAACAAAAGAAGCATTGATCTGGACCTGGTGGAGGCTGTCTTTCGCCTCTGTGGCCCTTGTTCCTTTTGGGACGAAAGCCGTTTCTATCATGGTTACCATATCTGGAGTACGGGTCGGCGTCGAGAGCGTGCCGCTTCTTTGGATTTGATCTTGAGGCGTATGGAGAAGGCGTCACGCCAGATGGTAGGGGAATAGTAGGGTCGACCGTTTTTGAAAGAGAGAATGCGTATAATGCTTTTTGTTTGGCTTGATTTCCATGCGCGGCTAGAGATATGAACCGAGTCACGGGCCTGACACCAGGTGCGTCCTGCGTCGGTGCATGGAAGAATGGCTCCCTCTCAAAAAAGAAATTGGGGGAAATTGCAAAGTGATAGCGAGGTTTGAGCGTGAAACATAGGTCAGCGATATGGTCTTGACCATGTATATCCAAGGTATCATCTGGAACCGGAATTTTAGAACCGGTTCTGATCAAAGATGGCCAAGATGTGGTGAGAAGAATGTCGGCTGAATTTGCACCATGGAGAGCTTTGGCATCGCCGACCGTATGGTAGGGAAGGTATTGTTCCTTTGACAACCCTCCAACTATGGTTTCGTCGAGCTGCCCACCGAGGGTTACTATCTTGATACCCTCTGATGTTTTAGTGGTACTCCGCTTTCCAAGATAATGTAAATTTGGGCAAATCTGACCAATTGAATCAGAACCTTTGGAAAATAAAAGGATCAGAGAATGTAACTACCTCTTCATCCTTTTCGATGATCTCAATTACGCGCTGAGGAAGGGGAATTGTGCCCACTGTAAAATATGTGGGAAGAGGTATTGTAATTTTGTGTGAGAGGAGGTCCGACACGGTATCGTCATCGTTTAAGAATAAGTTACCAGCTACAATAGCAAGAGCGAAGCTATTCTTTGCGTGTAATGTCGACAATTTGGCAAAAACTTGTTGTATTTGACCATTGATGTCGCCGAGGACAATTCTATTTCGGCCGCTGGGTTAGTATTCAATACATTTGGCGCAGCTCCGAATATGCTAATAGAAATGACTTACACCTTGGATGCCATGTCCTCGAGAAGTGGGACAATTGAAGCGGCGCAATGGCCAGTTTTATGTGATTCAAATTGTAGGAAGCAAGAAACTTGCAGGCTCGCGTCGTGCAGCTTTTTGAACGAGGCCTGTATCTTATCGCCGATCTCCACCTAGAACGAGAACTATCAGCTCAGCCTTGCGCTAAGATTGCAGCTGGCAGTTCTGCCGCCCTTCACCGGCTTTTGATTGCAGAAATAATTTTGGTACCCAGAACTCCAGTGCATTGAAACCCTTTGGAGCTCATGGCATGCTCTGCTCATGTTGAATATGCCGGAGTCGAGTAGAGGAAGGATCGTGAAGACCCGCAAGGTCAAAAAAGGAACTCCTCATCAGAAAAACCATCGATGGGAATCGTTCACCACGAAAATATCAAATCTCAGCTCCCTCGACCCCATCCGAAGAGTTCGCCGCCACGATATAGACGATGAAGACTTGGCCACCACAACCTCCTACTTCAAATCCGGCCTGGAAAAATGGCAGGAACTCAATATGTCCGAGATATTCGGCGCTTTCCAACGAGAAATTCTGCCAATGTGCGACAGCCTGCCTCAAATTTTGCATTTTGAGGACGATATCATGAGAATACTTATTACGTACATGGAAAAGCGAGATCGAGAGTCTTTAGAACCTCTGCTGGAGCTGATAACGGATTTTTCACATGACCTAGGGCTCCGTTTCGAGAAACACTATCAGCAGACGCTGCAAATCGTCACATCTATTGCAGCGACGGCTCAGGATGTTGAGGTTATTGAGTGGAGCTTTACGTGCTTAGCATTCATGTTTAAATACCTATCAAGACTTTTAGTTCCGGATATCAGGCCAACATACGACCTAGTGGCTCCTCTTCTTGGAAGGCAGCGCCAACCACCACATATTGCCCGGTTCGCTGCCGAAGCGATGAGCTTTCTGGTCAAGAAGGCTGGGGCTCCAACCCATAGAGCAAAAGCGCTGCCTTTGTTCATCAATTATGCTAAGGCGGATCTCAAGAGTATGACAGGATCTAAAGAGCTGGGATTATACTGTCATGGACTGATGACGCTATTTGCGGAGGCCATTAAGGGAAATGGACGGACAATACACAGTTCTGGAACAGCCATCTTTCAAGCCCTACTCTCAAGCCTTAGCGAGAGTGATTTCGATCTCCATGAACCTCTATGGACAAAAGTCATTTCTGGTGTATTGACGAGCATAATACATCACTCTAACTCAGAGACTTTTAACGACGTGCTGGATATCGTCCTCCTGTTTGCAAATGCATCAGCAGAGGCTTTTCAAACGGCAAAGGATAAATTTCATTTTAGACTCCTACTATTCTCCGCAAGAGCTATAGGCATTGTGTGTGGAGTCCGTCAAGGTACTCGTATCGGTGACTGGCCACCCCTCCTCGAAACAGTGGTCACCATCATCCGCGTAATATCCAAGAACTGTGGTACCATCATTCCGGAAGTGGACATCTGGAACTCTCTCATAGTCAGTGTGTCAATATGTCTCCAATATGTTCCGATGGATGCGGTGATTCGTTTCATCCCTCTATTTATGGACTCATTGACAAAAGACCCCTTAGCAAAATGGTTCCTAACATTCTGCTTGTATCTGTCAAATGCCGATGCAGAAAGATTCCGTATTATGGCGTTACCGTATTTTCAGAGGTAATACACTCTTATATTATGACTCGTCTGCTGCTAACGAAATTCAGATTCGTCATTTCGCACTGGTCAGACTCAGACAACGGGGATATACTCTCTGTTCTACTGCCTAAATTGGTATCCACTGGCGTACTACAAAGTCCACAAGGCAAGGAAGGATTTGCTCTGCCGCAGTCCTGGCAAGATCAGATTGTCAGTAAATTCGAGAAGCTAGAAGTTTCACCTTTCCCAGAGCAAGCATCTCCAGCGACACAGGATAGGAGTCCAACAACGTGGCATGATAGGTGCTTACCCAAATACAATGCTCTTTTAGAGGTCCTTGCGTCAACGGTAGTCCATCCGTCTACAAATGCTAGAATCTCCGAAATTTTACTTCGGAAGCTGAAGCTCGCATTACGACCCTCTTCTGTTCTTGCCCCAGAAGAAGCAAACTTCGTAGTCGGTCGTGGATTCAGTGCATTTTCAAGGATGGCTAGAGGTGCAGGGGGGTTCGACCAGGCGTTAGAGCCGTTGCTACGTGCTGCAGCTCCTCGATATGCTCGTTTGCCCGATTTTCTAGAGGCTTTCCTCCATTATGAGATCAGCCTCGAAGACCAGTCGAGCCCAGTGCCAGGCCCAATTAATACAGAAGTGGATGGAGACAGTGATAGGGATTTGCTGCTCATATCGTTGATCGCTAATCTTTCTACTGACTCACATGAACTCAGACTCCTTTCCTTGCGATTACTTGATCATGTCTACACAACTGAGCAGGATGCCAACCCTGAAGCCTTGGCTATCATGATCAAGATAGAGCAAACACCTTTGGAACTGCAAGCAGCCCGCTCAATTTCCATGCACATCCGTAAGGTCGCCAGCCTGTACGCTCATCAACAATCGTTCTCATGGCTGAAGCAAGCAATTGCATCATTTTGCTTTGGTTTATTGACTGTCAAGCTCACCCAGATTTGGGAAGATGCATGTGCGGCTCTAAAGTTGATCGCGGAATCTAAACAGGGAGAGGAACATGTGGGCCAGGTTGCTTTTGAATGGCTGGAAGTCACTTCAACAGTCCGAGACGGATCGGCTCGACCTGTTGAGCAACACAACAATAGCTTGACAGACTTTGAATGTTCCAACTTAATAAAGTTGGACCAGCTCGCACAAGATGCTGATACTGAGGTTAGCAACTCAAGGGATACGATGCTACAAAAGTTTGAAGACGCCCAGAGAATGGCGACACAACGACCAACGTCTGCGAGAGCGCAAGCTCTCCGAGTCCTAGCAGCAACACCAGGCATTGCCGAAAAGCGCTCTCGACAACTTGTACCTATGTTTCTTTCCTGGGCCAATAAGCAGAGTGAATCTACTGAGGGTCTCGAGGACCTTGACACTATGGCTAGTGGTTGGACGAGGAAAGATCAGAAGTCTCAACTTAACTTGTTCGGTCTTTTCAAAAATCCTAAGTCGCTCTTCAAGTCACCAGAAGTCTATAATACTCTTCTCCAACTACTCACAAATGGCGACATCGAAATTCAAAAGTCTGCACTGAAAGCTATCCTCACCTGGAAGGACGAAAACATCAGGCCTTATGAGGAGAACCTCTTTAACCTACTCGACGAAGCCCGCTTGAAAGACGAGATAACTATTCTTCTACGTGGCCAAAGTATGGTTCAGCCGGAGCATCGGAAGGCCCTCATGCCTGTACTGTTACGCATCTTATATGGCCGGTCAATCTCCAGGAAGGGCACGGCGAGTGGTCGGCAAGGAATGGAGGCTCGACGGCTTACAATAGTTCGGAGCTTGAACACTCAAGATGTCGCCGATTTCCTAGATATTGCGCTCAGCGAGCTCAAAGATCTGGATCTAGTGGATAAAGGTGATGGTGTGCAAGGATCAATATATAAAGAAGAGCTTCTAAGCGTTAGGAAGCAGGTTGGTTTGACGAACATGCTCGAAGGTATCTTGAAAGAGCTAGGGACAAACAGTGCTCCTTATGCACAAAAACTAGTACCAGCCATTGTGTATTGCACCATTTTCAGCTCTCGCCAATTGCAACTCAATTCCGAGGTCGTCAATGAAGGGACCGATCATACCACTCAGACCTCGCTATTGAAAGTGATACGGCAAACGGGTTTGAGATGCTTGTATTTATCGTTTACATATGCCGCGGGCTTTGACTGGTCTTCTTACATTGACAATATTGTCAAGCACATCGTTGCCCCAAGGCTTGGCAATCTCCCTGTCGAGACCGGTCAAAGCATCTCTACCATTCTACAACTCTTTTCAACTTGGTCTAGTTCCCCTCAGACGGTACTTCTTCTTAACAGCCATAACCAGATTTTGTCCAGAGTCGCAGATTGTCTCGAGCCCCAGAAATCTAAGGACACGGTCAAACTCTTCACCTTGAACATTATCAGGAATATAGTCAAGCGAGCTGGAGAAGACGGAGGGGTAGATGGCGTTCGTGATCGGATAAAATCCGAACTCCTCTCCCCTAACATGGACCATTTTTTGACCCGTATTGGTGGAGTACTTCGAGAGCAGCATGACTTCGGCAAAGATTTACTTGAGGCTTGCGTTGCCACGGTCTCAGAGCTTGCTCCTTTTGTCTCAACGTCAACTCAAGCTCTAAATTTAGTGGATGTCTCCATCTTCTTGTTGGATCAACCTTCGCGGCGAGTCAACCCCAAGACGAAGGGCGGCCTCTTGACAATCCTTGAGCATTTTGTCCCTCTATACGAACTGCAGAATGATGCTGTACTGAAAGACAAGATCTATGACACGGTGACCTCGCTCTTCGGGTTTTTTAAGGACAAGACTAGCCGAGAGATCTTATCTAGGGTCTTGATGGTATATTCTCAAAGAGACCCTGTTATCGAAGCGGTTGCACAGATTTGCATCGGCTTAAACGCATTTGTCAAGGACCGGCTAGATGAGCCCGACTATGACCAAAGACTCAGATCATTTAATGTTCTTGATACGGCGAGAGACGTTGCGTTTACTGCACGGCAATGGAAGCCTCTCCTATACAATATGCTGTATTATATCAAGCATGAGGAAGAGTTTGGAATATTATCTTCAAATTCGTCTGATGGTATTTGTCGATTCATCGACACTGCCGCAAAAACTGAATTGGAGTCCGAGCAGGTTGAATTCCAGCATTTGCTCTCAGCCATTCTTCTACCGGCTCTCTACTCTGGGGCGCGACAGCCATCCGAAGTTGTGAGACGTGAATATCTGAAGGTCATGGCGCACCTAGTGCGGGCATTTCCTAACTGGTCAGAAGTGAGTGACATGCACAGTCTCCTCGCGGGAGATGATGAGCTAGAGTCTTCATTCTTCAACAATATCTTATCCGCAGGAAAAGGGAGGCAATCAAGTGCGCTGGGACAACTTGCCGCAGCTGCAGATAAAGGGGAACTCAATGGCAAGAATGTCGGGCACTTCTTCATTCCTGTCATTGAACATTTCATATTTGACAGAGCTGAAGGCAACGAGGCACACAGCCTAGCTGCTGAGGCCACGAATACCGTCGGAACTTTGGCGGGGTCTCTGGAATGGGCACAGTATCGCGCATTGCTCCGACGATTTATTGAATACGTTGAGTCGAAGCCGGAATTAGAAAAGCAGATTATCAAGTTACTGGGGAAAGTGATAGATACCCTGGCTTTGGCCGTTCATGTTGGGGAAGACTCAACTGATGTGGTAGACAAGGTTTCAAAGCAGCCGTCTACGCTGGCAACTACGGTACCGAAACAGGCCAAACTTGCTGATGACCTGAGTTCGAACATATTGCCTCCTTTGACAAAGTACCTTCATGACAAAGATGAGTCTACGGTCAGTCTACGCGTTCCAGTCGCAGTAATCATTGTACGGCTCCTAAAGCTGCTACCGGAAGAGCAAATGAATGAAAGGCTCCCAGCAGTCCTAACCGACATTTGCCACATTCTCAGGAGCAGATCACAGGACTCACGAGACATGACTCGAGATACACTCACGAAAATATGTGTCTTGCTGGGTCCTTCCTGCTTTGGATTCGTGCTGAAAGAGCTACGCGGAGCGCTTGCACGAGGTTATCAGCTTCACGTGCTGTCATATACTATGCATTCATTGCTTGTAGCTACAACTTCACAATACGCGCCAGGAGATCTAGATTATTGTCTTCCATCAATTGTCGCAATCATTATGGATGATATTTTCGGAGCTATAGGGCAGGAAAAAGATGCCGAAGAATATGTCAGCAAGATGAAAGAAGTCAAAAGTAGCAAGAGTCAAGACTCTATGGAGCTGATAGCCAAAACCGCCACTCTGAACCGGCTGACAGACCTGATCAGACCAATCCAAGTCTTGCTAAAGGAGAGGCTCAATCTGAAGGTTGTTCGCAAAATCGATGAATTGCTTAATAGAATCAGCAATGGCTTGCTAAGGAACGCGGCTACGAATAGTCGGGATAGTCTTATCTTCTGCTACGAGGTCATCCAAGATGTGTACAATGCCGACAAACCGGTGGCGAAAGAGAAAGGTGACTATCGACTGAAGCGATACCTCGTACAAGGAGGGGCCAAAAAGAGTGGTGAGAGAGGAAGTACGTCTGTCTATACGTATAAGTTGGTTCGATTCGCATTTGATGTCCTTCGATCCGTTCTGAAGAAGTATGATAACCTTCGAACATCCAGCAATCTTGCCGGCTTCATAGCCATAATTGGCGATGCCGTTGTCCAAGCAGATGATGAAGTCAAGCTTTCCGCCTTCAAGCTACTTGCTGTCATTTCAAAAGTCCCATTAAAGGTGGCAAGCGATGGTACAAACTTGTACAGAATCGCCGCAGCAGAAGCTGTTAAAAGCATTTCAACTTCTTCTACTACTGCGTCAGACATTGCCCAGGCATCTCTCAAATTGCTTTCGGTTATCTTACGTGACCGTCAAGACGTGCCCGTCAGAGACACAGCAGTAGACAACCTACTCGATAGATTGAAGGACGATATTACCGAGCCAGAGCGTCGACATGTGACCTTCAACTTTTTGCGAGCAATCATGGACGCAAAGGTTCAAACCGCAAAAGTCTATGATACGCTTGACTATGTAGGGACTATCATGGTCACGAACGATGACAAGGATACCAGGGACTTGGCACGAGGCGCGTACTTTCAATTTCTCCGGGAATATCCCCAGCAAAAGAACCGCTGGACCAAGCAGCTTGAATTCATTGTTGCCAACTTGAAGTATGAGCGTGAAGGTGGGCGGCTCTCGATCCTGGAGGTCATCCATCTCCTGCTCTCGAAGTCATCAGCCGAATACACGCAAGAAGTATCCGCAAGCTGCTTCGTGCCTCTGATATTCGTTCTAGCCAATGACGACGGCGAGAAGTGTCGTATGGCAGCTGGGGAAGTCTTGAGGGATATTTTCAAAAAGGCAGATGAGGAACGTCTGAATACCTTCCTCACTCTACTTCGTTCATGGATAAAGCAAAGTAATAATACACCTGTGGTTCGACTGGCGCTACAAGCGTATGGCTTCTACTACGAGTCGCATGAGGAAACTTCCGATGTGGCAATGCTTCAAGAAAGTATTTTATCAATCATTGAGACTGGCGATGACTCGGACTCGGACTGGGAGCAAGTTTATGCTGCTCTGCAATTAGCCACCATCCTTGTACAGAAATTTCAAGATTCATTGTTATCCACGAAAGCCAAACCATTGTGGTCCGCAATCCGCAAATCCCTATCATTTCCTCACGCATGGGTCAAGTTATCTGCCACAAAGCTCACCGGTATCCAATTTGCAGACTTTGTGCGGAACAACACAGAGTCCGGTCTCCAGGGATTGCCGCTTAGAGGTACTGGTGGCCTGAAGTTAAGCGGAAATGATATATCCGATCTGATTCGCCGCACAGTACATATGTTTAAGGCACCTGGCGTAACTACTGTTCTCACTGCCGAGATTGTCAAGAATCTAGTTTTCCTCGGCCGTTGCGCAGCAGCCAACGACTTAAAATGGCACTTGGCTCGAAACTCAGTTTCGGATGACGAGGAC
Organism: Proliferodiscus dingleyae; assembly: GCA_003988795.1. Taxonomy (NCBI): domain Eukaryota; kingdom Fungi; phylum Ascomycota; class Leotiomycetes; order Helotiales; family Lachnaceae; genus Proliferodiscus; species Proliferodiscus dingleyae. Next base: position 995,586 of record QYAK01000013.1, on the reverse strand, counting down.
CTGGGTCAGGAGGAGGATGTAGAAATAGAAAAGACTGCTCTGGGATATCTGTTTGGAAGGTTGAGCGCTATTCTCCGAAAAGAAACCAGTCCACCTCGCGCAGTAGCTCTCGTACCGAAGACATCTGCATTGCAGCTTCTGCAATATCTGACGAACCAACTTTCAGCTTCACAGCTGCTGCCTTCACTCCAAATCATTCTGTTCCCGCTACATAATTTGACAGATCCATCTATTGCAGCGCCATATTCCACAGATGAGGAATTTCGTACCAGTTACCAAGCACTTAGATCAAACAGCGAGGAAGTGATAGAGAACCTAAAACGGAAATGCGGGACGAAGGAGTATACAGAGGCGCTGCTAAAGGTCAGGGAGGCCGTGAAGGGAAGAAGGGAACAAAGAAGAACAAAGAGGCGAATCGAGGCTATCAACGCCCCAGAGAGGTTTGGGGAGCAGAAAAGGAAGAGGGTGGAGAGGAAGAAGGAGAGGAGGAAGGAAAAGGGGAGGGCACATCAGAGCAAGCGGAATGAATGGTAATGTCACATTTTTGCGGCGTTGGTTTCGGGGGAAGTAAATCATGAAGAGAAGCATTGCAGGAGTTGGTAGCATAAAAAAGTCTCAAGAGTATCTAGATAGTGGAAGAGTATATATTCTACAAACTACTACAAACATAGTTCACCAAGTGCTTCCATCAGCAGTCTATGCCATTTACACGGCTGAACTTCTGTGGTGTTCTACATTGCCCAAAATGACGCCTCGGAATGCCGCTAAATCAATTCCTCAAATTCGTACATATACGCTCATGGTATAGGCGTTGTCAACATGTAAAGGCATTTAAAGTACCGCCCTATCCGTCCCCAGCCTTCGTCTCCATTCCTTCCTCTTGCTTCGTGCGATTGGTACTAGTCCCGTCCTCCCAAAATTCAATATTACCATCCTCGCTCAGCGTTCCCTTCTTAACTAGCTGTCCCCGTTCTCGCATAATATCCTCTATCGTCAATTTCCTATCTCCAAATATCTGTCTCGTTCATTAGCCGTCTGCCTTCTCACTGTTTTTGACGCCTGTTTCAAACCGACGTCGATGTCACTGACATTCAGATGGTCACTAATTATGTGCCGGTTCCTACACTCCGGACATGTAATGAGCACGGAACCAGAATGGTATCCCTGCTTCGAAATACGGTGGGAAGACCGGGTGCCGCAGGGCTTGCAGGTGAAAGTCATTTCATATTCAGGTTTCGGGGGGGGGAGGTGAGCATCATGGGTTACCCGGCGCGGCGGAATGGGTACTTTAGTTTGTGATTGTGTAGAATGGGAAGAGAGGGACGAGTGGAAAGGTCGTTGCTGAAGTGAGAGGGGTGAGAATAGTGGTTGCCTCTTTGCGAAGAGCGTCTTTCCCGCAGGTGAAGGCACACTTAGATAAGCTCTCAAGGTAGAAAGGAGGGTGGTAGGCCTGGGCGCCATCATGAAGAGGTTTTGGTTGTATATGAGTCTGGTGGAAGAGAAGAAATGCAATCTGGGGAAGAGGACGGCAATGTGAGGTAGGGCGGTGTACAAATTTCGCAGGAGAACAGCTATGGCAGAAAAAAGCTTGGCACCAGAAACGGCTTAGATCCGACAACGGCGATAACAATTTGGCCTGCAAGCTGGTGCCTTTCGACCAAGTACAAATCACACATCCGGGACCCTTTTCTGTGCATCTTCTGTCACGGTCTTGCAAGCTTCGGCAATTTGCGTACAAAAAACGCACCAAAGAGGACCACAGATCTATGGGAAGCAAGGCGAGGATGGCACGCTCTCGAGCCTGGTAGCCACCCCCCACCCCGCCTCAGTTATTCGTGCACAGGCAGGACCAGCGTGTCTCTGGTTATTTTGTGAAGCCAAAGAGACAAAATTGGAGTAATCTCAGGTGGAATCGCCAAGCAGAATGATTACCGGCAGAGGCAGACAAAAGATTCGGCCTCCTCGTAGGGTACGTGCATAAGCTCCCTACATTCACCGCACTTACAGCGCCTCCATTCTTTCCCTCTGTATCCTCCAGTATGATGGACTTGGGAACACAAAAATCATTCTCTACAGAACAACCCGGGCCAATATGGCAGCAGCACAGTCCTACAATGTAATGCTCGCCCGTGCTCTGTATGAGAGCCAGTTCACTCACCATGTGCAACGTGTAGTTCACCGGCCCCTCGCCTTCTCGCTTCATCCTTAATTTACAGGTGGCTGACCATTTCTTATAGCCAATTACAGGCCATGGAGACACTGACTTCGAGGCTATGTGGGATATCCTTAGATCTGCTCTACGAGAAATCCATGAAAAGAATGCTTCGAAGCTCTCTTTCGAGCAGCTCTACCGCGCCTCATACAAGATCGTGTTGAAGAAACAAGGAGACAGGCTCTATGAAGAGGTCAAAAGGTTTGAGGAGGCGTGGTTCGGAGAGGTTGTTATGGTTGCCATTGGGAAGCTTATTACCAACAATCTAATCAATATCACGGTAGGGGCAGTCTCAGGAACTACAGCTAATGAGAGACGGCTCCTTGGGGAGGGCTTTCTCAAAGGCTTGAAAGAGAGTTGGGAGGATCACAATACGGTCATGAATATGACGACGGACGTGCTCATGTACATGGATCGCGTCTATTGTGCAGACAACCGGAAGGCTTCAATATTCACAACGTCGATGGGCCTATTTCGTGACCATATTCTACGGCACCGGTTTTCCAAGCAGTCTAGCGACTCACTCGAGTCGAATCTCGTTACCTTCGATATTCTCAACGCAGTGGTATTAGATCAAATTGGTATGGAGCGTGAGGGGGATGTGATCAACAAGAACCTTATCCGCTCTTGCATGTACATGCTGGAGGGTTTATATGAGTCTGACGAGGAAACCGAGAATGAGAAACTCTACCTAACAGTCTTCGAGATTGAGTTTATCAAGGCGAGTAGGATCTTTTATCAGAAGGAATGTGAAACTCTGCTCCGGGAGTCAGATGCAAGCTCGTGGCTACGGCAGACTAAGAAACGCTTGCTGGAGGAAGAAGACCGATGCCAAACAACCATCTCACCTCTTACAAGCCTGAAGATCTCAAATGTGGTAGAGCAGGAGATGGTCAGCAGTCATCTCAGTGAGTTCCTGGCAATGGAAGGAAGTGGTATCACAGCCATGATTGAAAATGATCGTTACGAGGACCTCACTCTCCTATACCAATTGATCTCACGTGTGGACCCCACGAAGGAGCCTCTTAAGGAAGCACTGCAGAAGCGTGTTGTAGAGCTGGGCTCGGAAATCAATAAGACTATTCTCAACATCGACTTTTCAGGCATTGTTACAGCCGGCGCGAACGATGATGGCGACACAATGGAAGGTGGCGAAAAATCGAAGGCTCCGAAGCAGACTGCCGCAGCAAAGCAGACTGCTGCGGCTATCAAGTGGGTCGATGAGGTGCTACGACTAAAAGACAAGTTTGATACAATGTGGACGAATTGCCTCGACGAAGATTTGATCCTCCAGACTGCGCTCACAAAGAGTTTCTCGGACTTTATCAACCTATTCCCTCGATGCTCGGAGTATGTCTCACTCTTCATTGACGACAACCTCAAGCGTGGAATTAAAGGGAAGACTGAGACTGAGATTGATGTAGTCCTCGACAAGGCCACCACATTGATTCGATACATTCAAGACAAGGATATGTTCGAGCGTTATTACAAGAAACATCTTGCTCGCAGGTTATTGCATGGCAAGTCCGAGAGTGCGGATGTTGAAAAGCAAATGATCACCCGAATGAAGCAGGAAATCGGAAATGCTTTCACTACAAAATTGGAAGGCATGTTCAAGGATATGGCTATGTCTGAAGAGCTCACGGGTGGCTACCGGAACCACATCCGTAATCTTGGTGACATGGACAGGAAAAACATCGATCTAAGTATCAACGTGCTGACGACTAACCACTGGCCAATGGAGTCGATGGGTGGTGCCAATGCAAGAGACGAGAGCGGACGTCACAGTTGTACCTGGTCCTCGGAAATCAGCAACCTTCAAGAATCATTTAGAGCCTTCTATCTCAAAGAGCGCAATGGTAGAATGCTCACTTGGTTGGGCTTTCTCGGAAATGCAGATATCCGCTGCATATTCCCCAAAGTACCCGGAAAAGAAGGAGCGCTTGGTCGTGAACGAAGGCATGAAATCAATGTACCGACATATGGTATGATCATACTTCTGCTATTCAACCATCTAGAAGATGGCGAATCTCTTTCATTTGAAGAGATCCAAGAGCGCACCAATATTCCAACGCAAGACCTATCACGTCAACTCTTCACACTGTCTGTTCACCCTAAATGTAGAGTTTTGACAAAAGACCCTGCGAACAAGGAACAGCCCCAAACTGGTGACAGGTTCTCTTTCAACGCGAAATTCACGAGTAAGGCAGTCAAGATAAAGGCGCCAGTCATCTCTGGTGCCATCAACAAGGTAGAAGGCGAGGAGGAGAGGAAGGATACTGAGGAGAGGAATGATGAGCATCGCGGCAATGTTATTGATACTGTCATTGTCCGCATCATGAAGTTAGTAGTTATTGTTCTTTCCAAGACCTTGTTATTGACTGTGAATATAGGGCGCGCAAGGAGCTTAGCCACCAAATGCTTATCACGGAGGTGATCACGCAGCTTTCGCAGCGCTTCAAGCCCGACCTCGGCATGATGAAGCGTCGTGTTGAGTCCCTGATCGAACGAGAATATCTCGAGCGTGTAGAGGACGCTAAGATGCCCACATACCGCTATCTCGCCTAATATTAACGACTGCATATAAAAAGGGTTGTCGTAAGCGTAGATATGTCTCTTTTTCTTATGATGCATGGCTTGCGAGGCTGGTCGGCAGGTGTTCTGCTTTTCTGGCGAAAAATGGATGGGATCACTGGGAAGGGGTGTTTTGGGTGGCTGTCCCACTGAGGGCAACCTTTCATCAGAAACAATGAATACACCTTGCATAGATGAAGCAATAGAAAATGTGTCTCCAAGGGGGTGGTTCTGCTATCTTGTGAAAAGATGTACTTCCTTGGCAATTGCGCGGGCTTCGATGCGAAGCCACCAAGTGGTATGACAGCAATCGGCAACACAGCAAACCTCAATCTCCTTCTTTTGTTGTTTCTGGCTCTATTTGTTGACATTAGTTCGAGCGCTTCCTTTCCTATCCGTCGGAGAAGACTCGGAAACCTGATGTAAGAGCACTTCGGCAGTTATGGCTTTGGCTGGTGGCTCTAGTTCTAGCCCCTGCCCCTGACAACCTATGGGAAATGCGCTAAGGTCAATGCCGTCACCATCAGTATAATCCCAAAAATGCCTTCTCAGATCTTTGACAATTCTTATATCTCCGAATAATCGAGCTTTTCCATTTTTACTATTTGCCTTCGGAACATTCCCTTGGAAAGTGATTCCTGTGTGTGATGCCAAGTGCTAAAAAGCTCGAAGGCTTCATCAATCCCAGTCTTCGAAATTTAGCAGCCTCGCCTGCGAGGCTGATACAAACCACTTTTCGACCCTCTACGAATAGTCACTGTTGTTTTATATACTCGTCGTTTAATAGAACATCAATTAGACCTCTCCAAACGATATCCACCGCCATGGCTCCTAAAACTCGCAGTCAAGACCGCCATCTGTCCCCTTCGAAAACACCTCAACATAGTTCCTCCGCCAAGTCGAGCAACGACAAACCAAATCTGGTGATCCTGGGCACAGGATGGGCAGGTTGGACCTTGACACAGGAACTAAAACCCCTAGCTCAGACACACAACATTACTATTCTCTCTCCGTCGCGGACTATGGCCCTAACACCCCTGCTTGCAAGCGCTGCCTGTTCCATCTTCGACTTCCGCATTGCTGAGGAACCCGTACGACGCATCTCTCTCCCTCCATCTATGCAGAAATACCAAGTTCACGTCACTGACATCAACCTCGATGAGCGGACAGTCTCATGTCTTCCTGCTGTGGGCAGCAATGGTGACGACCGGGCACCAGATGAGGATGGTGGTCCGCCCTTCGATGTAGAATATGACACGCTGGTTCTAGCGCCTGGGAGTGCGACGAATACATTTGGTACGCCTGGCGTATTGGAACACTGCTATACCATGAAGAGTGTTCGGGATGCTATGAAGTTGCGAGAGCGTATCCTGGACTGTCTCGAATTAGCGTCTCTCCCCATCTACTCCGAGGAGCAGAAAAGAGACCTGCTGCATTTTGCGATCGTCGGCGGCGGTCCAACGGGCGTCGAGCTAGCAGCTGAGGTTGACGACTTGATCGACAGCCACCTTGCGAAAGTCTACCCCGAGGTTAGCCCACTGGTGACAGTGAGCGTGTACGATATTGCGGATCGCATGCTAGGACAATTTGATGACAAACTGTCTGAGTACGCAATGGAGAAGTTCCGGAAGCGGAATGTGCAGGTAAGGATGGGGAAGCATATCCAGCGTATTGAAAAGGGTGTCCTTGATATCAAGGAGGATGGGAGAGTAGGGTTTGGCGTCTGCGTCTGGGCGACGGGAAATAAGGCTTCTAAGTTGGTGGAGGAGCTGGAAGCTAAGAAGAGCGAGGGTGGCATGAAGCGGGTGCTTACAGACCGGTATCTGAGAGTACTGAGGCCAAAGGATGGAGAGGTGGTCGAGGGCGTATATGCTCTTGGAGATGCTGCAGATGTCGAGGGCCATGAGCTGCCTACGACAGCGGAAGTTGCGGTACAGAAGGCGAAATGGCTATCGAAGCATCTCATTAGTGGAGAGAGACTTAATGGAAACCCATTTGCCTATGAGCAGAAGGCAATGGTAGCGTACATTGGAGCACGCGACGGTGTCATCGAAGGCAGACGAGATTGGACCGGCGCGAGTGCATGGCTTGCGTGGCGTTCAGGAAACCTCGAATGGACAAGGGGTTGGAGACGAAAGGCTATGATATTCGTGTACTGGTCATTGAACAAACTTGACGGTAGGGAAATTGCCAGGCGATAAAAGTATTAAATGTTGGTGAGTTTCGAAAAAAAGCCTGATCTCATTTTCAACTGTGAATGAGAACGAATGCTGTTTTCCGGCTTCTCTGCAGTGAAAGATTGAAAAGGGGAGTTCTTCATCGATGTCTGCTACTATATTTCAACTACACAAACCATACATCGATGGTTGTTTCCTATCGCTGTTTCATACTTCGAATTCAGTTAAATCTACTATTTTATGTACAAGAAGATGAATTTTGTCAAAGCTAAGAGGCCATAGGCGGTGTCTCAAAGCGAACCTTCCGCGCAGGTGGGCTGGGAAGTTCAGGTTCATCGAGGAAAGTCACCACTTTGCGCTTCTTGGGCGAAGGTCCAGCGGAGACGCCAAATTCTGGTGCCGATCTGAGGGTTTGGACATCATTCTGAGTATACGTTAGGCCGATCTCTGGTTGCGAGGGAGAAATTTGGCCAATCGACAGTGTCCGTCCTGAGCTATGAAGTCTATACTTCCCAGCCAGTGGAGATGAGACGTTGGGAACTCCTTCAATTGGACTTATATTCGTATCATCTGGTAATACTCTGGCAAAGGATAGCTGGGACCTCATCTCGTCTCGGGTTGCTTTAGCTTTGCCTTTTCTATTACGATCGGAATCTGGACTTAGGTCCCCCATGACAAGATCGGCATCTGGATGCAGGGCTGCACTCGAGTCTCTTCCAAATACCAACTGCGGTTTATCAAGCTTCGTCATTTGCGCGGGCCCGGAAACATCGCACATGGGGACAGGTAAGAACCGCGAATTGCGAATCCAGTCATATATAGCTTGATCATCCAAGATGCTCTTCATCCTATTGTGTTCTTCGTTGCTCATGACCTTCCGACGTTCGAGGATAAGCTCTTCAATGCTGCCCTTCAAGACTAGGGTCTCCACATGCACAGGTTTGGTCTGTCCGATACGATGAGCTCGTTTGATAGCTTGTGCCTCGACTTGTGGTGAAAACACCGGATTAACGAAGTACATACGTGATGCCGAACTCATATCGAGACCGAAGGCGGCTTGTGAGACATCCATCAGCAAAACTCTGAACGTCTCTGTTTGGTTGAATGTCACTACATATTGGGCCCGGCGAGTTGAGTTTAAGGTCTTCGCATAAATCAGATGTTTGATACCAAGGCAGTCAAGAGCTTGTGCAATGTAGTATGCCACGTTGTCTGCTTCATAGAAGATCAGAATCTTCTCATCTTTCTGGTGAAGGATGATGCGATCCATGAGATATGACAGCTTCGCAGAAGCAGTGGATATAATGGACGAAGTTGCCAGAGGAGATGTTTGGTTAAGAGTACCACTAATGTCGACCTTTGCAAATTTCTTCATTGCTGATTTTGGTTTATTCGCAGCTTTTCTATCGTGTACTTTAGGCTCGAGATGTGTAGAAGGATTATTATCAAATATAGCCTCCCTAACTTCGTGTAGTGGGCTACTCGTGGAAATTGGCACTAAAGGCTTTGTAGGCGATCGCTTCTTTAGGCTTGAACTATCCCCAACTGTGACACCTCCAGCTAGCGCAGGCGCAGACTCAAAATTGGTCTTGCTGCTTCTCTTAGGCTCGTTGCCAGCAGTTTTCGATGCACGGTTGCTTGGAGGCGGGTGTTGTGCTTGGTATGCCATTTCCATCGCCATGTTGCCAGCAAGTACCATCCCTTCCATTGGATCTTCTTTCCAGAGTTGGGACCCGACCAGTTTCTGTGCATCATGAATCAAAGTAGCACCCATCAAGGTTGGACTTCTCGGCTTCCTATCAAGAGACCAGGCGAGCCTTATGTCATCTGGTATATCATTTTCAATATACATAGGCATTTCGTGGAATGTGCTGATTGCTTGCTTGATACGATTGCCGTGAACTAGCTTACCAAATTCAATCGCCTGCTTCAGTAAGACCTCATCCTGAGCTGATATCTCGACTTCACGTTTCTCTAGAAATTGCTTTGCAATATCGACTGTGGCCGTGATATCTTCCATCTTGTACCCGGACCAGAAGAACGATGCCTGTCGGAGGTTTGATACTAGTTCCTGAAGGTGTATACGTTGATGGGAATGGAACAAGTAGTCAGCATCTTTCCGCTCTGAAGTGACTGCGTTGACAACTATCATCATCGAGAAAGTATTGAGCGACAATTTATCTTGCAAAGATCCCTCCAAAGAAATGACGTCGTGGTATAGAGATGGAAGCTTAACCTCACGTCCCACATCTTCAGGTCTATGGCGTATCATCATACTTCCAAGAATTGTTCTTAGGCATTCCATATTTCCTTGGCTCTGTGATCCGTGCCGTGGCTGGATGACGTATTGGGTCCATGACGCCGTGTCAATTGCATTGAAAGATGGAGCCCATGGTCGTGCCTTCAAATATACAGAAGCAATGTTACCCAATTTTTCAAGATCCTTGCGTTCTTGAAGAAGGTAAAGTCTCTCCCGGTCTTCAGACGATATTGAAGTAGCATCATCTTCACTCAAACTTGGTAGTTTTTCGAAATTTTCGGCTGTAAGGTTGATCCTATCAGGTTTTAGAATAGGACTGCCAATTGTTGAGGAGGTATTAGATCCTTCAGTAGCGACCTCTTTCCCATAAAGTCCTTGAGTGGGGGTACCAGACACAATCCACCGGGCGTCCAGCTGCAAAAAGTCCACAACAGTCACAGCTGTAGTCTTTGTAGTTCTTGAAGCATTGCCAAATGTATGACCTTCATCCGTAATCAAGCGCTTGAAGTGAAGGAATTTCAAGGGCGAGTGATACACACCCTCTTCCCTGAAACAGGTACAATCTCGGATTCTGGTGTCACCAATGTAAGGGCACCTACATACTGCGGACGTAGTCGTGCGACGCCTACCCATGTTATCGCTACCATCTTTTGCTTCCTGCTCGAAGCGTGATTTGCTGAATAGAATGATATCGTAGTCGCTTAGATCTGCTACAGGTGGAAGAATTTTCTTCGGTCCATCCATCACTAGGTATTTGAGACTAGTCGTGTGCTTCTTGATCTCCTGAACCCACTGCCGGACCAGATTTGCTGGAACGATGACAAGCGTCGCAGCAGTCAACCAAATCTTTCTTGGTGGAATAGAAATTGGGTTCCGAGACTGGCGTCGAGGAGCAGGGTTGGGCAGGAAATAATGACCTGCATTCGTTTTGATTGCGTCTACACAAGGCTCGTTCGTATAACCTCCTTTAAGATCAGAGAAATAGGACTTCCAAGGTGTTCCAGTTCGACCAACTGCGGCTGCCGCCATGTCCTTCAGAGATCCCGTTGATTTTCTGATCGGAATAGTGTCCACCGAATACTCGACAGGGATCTTCGAGGGTATGTCCCGAGTAGCCAAGATAAGAGAGAGACAAATCAAGGTTTTCCCCAAGCCCATGGTCTCCGCACAAATGCCACCTTTAGCCGTTTCATAGGTTCGTGGCTCAACTAGACATGATCCTGCGCTGAGATCACAATACCAAGAGGCACCTCTTTGATCCTTACAAAGTGTCAATCTTGGATCAATTGTCTGTCCGGGTTGGGATTCGCGTTGGAGCATCAATGCTGCGGAACGTCGCTGGTAGTTGTACATGACAGTCTTGAGCCCTTCGATATCGCTATCAAGTATCGACGCCATTGCATACTGAACGTATCGATCTGAAACTACCTCAGGATTCGGTTGTGGCGACGGTAGTGTGTTGAATAGATCAAACAAAGAAGTGTCATCCTTAATCATATTTCCATCCAATGTAGCATCAATATTGACAAATGGTGTATCATCTGACCAAACTCCATTCCAGGTAGCCTTGGAGATATCCAGTCTAATCAACAACTGCTGCATTGAGCGGCGTAGGGCCGGATTTTCGCGGTCAATCGTGGCCCGTCCAACGTCATCCGGTAGTATGAACACTCTGATTTGACCATGATCACCATATTGCTTAAATTCCATTCTAATCCATCCAGCAGCATGGAGATTGCGGAATGGTGAGAGGACCGGGGAAGCGAGCAAAGACTCTTGTGCTTCATTACGCAGATGAGGGTCTCCTTGCCTTGGCAGACCCCGAACGAACATAGACCATGCACTGCATGATGCCCACGCTTCCTTGTCAATCGCGCAATCTGTTATATGTAGTCGCAAGCATCCTACGGGAAGGAACTTCGATATATCGATTGCTGTAGTAGGATAAGGTAGGGTGTGGGTGGATGAGAAGCTTGACTTCCAGGTCGCAAGTGCAGTTGCAAGCTCTACTGCCTGTAACGCATTGGGATTTAACTTAAGATGGTCATCTGGTTGCGCCTGTCGCCGTTCGTCAGCACCTATGCCCCAGAATGAGTGGCATGAAGGTAGGCAGTCATACCGTTTCATTTTGCTCTTCTAACTCATTGATCCTACGTCTTTTACTGGCAGGCACCCCAAAAGCTACTTCAAAACTTGCCATGGTTTTCGTAGGACCTTCTGTGCGTATTCACATGTTGTACTTAGCTGACGTAGCTCTGGGTGAATGAAACAACTCCAGGCACCAATGGATGACTCGGTGGGGCCTGAAGGAGATCATTCGTGTAAGCAGTTGTGCAAAGGTTCTCAAATCGTGAGTATGGATCTGAGAAGAAGAGTGCAGTTAGACCTCAAAGGTCCATCAAGTTGCTGCCAGAAGACGAAGAGTTGGGTGAAGTGTGAACTGTCTATTTTATGTTGAAGAAGGGACAAGCTGGACACGCTCACGATAGAAATCGATATTCTGCTCACACTCGGTAGTTCAGGTTCAGGCACCGATTGGCTGAAATCAACTGTTGATGCACGGAGCTAAGATAACGATAGGCCTCTGCCCCCTCCCGCCCCGCCCCGCCCCGCCCCGCCCCGCTCTAGCCAGCTCTGCGCTCTACATAGGTAGGTACGGAGTATATAGTAGGTACCTGTCTAGGAATTCAGCCTCAGAATATTTTGGCCGAGGTAGTTCTACGTTGAAAGGCCAGATCCGAAGTTGCTTGCTAGTTCCCCAGGTTTGCCTTGAGTGTCTTAGACCCCGACAGTATTTGGGACTGTACAATACTCTTGGTACTCGCATTTTAAATCGTCGTATGGTGTATGTTACCCCTGAGCTCGCCGAGACACTTCAGATGTAGGGAAAACATCATTTCTGCAATTATTCGGATCACGCAGTCTGCACCGCATTTGGGATTTCACATACGCAACAGCGTACCATTGAGCAGGGAGAGGGTTTTGTGGATGGGTTGGAGCGTTCGCTCGTACGCAGCTTTTCTTCAAGGAACTTGCCGAGAGTAGTAGTAGTGTCGCATGTGCAGTAACCCTACCATGCAAGCTGGTCTCTCATTTCACAGACAGAGAGACAGGGAGACAGGGAGACAGGGAGACAGGGAGACAGGGAGAGAGAGAAGAGAGAGAGAGAGAGGGAAAGCACAGGGAAATGCATCGCGTGTAGGAGGCCTGTCCATTGCCTTGATCTGAAGCTGAAGTTGCCCGGACTCCAATGGATCTACCTTTACCCCAAGCAGGCTATCTGGGTACAGTACTCTGCGCCATCTCTTGAGCCCATAATGACAGTTGGTTGAAACCATGCGACATGGCATAATCTTGGTGGTGGACTTGAAACGAAACGACATAGCACAAGTATTTTTATCCCAAATCCTTCCAGCGCACTAAACCGCAAGTGGAGCTCAGAACTCTGGTACCTGAAACTCTCACCAGGACCCTGACGCCAAAGCGGACAAAGATTGTTCCCTTCCGCTGTACAGTACACATGCACAAGCTTAAGTGGAAGATCATCCGCTCGATTTAGTAAAAGCTGCAGAACTATGGAGAATGAATTGTCGATCCAAGTCGATCCAAGTCGATCCAAGTCGATCTCTGAACAAGCTTTGGATCTGGTGGGTGTTGAAACACACCCACAGCACCTTAAGTACCACCGGAAGGCCAGGCCAGCATGGCGCAAATCCTTCGGGGCGAATATGTCATTGGAGACCTCGGAGCCGCTGCCGCTGTTGGACCCCAGATTGCGAATTGCGCCGTTCGCTTCCTGCGAACCCGACTGACCCAAGGAGACGGTGGGAATATTAATAGAATCATCGTTGGGTGCATCCGCAAAGCGCCCTCAGGATTGTGGGTCGTGATGACTACACAGCCATCGCAACAGCGGCCTCATGTGTCAGCGCTGTCGACGGAACAAAAAGGGCTCTCTGCCCGCAGCCCAATTTCTCTCCCTTGGATTGTCACACAAGGCTAGTCCAGTGACGATGAAGGTTTGACTATCGGCACGCAAGAAGACAAACTTTACATCAAGCGAGCCTTGATTATCTGATGCGCCAGGAGCTGATGGTGGTTTGTCTGATGTGAGGTTGACATCCCAAAAATGGAGGTTGAACAGTTCATGAAATTCTCTGAAGCGGATGTTGAGTAAGTCTGCTCTAGTTGCTGCTGCTTCGGCCATTAACACATTCGTTCAGTCCAGAAGCACCCCAAGTGTCTCTAGAGCTCACGGTACGGCCCGAGCTGTACTTGAACGCCCCATTTACTGTATGGTCAACGCTACGATATGAACCTCCTGAGAGCGAATCAGAAGAGCGGCCCATGACCATCCTTTGGTCATCAGTAGAGGTTGAACAGTTCCTCTTGCTCCTTCGCCAAACACGGAACGGCTTCGAAGAAGTGAAGATCTCACAAGAAAATGCCCAACTTCCTAGTTCTACTAATGAAGGCAACACTGCCAAAATTCGTGAGCCTGTTGAAGCCCAGCAGACTGTTCCTTCATTTCATGAACAGCACATCTCCAACGGCATCGAGAAGATCGACTTTGAGCTGGAAGAAGCCCCAACTCTAGCTGGAAATAATGAGCAACAAATCCCAAATGGCAACGAGTCATCGCAGGCAGAACCCACACCGGATCACCCGCTTCTTCCGGAAAAGGATGAGAAGGATGTAAGCAACGGCACTCTTGAGATCCCAATCTCACAAGTGGAGGCTACTTCTCAGAGCGCGGAAGACTCAGACCCCGTTCAACCTCCACCGGAACTTGTCAACGGTGACGCACCCTCACATCCGCCATCTGCATACACGACCATCCCACCCTTCTCTCCTCTCGAAACAACATCCATGCTCCCGTCTCACCTTCTACCCCACCTCATTCCTGGCGAAACATACATCCTGCTCTACCCAGGCTGCTCGATTCCTTGGTGGGAGTTTGGCACTAAAGCTCTGGCTCTGCAGACTTCTCCGAATGCTCTACAGAATGGAGAGAGTAAAAGAAAAGTGGTGATCCCGGCCGAGCATACAGTAGAATTCACGATTTATGAGAGCGAGGTCGCATCAATGACGCTGGTCGAGGAGCCAGAAGATATTGGTAGCCCCATAGATTTCGTGCCGACGAGGTTGGGGAGGAGCAACACGGTTCCAAGTTTCAGGATGAGTTTTCATGAATGAAGTTGCTGAGACGAGTTCAACGAATTTGTTTGTGATAGTGGCGGGGCATAATCTGGGTTTCGACTATGTGAAAGGGGGAAGTATCTGAAAAGTTGGCTATGACTGACGAATTTCAAAACGATTGTGAATATCGTGAAAAGGATTGTAGATTGTTCAAACAGTTTGACCTGGAAGACCAAAAAGATGTACGATTAGTGTATTCGAACCGTCCAGGGGATTGTAGATGCTGTACTTAGAAGCTTTTGACAGCCTAGCATCATGCATTATTTAGATTTAACAGTTATCTGACATATTCTAGCATCACAAACTTTATCAGTAGAGTGAACAACTTTTACGTCTGAACAGATTCTTCTAGTGTTCAAACCCAATTCTGAAAAGCCCACGAATGATTCAGTATTTGATTCACACCATCCATAGATCACAGTGTCAGGTTTACCAGTCTTTTACTCCCTCCTCAGCTAATAAATGATCTTCCCCGCACGCCGCCGCTCTCGCATTGCTTATCTCCCATTCAAATTCCTTCAACGCCCTAATTTCACTTCCCACGAACAGCCCCCCAATCAGTCCATCAATTACGCCCGTACTCAACCCCAAGGTACTCACCAACATCAAGATAAACGCTACGAAATTTCGAGGACTCCACCACACAGCTAACAAACAGGCTATACTCATACAGAATGAAAGTATGAAGTGGGAGAGGCGAAGCCGTCGTTGCTTGCCCTCACGGGCCCGATACTTCGCGATCATGGCTAGAATCTCATCATATGCTTGCAGCGGGAGGTAGGGAGGCGTAGAGTACCGGAACTGTGCGTGGAGAGAGCGGTTCAAGCTTGACCTCGGCGATTGTAGGAAGGCGCCTGCTTTGAGCGCTGTCTTCTCTTGGGCTGCTGATTGCTCTTCTTCGATGGAATTGGAATGTACCAGCGTGGCTTCGACGGAGAAGTGGTCGCTTAGGGAGCATTGCAGCTCAGGGTGGCGCTGTAGGAAACCTACTTGGGCGGACTTGATGAGCCAGCCGCCTGCTTCAGGATTGGATGGGTCGAAGGCTGTCGAGGCAAAGATGTAATCAAGTCTCTTGGCTTTGGGGTCGATTCTGTCGCCTGGTACTTCTAATTTTGGCTTATTCGGTCCCAGAAGCTTCTGCTGGCCCTTGTTCCATCGCCACGTATTCAGAATGCTGTCGCATGTTGCTCCATTTTCTAGGATATTGTAGTCAGCTGTCGGTATGGGTCGTCTCCTAGCCTTTTCCACTGCGTCATCTGAAGCTCCAATAGAAGAGTCAGGATGTAAGAGCAGCCATGCATCACGAACTGGGGAGTGTGTGCTGATCAGACGGTGGGCGAGAGAGAGGGGTATCATGTTGAAGTCTCCCAGAGCAAGAACGAGATGACCACGCTCTGCAGCTCCACGTAGAAGTTTTGCGATTTCCCATGCCTGTGCGGTCCGGTGGCAGATATACGAATCGTGTGGCTCACTTTCGTAAGGGGCATGAAGCTTGACCAGTCAGCCACAGCTCTTTGATAGGTAACCTACATGCTCACATGTGTAGTAAAGACCTCCAAGACATCTTTAACGCCGGCCCCAAATCGTATCCTAGCAGAAGCAACACCTTTCCCGACAAACCAGTCACCTCGAAAGAACGCAGTCGGCCTCCCATTGAGGGGGTATCTGAACATGGAGCTCTCTTCTATTGGCCATTTTGACAGAATAGCTAGCCCACCACCAAAGATGCCACTGTGGTAAAACTTGCCGTACGGCAGGATATGTTTCGACTGACGGCGAATGCTCTGGTAATCCTGCTGAGTCCAACACTCCTGTAGGCCAACAATGTGAGGTTGAGGATCTGCAGCTGCTATGCGGTTGCCGATCTCCGTCAGACGTTCGTTCCGGAATTTGGCTAAGTATTTCAGGCCCCAGCAGTTGAGCGTGATGACATTGATCTCCGTAGGTGGCGGGACTGGAGATTCCATCCTTATTCGTAGCCCAGGAAACGGTGCATGCGTTTCCGTGTAACCGGACGCCCTGAAGGCGCTTTTATAGGGCAGACGGGTTCGAGGAGAAAGGGGTGCGCCAAGCCTATGCTGCGAAACTATACTTGATCATTGTCGCAATAGCACAGTCCAGATGCGTATGCTCGTCCGTCTGTCCAGACCGCAAAGAAGAGCAGCTCGACGTGTTCGGGGGCGATCACCAAGTTTGAGATGGCCGGATTTGGATCTTCACCCCTCGTTGGTGCATGACTTCATCTCGTTGTCGCTCCTCGCCCAAGCCCCAGATACAGGGGCAGGGGTAGACATAGCAGCCCGTCATTTTAGCTGCAGACAGCTCTCCCTAGCACCTTGCGAGTCATTCACGCTCTCTCACAAACACACTCTCTCTCACGCAAAGGGACATTCGCCAGACGCGTCTCCTGGTCAGGACGTTGCTCAACACCAAAAAGCTCGCCTTTTGCGATGTCCGACTTCGACTCTGCAGATGGCGCACCTGCGCCCCAGGGACATCGCCGGCAGAAACGACGAAGAGTCTACGACGATAGCGGGGCGTCCACGCCACGGTATAGCTCTCCGGACGAGCTCGCAGAGGACAGACCCTATCGCTCCTCCAAGCTCAACAATCAGCGAGAGGCGGGCCCACGGCGAAGATCGCGTGCCTCAGATGTCAGTGCCGATGAGCTGGATCATACCTATGAGCACAGCAGGAGCAGAAGTCGTTCCAGCAGTCCAGCTACCCCTCCCTCACTTCATTCTCGAACTGATGCACCGTCGCCGCCCACATACAAACCCTTACGAATCAATTACAAACAAAAGTTTATACTCAGAGGTCACCGCAAAGGCGTCGCACAGGTACGCTTCTCGCCAGATGGCCGGTGGCTTGCAAGCTGCTCTGCGGATGGCACGATCAAGATATGGGACGCTTCGAACGGAAAACACATGAGGACGTTGGAGGGACATCTGGCTGGGGTCTCGACTATAGCTTGGAGCCCAGACTCGAATACCATTGCTTCCGGGTCAGATGATAAGGCGATTAGGTTATGGCATAGAGCAACAGGCAAACCGTTTCCCGCACCTTTGCTCGGCCATCACAATTACGTATATTCGCTAGGATTCTCACCGAAGGGCAACATGTTAGCCAGTGGAAGTTACGATGAAGCTGTCTTCCTCTGGGACCTTCGAGCAAGAAGACAAATGAGAAGCTTACCAGCGCATTCGGATCCGGTCGGTGGGGTGGACTTTGTTCGAGATGGTACCCTGGTGTGTAGTTGCTCTACCGACGGACTAATGTAAGGTTACATGGCGACACATACCCCGCCCTATGTCCTAGACCTCTTCGACTAACACATTTAGACGTGTCTGGGACACCGCAACAGGCCAGTGCCTACGAACCTTGGTACACGAAGACAACAAGCCAGTAAGCACAGTTCGCTTTTCTCCCAACGGTCGCTACATCCTAGCCTTCACACTTGATTCGTGCATCCGCCTTTGGGACTACGTCTCGGGACACTGTAAAAAGACCTACCAAGGACATGTTAACACGAAATACTCATTGGGTGGCGCTTTCGGTGTTGGGGGGTCAGATGGCTTCATAGTGTCGGGTAGCGAAGACGGAGACATTATCTTTTGGGATGTACAAAACAAGAATGTGGTACAGAGAGTCAGCGGGCATGAAGGAGTGGTCTGCTGGGTCGATACGTGTCCTGGGCCTGGTGGAATCATGGCCAGCGGAGGTCTCGATGGCACCGTGAGGATCTGGGTTGATGTTGAAAACGACCTCGGTGTTGATGAACTGAAGCTTGACGATGAAGGCGAAAATGGTTATGCTCACGGGGAGAGTGTAGGCGTCGAGGGCGAAAACAGAGAGGATGGATTCAATGATACCCCGCTGGATGACATGAGGGTGGACTCTGGCCAAGATTTTGAGAGAGCAGCTGAGGAGCCGCTTCCGGACGAGATGGACGAGGATTAATCCTGCTCACGCGATGCGAAAATACCGCAATTGGAACATCAACTTGCGACGTTATCCTATCTAATGGTTATATATACAAGGATCTCGGCATATAGACTGCAAATCAGGGCAGACCATTGCCTATCGAGCAACAATCAGATCTCCTTGTTTTTTCAAGCTTTCCCTTTCACCAAAGAGAGGTTTTCCCATCCGCCCAGTGGCTTGGGCCGTGAAGATCGTACGCCTGTGCGCCGTCTCATACTCTACATGGATCACGACTTATTTTCAAATTGTTCATTTCTCAATCAAGGGATCATAGCTCTTTTCGTAATTTCTTTAGAGGCAAAGGACGACTGTCATCTGCAAGATGTGCGCATGAAATGAGTTTATA
Organism: Proliferodiscus dingleyae; assembly: GCA_003988795.1. Lineage (NCBI taxonomy): Eukaryota > Fungi > Ascomycota > Leotiomycetes > Helotiales > Lachnaceae > Proliferodiscus > Proliferodiscus dingleyae. Next base: position 976,834 of record QYAK01000013.1, on the reverse strand, counting down.
CTTTCCTCTTAGGTCTAGCTTTCAGGCTAAGTCATGTCCGAAGTGTTTTCTGTGTTTTCGGAGCGCGGAAACTATTACGCGCACGTGGCAGTGTTTCGCAGAAGTGGCTCTATTGTTTGGGCGAACCGATCCTCCAACATGACCGACCTGATCTACGACTTTGCATGAATAGAGATGCGTAAGCTTTTAGCAGACCCTACGTTACTAAACACCCCTCTCGCATTCCGGAAAGAGGCTTTGCCTACACTCTCGGTCCATCTTTTCCCGTTAACTGATCGTGTGTCCCAGGCTACATAAGCCTGGTACCTTGTCCGAGATGGATCATATCTTCTCACATGCATTTTCTTATATATCTTTGAGTAGCAACAGCACTGAACTGGCTGCTCCTGGCTTTACATCCGTAAAGATGTATTCGGTTTCTTTTTTCCGACTGCTTTCGTACCTAGTTGCTACCTACCCGTTAGCACTATCTGCTCCCAGCGCACAGACCAAAGCCGAAGCTGCTCTCAATACACTTCAGACATGGTACAATACGACGAGTGGATTGTGGTCTACCACAGGGTGGTGGAACTCTGCAAATGCTCTGACTGCAATTGGTAATCTGGCTGCCATTGATTCTACCGTTGCACCCACCGCGCAAAATGTCTTTTCCAATACGCTAGTCCAAGCTCAAAAATATAACCTACAAGAACTCAAAGTAGTAATGGCCGATTTTAATATAGCGTCTTTTTATGGTCCAATTGCTCCTGCCGGCATGGCGATGCCAGCTGCGGTAAATCCCAAAGGCTTTCTGAACGGATTCTACGATGATGAAGGCTGGTGGGCTCTAGGCTGGATTCAAGCTTACGATGTAACCAAGAACACTCAATATTTGCAAGCTGCAACAGACATTTTCAATGACATGGCGAATGGTGCAACGACTCCATGTACCCATGGCGGAGGAATCTGGTGGGACAAAAATCACACCTACGTGAATGCCATCGCCAACGAGCTGTACCTCTCGGTGGCCGCACACCTAGCCAACCGCGTCCCGAGCAACAAAACTTATCTCAACACCGCTGTAGCGCAATGGAACTGGTTCCAGGGAAGTGGCATGATTAACTCTAAAAGCCTTATCAACGATGGCTTAACCACGGCATGCAAGAACAATGGCGGTACAGTCTGGTCCTACAACCAAGGCGTCGTTCTTGGGGGCCTTGTTGAACTTTCTACGGCCACAGGTAACAAGACGTACCTCACAACCGCAAACAACATCGCCAACGCAGCCATTACAGCACTTTCAGACAAAAACAAAATTCTGCATGATTCTTGCGAGCCTAACTGCGGCGCTGATGGCTCGCAATTCAAAGGCATCTTCATGCGTAATATCCAGGCCTTGCAAAAAGCAGCGCCCAGTCAAACGTATGTTGACTTTACGACTGCTAATGCGGCGAGTATCTGGGCATATGACAGAGGTGGTAGTGGTAATCAATTGAGCGTTGTGTGGTCCGGGCCCTTCGTAAGTCCGGCAAATGCTAGTACACAGAGCTCGGCCTTGGATGCGCTGGTAGCGGATCAGGCGTTTGGGGATTCAGCGAGTGCCATTATCTCTAGGAGAAGTCATTTCGGGAGATGGTAGTACTACTCCACGATCAACAATGTATATATTTAAAACGAAAGAGATTTCATTATTTTCCAGTGTCGTGTCTGCTGAGTGCTGCTCATTGATAAACATTAGCAGCATCTGGAATAGCTGTTGTCTCTACTTTGAATCTATCTATTTTTAGCTATCGTAGGATATGATGTTCTTCTGTTCATACAAATTATAGTCACATCATCTCCCCTTCCCTTCTATCAGGATTCTGATTCTTTACCAATTAGCAGACTATGCTTGAGAGGCATCCTGAGCAGCAAGCTCTGCCCCCACCCCATGTTGCTTCATAAGCGCCACAAACCCTGCTGGAGCCTTCTCGTCATCAAGCATCAACTTCTTCATATTGATAGCATCTGCCGCGTTCTCCTTACCCCGTTCCCACAGCTTCTCCTCAAAGCCCTTTACTCCATCGTCTAGATTAGTACCGTTTTCAAGAGAAGACAGAATGACTTCGGAAAGCTTGAGAGCGTCAAGCATAGCAAGGTTCACCCCTTCGCCATTAGGAGTCGTGAGATGTGCCGCATCGCCAATTAGCGTTACGCCAGGTGTTTGTGTCCAGGAATGCTCTATCGGAAGCGTAAACAGCGGTCGAGCTTCAACTTCGCCTAGGCCAGTATCACAGGCCGCAGCAATCAGCTCCTTTAATTCCTCTGACCAATTTTTAAAGTATTCCTCTTCGCCCAGTAGCTTCTCCTTGAGCTTGGCACGCGGCATGGTGTCCAGTCCTTCATCGCTGAAATGTGAAGGTGACGAGACGGACATTTGGAGGTACATGGTGGTGGAGTCCATCACTCCTCGCTGAGTGATCACCGCTTTGTGTTCACCCATTGCCATATAGGTCCCTTTCCCAATCATAGAAGCAATAAATGGATATTTGGTGCTGATTTGGGGGATTACAAAAGTAAGAGTTGCGATCCCGCTATAGGAAGGCTTGGAGATATCAGAGATCACATCTCGTGCCTTGGACCAGGCGCCATCTGCACCCACTACGAGATCGAACTCTTCTTTTTCTTTGTCTCCAAAAGCGATCCGCCATCTTCGCTCGGACCCTGGAGTGACGGATGAGACTTTCGTGTCCCACCGAGTGCACTTCTGGAGTGTGGGTGAGAGGAATAGATGTGTGAGTGCGTTCCTTGAAATTTCAGGTCTGTTGCCAGCGTGTCCATCATCATGAATATGAACTTTCCCTGACTTATCTGCCATGATCATCTCCTCGCTGCAATCAGAGATGAGAGTCTTGAACTTTGAAGTCAACCCGCATTTTTCTACTGCGAGTAGCCCAGACCCATCATGAAGGTCAAGATTGCCTGATGGCTCTTGTAGCGCGGAGGGAGAAGGCGCAGATCGAAGTTCGAAGATTGTACAGTCAAGAGGATTTGATAGGCGGGCTTTATGGAGGAGAGTAGCCAGCGTCAGGCCTGATGGGCCAGCGCCGATAATTGCTATCTTTGGGAGAACTTGGGTAACTGCCATGACCTTGATGTTTGTAGATCAAGGTTGTGAGATGGTATGAAACAATCGGTAAAGCCTCTAATTTGAAATTTACAAGTAACAGTTGTGAAAATAGGAGAGTAGAGTTATGAGAAGTGGAGGGCTGCTCCTTAAATATACTCCTGCTAGGCCCTGGTGGCTCCTAAGTTAGTTTGGCAAGATTCTATCAATTAGGAGGCATCATCAAGCAGCAAAAGTATTCATGTCGAGACAGAAGGCGTAAGATACGGGTTAACCATACTCCCACCTCATCCATAGTATCGGGCATTCGGGTCGTGATGTTCGGATGAGGTTGATTCGGATTCCCAGGAAGTCCCGAGATAAATGCCTAAGGCATTACGTTTCTTGCTATATCATGCAGGGAGCTTCCATCGAGGAGCTTTTAAGTCATCAACCACACAGTATGATCTTCAGCTCCATTGATAATTCCCAGCATGTTTCTTCTCTCTTATTTCAAGTATGGTGCTCATTGCGATCCCTCTGAGCGTATTTCATGTGACATTGATTGCACGATAAGACCTCGTTAGTTTGCTAATTCTTGCCCTTCTGGATAGCAGTCGGGCCGTGCTTTTGCAGGTTATCATTTAGTCTCTCTATTATATCTACTATTCTAAATCTATGTCTAACCAATCTATGCCACTTTCTTGTGTACAATATAATGAGGAAAGTTAAGAATGGCCACTGGTCTCTCAGCACCGCCTCGTCGCTGGATTGTGATTATAATCAAACGCTTTTATCATCCCAATAAGATGAAAGCTTGCGCCTAAGACCGCGAAAATGTGGAAGACTTGGTGTGAATTACCCCATATATCAAATCTTCCCGGCTTCCACGACTCAGGGAATCTTGTCTACACCTCATTGTTAGCAATGTGGGCAATGTGGGATTGTTGATATTAGGCTCCTACTGACGGCGTATATGACGGCCCCAGTAATATACAAACAGGCTTCAGCAACAAGCCACAGCCATCCCATCTGCTGAGCCGCCTGTTCACGCCCAAACTGATTGGCAGCATGTGTCATAGGAACAGCTCCAGAGAGCAAGATGAGGCCAAAGAGCATTGCACGCATGAAACGCCACTCGGGACCCCGAAAGCATGGGATGGTACATACAATTCCGCCAGCAATCGTAATGAGTGTGATCTTCATACAAGATTAGCACGCCATTTTCTCACGTTTGCGCAAGCTCCGATGACATACCTCTAATGAATAAGTGATCCACACCCTTGGCTCGCAATAGAATCCATAGTACGTTCCCGAGTACACGGTTCCACAGATCAGCCCGAGAATTCCATATAGGTCTACCAACAGCCACTTCTCATATACCTCGTGACTGTGGTTTCCTACTGCATGGAAGAATGCACTGCACCCAAAACACACCAAGGCTCCGAGAAAGAACGAACCAAATGCTCCAATGTCGTAGATATCAGCAGTTTTGTAGCGTGGAACGAGCTCAAAGAGAATGAAAAAGAAGGCCAGGATGGCAAGGAAAGAGCCCAGGAGGTGTGAGTATATGTTGGCGGTTTGATTATGGATATAGGCTAGGGAGCGAAGGGAAGAGCGGTAGGAATTCGACGGGGTTCGGTAGCCAGAGAGAAGAAATTCGTTATCCCTTTGCCATGGTTCGAGTTCGTGCCACGTCTTTAGCTGAATTTTGGATGCTATTCTCGTCGTACTTCGGATGATCTTTCTACAGTCGACATCTTGTGCTATCGTAGCCTTTGTCTGAGCAATTGTTTTCTTGACGACCGTTGCTCGTCGGGCTTTCCGTCCTACCGGCTTGGATGTGTTATCCGGGTGGAAGGAACCGGTAATCATGGTGAGAATGATGCATGCTTTGGACGCATTTCTGAATTCAAAAGCAAGTTACGATAGGCATTTGGATTGAGTTGACGTTGCTAGCTCATTTCAGGGGTTGAATTAGGACATGAGTAGGGGTTGCGCCGGGGCCAGGTTCCGATGTAGGAACGCTTCGACCCAGAGCTAAATAGGGGAAGTCTAGTGTGAAACGAGATTAAGAAATCGCTTTGAAAATTGGGCCTAGCCTGGCTTGTCTGAGGACTCGATAAGAATAGGCATGGGATTCTTGGATTGTCTTAAAAGTGTAGTGAGCTGGACGCGGAAGTGCTGACTTAAGATATATCTAATGTCTCTTCTTTTAAATTTACGTTTCTTTATTTGAAACCTAATTTTATACTGTGTATCATGTTGGTGCTCTGGGCGTCTGTCTTCTATCTTCTATCAATGCCTTTCTAGATTCATGTCTCTTTCTTCGTTACTTTCGTCTTAGAGGAGAACCTCTTTCGAATTGCAGCAATCATCTTACCGAGCCAGAACACGTTCAATACCTGCAGGATGACGTGCCCTCCAAGGTAAAGCATAACCAGCCATGTAGGCAGTGACCTGTCTGCCCCATACAGTATCAAGTCTGTGCGAGAATCAAATTGGGTCTCGTTGGTGATATAGAGAGCGTTCAAAGCATCACGATATATGTTGTAGGATGAATATGCTCCCCAAATTATGCGACAACTGAAGAAAACCGAAATTAGAGCAAATCCATTATAGAGTTGAGGTTTCGATCCAGTCATTCCGAGTTTGTCAAAGAACCAATGGATGTTGAGGAATGGTGTCGAGAGCTCGTAAAGCATGAAAACGCAGCCGTAATAGTTGAATACCGGACGCTGTAGAAGATCAGTATTATCTTTCATATGCAATGGAAAAGATTTGTAGAACACTCACGAATCCAAGAGTATATGTCAATAGGCAACTCAGTGCGTGCGTCAACATTCCAATTCCAAAGACATCCAGATATCGGATCATAACTGTCAAGTCGAACAAGAAATATCCAGTAGCGAAGGCTTGTACCATTGCAGCCGCACCTGTATAACCCCACATCCTCTCCTCCAAATTCATAGTTTTCCGCTCTCGATCTGTACTGATGATCCATAATGCGAGAATGCATATGGACATACTTTGAACCATTGAGACACAGTGCATATTCCATCGCAGCTTACTTTCCCGGGACAGACTGGTATATCTATGTGGGAGCAGCCAATTTGATACTGGGGCCGCTAGGTACTCGAAGATAATATGATACACGATGAATGCGAAGAAAATTTCGTGGATATGGAGAGGTAACGTGTAGAGGTGAAGAGTGTTACATAACGGCCGAACGAGTTCCTCAAGGATTGGGATAGGTGTAAAAAATGGATCAAGCATGGCGTGCAGAAGAGCAAGCCGGATAAACCAGATTCGGAGAATTGCAGGACTGTTGAACGCATAGTCAGTGCCAAGGTTCTGAACGGCATGGAAAGTCACTCACAGATGTAAGAGTAGAGGATCCCGCTAAATTTATGTCTCCGAGAGCTTACGAGATGGAAAGATCTCGAGACCGCTTTTCAAACAATGTGGCAGAGAGGCGAAGAGAGGCAGAGAGGTGTAATTCTGTGATATGACACGGCACTGCGCAGAGACAGCATTCAAGCAAATTTCGGGAAGAAGCTTGAAAGAGAATGTAAGGGCAGCAACACTGTTTTATTTCCTCATGTGACTCGTCGTCTTCTCTCAACGTAGTCGAAAAGATAGAGGCAAAGGCCAAAGATTTGGTTGTACAAAGGAAACCAACGTTGTGAGCGGTGGAATTGTTCCAGGTGTTCATCTCGGGCCAACAACGCCTTCTGTGGAAGCTACGAGGCTGGGCAAGCATCCGCTAAAGGGTCTAAAGCTAGAACCACAGTAGCCTGGCCTGGGCCCTGAGTCCTGGTCCTGGTCCTGCAAGCTTGAAGTAATCCAGATTGCCGAAACGTCTATTGGTGGGCCAGGGGAATGATTAACGTTCCAGTAAGCAGGCATATTGAGATACTTGGCGGAAACCAGCTCAGATAGGCTCATATGCACTCCCGCATATTGACCTGCCAAGTCTCGAGTGAAACAGGCAGGGAGTCAGCATGTTCATGAAGACAGGACGAGATGATACGGCGGAAATAGCGACGTTTTGACATTTTGTAGGGTGGCCGGCTGCGGTGGGAAAGTACTCGGTCTCGGTAGCTTCATACCTAAGACGAGAGAAGATGGAGCCTTGGCCACACGTGATTCATAACTAGGCCGTGCCTTGCACGAATATATGCCACGCTCGTGCGGAGCCGATCATATGGCGGCATCTGTCTTCATGAAGCTTTTCAGAGAGTAGAGATGAGCAAGGGGACCCTCAGGTGGAATTGCAAGGCATGGCGCGTTGCTTGTGGCAGCTAGTCAGACCACTTCATTTCTCAGCTCCCTATATCTTTCCATCAGACCTGGTATCAGTAAGCCAAAGGATAAAACATATAGCAGCAGCAACAAAAATTTAGAAAGTAAGTCTGCTGGAGACTTCCTAGATCTATAGAGCTATAGATTGTCCTCACACCCAATTATTTGTGCAGAGACTCACAAATCCTTGTTGCACGTCCAAGCTTGAGATAACGAGCGGAAAGTTCATCAAAATGCATATGACATTGTATAGCACACTCGCACCTGAGCTTTTCGTCAGGAAGCTTGCGCTATGTTTTGAAGGTACTTGGGCCACTTAGCCCCTGAGGTGGGTGTCTCAGTAGAAAAACTTCAATGATCGAGATCTCAGTACTACCGAAGAGAAGATATTAAGCTCCGAAATAGTGGTAAGATACTGGAAGGACGCCAAGAAGTGGAGAAGCCTATTGATAAAACCAGGTGCGTCACAAAAATTTATCAGAATAGACATATCAATGATCACCTGATCCTATATAAGTTCCCACGGCAGACTGAGCCTGAGAGACTGACGATCATTGCTCAAATGGCCAGAAGGAATATATCGTACATAACCGCCTTCCTTTAGTGATTTCGCGATACTCAGACCTATTTTAGAATGTTGTCAAACTTTGACGCATTGTACCAGGGCAGGTTAAGAAAAACGTTTCTATTGTTTTGTACAAACATGTCTTATGCCAGTAATGCTACACTTCATTTGCCCTTCTTGACCCAGCCCTCAACAGCGTCTCTTCCAGAACTGACCTTGTCGTCCACGATATGTACCGCTTGCTCACTGTGAATTCTCGCCATTCTCCAAGCCTTTTGGATCCCTTCTCTAGTTCTGATATGTGTATCCGCAACAGCTGGGAACTTTTTCTCGTATTTCCACAGCAAGTCTGAGACATTCCTCATAGTGATTGGTAACACAATCCAGCCGGCACCAATACCTACCGCCAATGGCACAGTTGCCCTAAGCAGAATGTTTCGGTTTCTTGATACAATGCTTCCAGTCATAGCTGCAACAAGGACATACAGTGCCCCCGGCATAAGCTTCTCGCCTGACTGGGAAGGGGGTGCCAGTGAAGCAATTGTGCTCGTAAAGCTCGACTCAAGGTCCAGCGCGGAGTCCATGAACTCGTTGACCTTGTTCTCGGCGGCTGCGACATGAGAGTACAGAAACATGCGTGTCTTCCCTATCTGCGCGGCCAGGCGATCAGTTGGGGTGGGAGCTCTGGGCTTCGCCATAGTTTCGGGCGTGCTTATAGGTGGGCTGATATTTGACGGAGGGGCAGCCGGGGCTTCGTAGTCATCGTATATCGGTTTTTTCAGCTTCGAAAGTTGTCAGGAAAAGGTATCTCAAATCTGAACCATAATCACACTTACCTCTGGCTCTCTGGGAGTTTCCGCATGCAGAGAAGACTTTGGATAAAGAGCCACGGCGGCGAAAAGGGAGCCAGCGGCTACGGGAGCGAATCGCTGATTTGGTTAGTATGAAACAGCTGGTCAATTGATCAATACTCTGCGCTTACCTGCCGTAATAAGAGTCGTGAAGCCATGGCTCAATTGGCGACAATGTGGTGCCGCTGTTGAATTGAGGTCTTGGAATTTCAAGCTTGTAGCTATCGCTTGTTTTTATGCCGAGCTTTATGAAATTTCAAGCCTGCATAAGCTACGTATAAAAAAATCGCCGAGAATAGCCTTGGCTTCCGCTCAACCTCTTTTAAATGAACTTGCGGTTGTAAATGCAGACAAGTTATGTTCAAGGCGGCCGTTGCTCGACCCTGGATATGTTCGGGATGCATTCAACGGCAAATACCTGTGCGCTTGAAACATACTGCCTCTGCTCTACCAGGATTCGAATTCGGCCGTCCTGTTACAGCTGGAGGTGATGCTTTGGGAGTTGGCCACGATGAATCCACACTTCGAAAGATATTCGACTCTGCAAATTTCTGGAAAGACTTTTCTCAATCTTCGAAAGCCAGCCAAGATGGTCGCAACGCGGGACTCTTTCAGAACAGATACTTGACTAGTCCACGGGGATTCAGCGAATTCGCAAATGCCAGCCTCAGGAAGGCAAAGAAACTGGTGGACAAGGTCCTCAACGCAAATTCAGATGCAGATTATCACGGAATAGTACGAAATCTTGACAGGCTCAGCGATCTGCTTTGTCGGGTAATCGATTTATCAGATTTTGTGCGAGCGACACACCCAGACACCTCGATACAATCAGCTGCTACGAATGCGTACATGATTATGTACGAATATATGAATGTCTTGAACACTACCACTGGCTTGGCTAAGCAGCTCAACATTGCTATGGCAAATAAACAGACGGAATGGGACGAGCAGGAACAAATGGTGGCGGAGATTCTCAAGAAAGATTTTGCGAAGTCTGCTCATGATCTCCCACAGGCACAGAAAGAGCGTTTCGTATCTCTATCACAAGAGATTAGTGAAGTTGGGACCAAATTTGTAGATTCAATGGCGCCCGAAAAAGAATATTTAACCTTTAAAAGCAGCCAGCTGAAAGGAATGGATCCTATGTTTGTCAGACAATACACACGCTGGGGACAAGTCACATTACCAGCAGTGGGAGATGCAGCGATACTTGCAATGCGTTCTGTCCATGATCCGGAGGTGAGAAGGGAGGTATATATGGCGAGTCGTACAGCCTCCCACACAACGATTCGCAGACTTCAAATTTTGTTACGAAAACGAGCAGAACTTGCCAAACTTTCAGGCTACAAAAGCTACGCCGAAATGACTCTACAGGACAAAATGGCAGCAGGCCCAAAGATGACTCGTACTTTTCTTGATGAGCTCAATGAACAAAATTCGGACGATTTAAGGTCACAGCTGGGCGTGCTTGAGCTAGAAAAGAGGAAAGCAGATGCACATTTGCAAGATTTGGGCCTGGAGCCGTGGGATAAAGAGTATTACATGGCGAAAGTTATCTCCAGATCTCGTTCGGCCCAGAGAACTCCCGATTTTTTATCCGCCTACTTCTCCTTGGGGACGGTGATGCAAGGTCTCTCGAGATTATTTTCAAAGCTGTATGGCATACGTTTTGTGCCTCACGAGACGCAGCCTGGAGAAACTTGGAATTCGGATGTTCGACGTCTTGACGTAATATCAGACACTGATGGCCATGTAGCCGTTCTGTATTGTGATCTTTTCTCACGGATAGGAAAATCGCCCAACCCAGCACACTTCACTTTACGTTGTTCACGTTTGATCAGCGAGGAAGAGATTCAGGAAGCTCACACGGAGCAGAACTCCATTTTCTCTTCACCTGAACAAGCAGCCAACGATGGTATGGCGATCTCCAAAAAGCTGCCGACAGGAGGCGTGATGCAGTTGCCTACTATAGCCTTGATCTGCGACTTCAGAACTCCAAAAGACCAAAACAGACCATCGCTGCTCAGCTTCAACGAGGTGTCAACTCTCTTTCACGAGATGGGTCACGCCATCCACTCTATACTTGGACGAACAGACTTCCAAAACGTCTCAGGGACCCGCTGCGCCACTGATTTAGCAGAACTGCCTTCTATACTGATGGAGCACTTTGCTTCCGACCCCACCGTTTTGTCGTTATTTGCTCGGCATTACGCGACAGACGAACCTCTTCCATATGAAATGGTGGCTGGGAGCGTGGCCCTCGATAAGAAATTTGAGGCTATCGATACGAACAATCAAGTCATACTCTCTCTATTAGATCAAGAGTGCCACTCTGCAAATGCACTCGATGTCTCTTTTGACACTACGAAGCTCTACCACGCTTTGCAGAGCACGTACTCCAAGCAATCGCCCGACCCACAAGGAACTTGTTGGCAAGGCTTTTTTGGACATCTTTTTGGATACGGCGGTACATACTACAGCTATCTGTTTGACCGTGTCTTGGCACGACGAGTTTGGCAGAAGGTATTCATGTCAGGAGGCCCGGAAGGATCTATTAGCCGTAGTAGGGGAGAACACCTCAAGGAGAACCTTTTGAAGTGGGGCGGAGGAAGAGATCCTTGGTTTTGTTTGTCGACCCTATTCGAGGATGAAAGGTTGCTCAAAGGTGCGGAGAATGGCATGAAACTGGTTGGGCATTGGGGTCTAGATGGAAACGAGGCCAAGAGAACAGGACACGACCATGCTCGCAGTACCAATTCTTATGTAAAGACTGCCACTACCGTACGGCCAGTATCAGTCTCAGCCTAGAACTGTGGCACGTTTTCATGTGTATATAATATGTGCTATATGTGTATATATAATGCTCACTCTCGCCATGATACTTGGCTCAGCCCGGAAGTCCTGAACATCATACATATGCCAAGATAGAAGTACATAATTCGGGTATCTCTTCAAACAGAAAGTTTGATAATCCAGCATACAAACGCCGTAGATGCCAGAACACATTCTAAATCGCCGTTGCCAGGCTCCTCGCTCGTCATGTATACATATCTTCAATGGCACCCACTCTCAAACTCTCGTCCCTCCCTCTAACCAACGCCTCTTCCATCTGCTTTGCCATGAACTCTTCAATCTCTCTGATCTTCTCTCTAGCCTTCTGTGCCAGCCCCGGATCGCTCAACTCGACCCAAAATCCCAAACTTTCCTCCAAAGACTTCTTTTCATTTCTCAATTCCACATACTTGTCCAATGCTTCCGCATCCTCAAAACAGACTCCATACATCCGACAAAATGCCTTCCATTCCAACGGACAATCTACACCTTTTGCTGTAAACAGAAATTGAAACATGTGCTCCCAGGTGCGTCCTACAATGTAATCACTCCATTGACTATCGATTAACCACCGCATGTGTCGGCCATATTGGGCCTGAGAATGTGCCAGGATCGCAGATTTCGTGACCGCGAATTGGGAGCAGCAAGGCCCAGCCAGTATCTCCGGAACCTCATTTACTCCCCAAGGTGAGAAGTTCTCACCAAATGCCTGCTTCATGTATGGCTCTTCCTGTTTGTAGGATTCTTCGGGTGTCTTAGAAGTGTTCAGCCAGGCTGGACATCCATCGTCCCACTCCACCCTGAGATTCGCGTATTGCCTCTCCATGACGGCGTCCAGACTCAAGTGAGAGAGTGTGAAGAGCATAGAGGAGAATAGTACATCATCAGTGTGCCAGGGATCCTCATGAGCGTGGACCAGAATACTAATATCTGGGAGATTGTCGTAAAATTCGTAGAAATAAGTGTGGTATATTAACGCTTCTCTTCCTTTCTTTTGGACGGGAGGGCGAAAAGGGGCGTGGGGATCGTCTGAAACATAACGAATGATGTTGAGATTCGGTATTTGAAGCGAGGACGTCCAGGATATATCATCTTTGGAGAGCGTAGCGAGGACGAGGTTTATAGATAGGTTTCTTGGGTTCAACGGGCCGCTTTGGAGATATCTAAGGGATTCGTAGGCGAGATGGGTAGAGTATTGGTGCTTCCGAATGGCAAGTCGTATTTTGTAGGCGTACATCAACAGGGAAGGCACCAACAGCGCCGTGCATAGAAAAGTCTTCCAGTGCTGTAGCCGCATGGCCGGAAGCAGGCGCATGATTGAAAGAGAGCTTCACACGTTGGAGAGCTGGAGATTGGCAGCATGGCCGGAGCTTTGCATGGAGCAATCCGCGAGAAAACAAAGCTTCCAGGAATGAACATAGAAATCAAGGCATGCGTAATGCCAATTGCGAATGTTGCAGAGAATGATCTCTGCGTCTTATCTGATACTGGAGAAGAAGAGTTGTGTTGGAGCCTTTGACATATGCCTAGATAGGGCAGATAGGATAACTGCAGTAATATGTCGGGTCAGTATATGGTGGGTCTCGGGCACAGCCGTGCCTCGCCCTCGCCCCTCCGCATCTCCTCCTCCTCCTCCTCCTCACATCCGTTTCCCAGACCTTTCTACATTCACGTTTGCTTGAGAAGCGACATACGAGCAGGAAAAGCTCACTTTACGTTGCGATTTATGCATTGCTACCATTTCGACTTCACAATCCAGTTTGATCGAGTCCTGCGAATACGGCAACGGCACCCTCTTTAGGGAAGCGCACACAATAATGTGTCTTATAATATCTCAATAGTATCTGGGCGCATATGCTCTTGAGATCTCCATGCAGCAAAATCAACCCTTCCACGAGAAGTAAGCTATGCCAATGTCGCAGCACAGATTGCGTAAAAACAAAGATCCACCTCCGTCTGCACGGCGTATCTATCTGGATTCTTTTTAAGACCATAAAATCCCCACACTATCAGATCTCCATTATCCCCTGAGCGGGTGTGTATTATGTCAATCGTTCCACGACCCAGGGTCCGAACTTTACCATTAGGCCTTTGAAGACTCCTCCTATCGAGGCAGCCGATAAGGAGGTTCCTCAGAGCGGTTCAACAGCATCTGCCGTGCCAGCAACAAGGAACGGGACTGATTGCCACCACGACATCCAAGTGCTTATCTTCCCTTATTATCTGCAGTGGCTCCCATAAGGTACGGCATCCCGGAGTAGCCGCTCCCTCACATTGGCTGCAGAGATCATCTGCCAGCTCTATGCTTATCCAGCTTTTGCTTCAGCAAAGGACAAGAGCAATAGCTCAAATAAAAAGTTGAAGACCAGAACAAGAGGAAAGTCTCTGACTTAGTGTTCAGATGCGAGAGTGGTGCTTCCTTAGAATGCCATGCGGGGTATAGGAGCTGATCAATGCTGGATTGACCATGGTCGACGACCGGCGCCAGGTAAATAACAAGTCCGTGGAGCTCGTACAAAAGTCTGTTTTTCTTTTGCCGTATATGCATCGAGAGTTCTGTAGTCCTTTCATAATCCGGTGTCGAGCGACCACGATTAAACAAGTTCTCATCAATTCCATAATTGGAGCCAACCTGGGCGGAGCAATACATTTCTATGTATAAGCATTGTGGAAGGCCTGTGGTTTCCTTCCTCCAGGGGAATCATCCTGGTATGCAATTCTGGATTCATATGTCTGAGGAAAAACAGAGTGGCCACTATATACAGTTTTGAAAGGGCCTGCTAGGAAAGTTCCGGTGTTGGATTAATTCCAATATTATACACACATCCGGAATTATGCTCTCCTTGGGTATCCATATAACCACGGAGATATATTAGGCCTCAACGGAAAGACCGGAAAACGTATTGACACACCCATATCGGGAAGGTGTTGGGTTGCCCAAGACTGGACAAAATCATCGAAAACATTTGCAGCAATATCTGCTGGGCTGTGGAGGTCTACAGTCCAAAACAAATTGCACTTCATTTTCAATGAGAGAATACTTCTCCTTGTACTAAAGTAAACGATTGCCCGATTCTGCAGATGCAGTGCTTGAAGTGTCTTCTTGGCCATTTTCCAAATATGGATCAACACTGCTGAGACTTCCTGCGGAGCTTGGGAGCCTACGGCTTTGATTGTCTGCATCCGTATGGTCCGTGAAGGAGACAAGTAGCGGGTCCCAGGGAGGAGCGTATCTCAGGTATGTACGAAGGCTTCTTCCGGAATAAGTCGAACCTGTGGATGCTCTGTCAGATCCTCCCCACTGGCTGCTGTACATAGGTAGTCCAATTCCTGGAGAAAACATCCTGTTCTCGCCCTCGAAAAGCCCGACAATTCTGGGAATTACGTGTGTGGTTATAATCGCCCCAGTCGCGATTGCAAGTGGGACGTATGGGGTGAATTGCTGGAATGATACCCTTGAGAATAAGATGGCGAAGATGGCGACGATTGACAGGCCAACCAACGTCCAGGCACCGTTGCTAATATCAACAGTCAGCTATCATATATCGGAGATTCCGAGGAGTCGTCTATTACAGAGCAAGTTCGACCCGATGGAAGAATGTGAAGGATACAACAGCGAGGATCCAGACAGCCCATGTGCTATAGATGATCAGCGTGTGGTCCAGAGGAGAGAAAGAGAAAGTACATTTTGTACAACGCTTGTAGACCGAGTGACTCTGGGAACAATGATGGCAAGACCGCGGCTGTCCCAAACATCAAACCACAAGAAATGTATTTCACTTCATCAAGATGTCTCTCAGTGTATCGCTTGATGGGAGAAAAGACTGTCCAAGGCAGGTTGAGTATATCTTGGGCTATATCCATGGTGGGGATGTTTGCAAGGCAAGATCTATGGCAATATCAATCTGACGATTGAACTTAGAGCCCTTAACTAGGATGTTCCTGGCACAAATGTCCGACTCGGTAGATTTATCCTAGGGGCGATCGAGTTGCTTCAGCTAGAGATAACGTCTCGCAGTTCGGGAGAGGACGATTTATGTTGGCGCGGATCGGCGTTATATGTATCAACTCCCCATATTATGCAATTGCTTGAGCAGAGCACACGGGAAGGGGATATCCACTCAATCCAGAGACGCATCTTGCGCCGTCTGTTGGGCAGGAACGCATACGCCAAATGTCTGGATCTTGTGTCTGGATACGCTCCGTTTGCTCGCTAGAGAATCGATCACTGACGCCGTGGCGTACGAGGAACCACTACGATGAAGCGAGTCCTTCTCCCGCCAGGTTCTGTAGTGACGCAAGATGCAACTTTACTGCTTTCCGGCACATATCGAGCAAATGGCAAGCTTACACCTTGTGAAGCTGTCAGCCTCGTTGGGCGTCTACTGTCCCAACCAATCAACTACGAGACGGATCGGTGAGCAAATACAGCTGCTTGCGCCCAAGGCACTCCGCAGTCAGCCTTTTACGACCCAATCAGTCTTCTCGTCCAATCAAATCGCTACAAACAGTGAGTCCTTTCTCAACTGCTTCCCAGTCTCGATCTGTCGGTAAAAAAAGCGATGATTGGAACACTTGGGCCTTATCTCGAAGCTTGGTGGTCAGAGCCGTGTTGACGCCCGACCATGTCCAGGCCGACAGCCTTGATGAGGCGAAGAAGTGCCCGTCGCTGTTTGTCTTGTAGCACGAAATACTGTGCTCATGATACATTTCTGGTAAGAGTTAGTCACAGCCTTGTCCTGCTTGCCTGGGGATATCAACCTATCTTTTACTTAAAGGCGAAGCTTTAAGCACCTCGTTGGTTTTGGACTGCTGCAGAGCCATCATGGGGAACGTCCTCCGTCTCAAATTTGAGGAATCAGATCTGTCTCCCCATTTTTCGCGGCTTTTGTCTATCAGGACCATTCGAATCGCGTCTTCTGAACTAGCCGTCGATTATCTCCACAGGAATTGTACGCCTCCTATGCTTGCAACGTGCTGGGAAATATTCATTGTCCTGTTCTGTTCGTTGATGACGACTTCATATACATTGTGCAATGAGTTACGTGTTGGTGATCCATACAATCGGTACTGAGATCTCTATCACTAACAATCCAAACAACAGCATCTGAGCCCAGCAACGGGCTCCGGAGAACGAATCCTTGCTTTGGATCCTAGCCTTGCAAAATGTGTTCTCAATCCATTTCCTGTTATAATGCTTAGCGCTTGTCTCGTGCTTGGTTGCGCAATCTCTTCATTTGCATATCGTCGCCAGGATAGCGACAGGTATCAGGCTCCTATCTTTGTTTTCGCGATTACTACTGCTACTGTTTCCGGATTGGTGCTGGACGTTGACGCAAGTATCATCATGTTGGCTTTCATTCCATGGGCTTTGTGCGGCGCTATGATTTGGAGTACTGGAATCCATTGGTGTCTTAGGAGATTCTTTCAGGGCCGATACACCAGGACATACTGTTGTGATTTAGGTGAGAAAGGGAATGTGCTCGTCCGATGAGCTCATGAAATGATCCGAATATTGAGATTGATACGTCTCCAATTCTGGTAATGCTTGTTTTGCGTTTTCTCTCAGGGGTATTGCTGACAAAAGGAAAAGGGTCCCAGGATCCTAAAGACTGCCAGAATCAATATTATTTTTTTGACTCACATACTTTATCTCGCAGACTGCCAATACATAGGAGACGAAGCATAGGCTTCATATACGTCAGAGAGCTTGCAGGAAATACACGAATCTCTTCGAGTACCGATTTCCCCTTGACGGCCTAGTTTACCGGCGGCATACTCGACACAAGCAAAATTCCTGCTTGCTTTCCCAGAATAACCATACCAAAGATACTAGACATGACCTGAAGATTAATCCTTTCCGATACTTCGGAAGGTCAACTTCATAAATACACAATTGTCTCCTACCATTTTGATCGTTCAAAATGTTAAATTGCTTTTTCGTCCCAAAAACTAGAAATAGAATAGAAGGAAATATGGAAGAACACGCGAGCAAATCAAAGGTCGACCGCAAACGTGTCCAAGCAGCCAGCCTTGTGTTCTTATCGGCAACTTACCTATTTTTGTTCTATCAGGCCACTAGGCCTAAAGGCCCTAGCAGTGCACACATGGATCGGTCTATCTGCACGTGAAATATCATACTCTTTCACAACCAGCATCAATGAATACGAACATGATAAAGCCAAGTGCTTTGTCAAGCTGGAGTCCAGCCATTGGGTATTTTCTATCTATTCTCCGCTCATCAGTATATCTTGTAATCAGTCACCAACCTTCAACCTCTGCAAAGTCTCCTCAGTAGTACCTCCTACGTTGACCCGATGCGCATCCGGGCCCTCTACATGGCCATCCTCCTTCGCTACAACTGCTTTCCTCGCCGCTGCCGCTGCCGCCCGCTTCGCCGGATCTCCCTTGTCTTTAACTTTCTTGACCTTCACTGGCGCTGCTTCTGGAGGATAAGCTTGTTGTTCTATTGCTTGCCAGTCTTTGTCGGCCGCAAACTCGGTTCGGATAGGGGCGAGGAATTCATTCAGGTAGTGGGATAAGGCGGCTTTGAGAAGTTGGGGTGTGAGCTATTACAAGTCATATTAGTCTCACAAGCCGATCATATGCTTGGCTAGGTGTACTCACAATGTCGGCGGCGTAATCTTCCTTTAGTTGGGCTGCTGATTCGTAAACAAGCGGCTCTTGGTCTCTTCTTTGTACGACAAATTTTGACTCTCCCCTTAAAGCAAGAGCTCGAATAATGACGTGCTCCACGAAAGCAATGACCCCGTTACCCTCTATTTCTTTTGGGACACAGACCGCCTTCTTTAGTTTCTTGTCCACGATCTCCGGCGAGTCAAGAAGATCTATCTTGGAGTCTGCTTCACTAGCACTCATCTTCGGCCCCGTAAGACCCGGCACCATCGTGTTCATCAGATGCGCTCTGACTTTGTAATTTAACTTTGGCAGGTTTTCGAGCGCAAATGTGAAGATCTTGCGTTGATCCAGGCCCCCAAGCTGGCAATCGACGTCCAAGTACTGCTCGTCTAGCGCCTGCATAAGAGGATAAACCAGCCCACCAAGAAATGGGTCTTCACTCTGCTTCACGACCTCCGCCCCGGCCTTCTGCGCATCCTTAATCCGCGTCATTCCCTCTAATTTGAAACGATCCATAGTATACTCCTTGCTTAATTGGTAGGAACTCCCCTGGACGAACTCAAGCCGTGAGATATCCACGCCCACAGCCCGCAGCAGCGCCTTTACTATCTTGGAATAATATCTAGCGCGGAACTCCACAAGCTCGAAAGGCGCCTTCTGATTGTCTAAGTAACCATGTAAATCGGCAAGTAAAACTTTGACTTGACACCCTGCCGTAAGTAGCTCAGCGATCTTCATCATGGGCACAAAGTAGCCGCAATGGGGCTTCCCTGTAGTCGCGGTGCCGAAATAGACTTTGAGTGGTCGTTTTTCTTCGAGAATTACTGCGTCGATGATCTCGGGATTGAGGACTTCTGCGAGGTTGGATTTTATGAGGGCAATTGAGTCTTCGGGACTCATCGAGAACGCCATCTTGGGGGGTTGCCGTGGCGTTGAGGAAGAGCAGAAGGGCAAGTTGATATTTGTCCGCTGGCTCGTCTGAGCAGAGTACAGCGACCAAATTTTGGCGGGGTATTATAGTCAGGTGACGAATGAATCACGGCTTCGTATCTCAGCTGTCACAAAATGGGCGTCTGAAATCCTAGGATGAAAAATGAAAAGATTATTGTCTAGTGAAAACCTTCTACTGTTTTGTGTAGATTAGCTAGGAGGATCTGAGATATCTTTGGACGCTATACAACTATTTCAGACCTGCCAATATATACTCTGGAAGGCTTAGTTGATTCACCGATTACAACTTTCAATTTGAAATTTTACAGTCGTAGCACCACGACGAACAATATACAATTGATCTCGTTGTGACTTGATTGAGGCATCTCAAAGTCGTCTACGGAGAGGAGAGTAATGGACTATTTAAGCTTAAAAGCTTAAATCAACCAGACTTGGTCATCACAGGTTTCATACCACCACCTGCCCTGAACATGAGAGAACGTCTTCTTTGCAGATTTTCTCGTAGCGTAATCGGCCAAAGTGAATAGACCAGACAAGGTGAGGCGTCCCCAGCAAGGAGTGGTCTGGTCCTGGTCTCTGCAGCTGGAAGATGAATCTGTAGATCCTTTCTCTACTGTGCCGCTGCTACTCTCGCTACTCGCGTCCTTTTTCTCTTGAAGGGTGGCTTGAATAGACAATAAAAATAGACTCCAACTCCAACGGCGCGGAAAAACCTCGGACCGACTCGCGGACGAGCCAGAACGCCAACGCCAACGCCAACGCCAACGCCACATCTCCAAATCTCCAACGTCCATCCTGCACGTCGTCTCTCCGACACCTCCCACGCTAGAGAAATACTCATTTGTCCTGTAGCATCAGGCTGCATGTATCCCTGCGAGTGTTCAGGTACACAGTCTCTCCGGCTTTTCCGTTTCCTCCCCACGCAAAACGCGACTGGCCGACACGATGGCTATCTTACCAATCCAAAGTTGGAGATCTCCCTTACACATAGACTGCATGAAGCTGGTCTCAGACGGAGCCCAGCTGCACAAAATCGCTGCAGCGCGAGGGGTCGCCGGCTCACAGCGACATGCGCCAGGGCCGATATCAAGTGACCAGGCAATGAGAACATCATCTCATCTTCTGACGATCGTCTGGGCTCAGGCTCGGCCCGAATACCACAACGAGAAGGTACTTGGGTGTGCAGACCAGGCTGACCCCGGCGTATGACAGGCTACCCCAGAACATACCCTTAGTCCCGCCTTTTTTCATCTGAAAATCTGGGGAAGCTTCACGGCTTGACTGGTCCAAAAGACTCTATCTGCAAGGACAGCTAGATTCCAAGCAATGTGCCACCCATGTGCTCACGACGGCCGGAACCCGAGCCCTAGTTCCACGAGCAGTTAAATTAAACATGTCATCAAATTCACATGGCCTGGATTCACACGACTTGAGCTCATGCGGAAGGCGGATTATATAGATCCGAGCCGAGCTTCTCGTCCAAATTTTTCCATCATTTGCTTCGTTTGTCAGTCTCCCGCCCTCTCTTGACAAGAGAGATTGTCTTCCTTGCACAATGTTCACTTCTATCTTGGCAGGACTTGTGGCATTGGCAGCAACTGCCAATGGCCAACTTGACAATGCCTACTCCCCTCCTTCCTATCCTTCTCCTTG
Source organism: Proliferodiscus dingleyae (assembly GCA_003988795.1). Lineage (NCBI taxonomy): Eukaryota > Fungi > Ascomycota > Leotiomycetes > Helotiales > Lachnaceae > Proliferodiscus > Proliferodiscus dingleyae. Next base: position 955,974 of record QYAK01000013.1, on the reverse strand, counting down.
GATGCGGGGAGGGAATGGCTGGCAAGATGCCTACACCAAAGCGCAGCAGTTCGTCAGCCAATTGACATTGCTTGAGAAGGTTAATCTCACGACAGGTGTTGGTTGGGAAGGTGAAGCTTGTGTTGGTAAATAAATGATGTCCTCTGAATAAAATGCTTAATTCAAACTAAGTATCTTCCACGTAGGGAATACTGGGTCTGTCCCTCGTCTCAACTTTCGAGGTCTCTGCCTTCAGGATAGCCCTCTTGGGGTTCGTGATAGTAGGTGTTAAGACTTTATCGTAGAGGTGCAGTTACTTACTGAATCATAGCTGATGAAAATTCTGCTTTTCCATCTGGAATGAATGCCGCAGCAACATGGACAACGAGACTTTTCAAGAGTCGAGGAAATGCAATGGGATCCGAGCATCGTGGAAAGGGCATTGATGCGCAACTGGGACCTGTTGCAGGACCTCTTGGGCGAGTTCCTGCTGGTGGCAGAAACTGGGAAGGTAATTCTCCACCCTGCCAGGAAACGTAATCAGAGCTGACCTCCCATGAAAGGCTTCAGCCCTGATCCAGTCTTGACTGGTGTTGCTATAGCCGAGACTATCAAAGGGATCCAAGATGCTGGCGTTATTGCCACCGCGAAGCATTTTATTCTCAACGAGCAAGAGCACAATCGGGACGTCTCGGGAGATTATGCTGCGGAGTCCTCCAACATAGATGACAAAACCATGCACGAATTATATCTCTGGTAAGAATGACTCAAATAGGTGACCGACTTTTCTGATTATTTTCTAGGCCTTTCGCAGATGCTGTACGCGCTGGTGTAGGCTCAGTGATGTGCTCTTATAATCAAATTAATAACAGCTATGCATCTCAAAATTCTTATACTCTTAATTACCTACTCAAGAATGAGCTGGACTTTCAGGGTTACGGTATGGTTTCGCGTGTAGCATGACAAATGCCTGCTGACAAATTTACAGTGACAAGTGATTGGTGGGCGCAACATTCTGGCGTAGCTTCTGCTCTTGCTGGTCTCGATATGACTATGGCGGGGGATCAGGGACTTGCCTCAGGAGACACATATTGGGGATCGAATCTCACCGCAGCTGTCCTCAATGGCACAATTCCGCAGTGGAGACTGGACGATATGGTCACAAGGATAATGGCTGTATGTCAACAATAACCGTGAAAGATCAGTGACTTACGTCCAGCTAATAAGCACTAGGCATACTACAAAGTTGGCAGAGATACAGCCAGGGTCCCGATAAACTTCAATTCCTGGACGTTAGACACCTATGGCTACCAGCATCCCGAGGCCAGCGAGGATTATACGCTGGTCAATGAACACATCAATGTTCAAGCAGACCATGCAAATCTCATTCGGGAGATTGGTGGCGCCTCGACTGTCTTGTTGAAGAACACAAACAATGCACTTCCATTGAAAGCCCCGAAGAGCATAGCTGTCATTGGAGAGGACGCCCATGACAATCCCAATGGTGTAAACTCCTGCTCAGATCGAGGTTGTGACGACGGAACTTTGGCTATGGGATGGGGATCTGGGACTGCCAATTTCCCCTACCTGATCGCACCAGTTACTGCTCTTAAGGCAAGAGCCGCGCGAGACAGAACAACATTCGCAAATGTCAGCGATAACTACAACTTTGACGCGGTGAGAGAAGCTGTCACTGGTGCTGAGTATGCAATCGTGTTTGGAAATGCGAATTCGGGAGAGGATTATATCACAGTGGATGGCAACCAGGGTGATAGAAACAATCTCACGCTATGGGGAAATGCCGATGCTCTTATCCAACACGTAGCATCCATCAATCCAAATACCATCGTTGTGCTTCACACTGTAGGGCCGGTCATTGTTGAAGATTTCAAGAACAACCCGAATATTACTGCTCTTCTTTGGGCCGGTCTCCCTGGCCAGGAATCCGGTAACGCAATTACAGACATCCTCTACGGTGACCGCAACCCCTCGGCGAAGAACGTCTTCACCTGGGGAAAGAAACGTGAAGACTGGGGCGTAGATGTCATCTACACACCGGAATCGAACCCTCCTCAGATAAACTACAACGAGGGTGTGTTCATTGATTACCGCCACTTCGACGCCCAAGACATCGAGCCATCCTACGAATTTGGCTTCGGGCTCTCGTATAGCAACTTCAGCTATTCGAATCTACAAATAGAGAAGCAGAATCCCGGCCCTTATCAGCCTACAACGGGTATGACGACGGCAGCTCCTGCACTTGGGTCAATTGATTACGACCCAAAGAGCGCAGAGTTCCCTCCTGGTTTCCATATTGTTAAAGACTACGTCTATCCATATATCGACTTCACCATTCCCACGAATCAAACGCAGAATTTCCCCAAGGAAGCATTGGACAGCTCACCGCAACCGAAATTGCCTGCTGGTGGATCTGCTGGTGGAAATAGACAACTTTGGGATGTGATGTATACAGTTTCAGCTACTGTCACCAACACTGGTGCCGTGAAAGGAACGGAGATCCCGCAGCTTGTGTGTTCCCTCCTACATTTGTTACATGCATGAGAAGACAAAACTGACTTTTTTTGTGACAGTACCTCAATCTTGGTGGCCCAACAGATCCGAAAGTCGTGCTCCGCGGCTTCGATGACCTAATTCTCGATCCCAATGAATCCGAGGTCTTCACATACGAAATCACCAGGAGAGATTTATCGAATTGGGATACCGCTTCTCAGAACTGGGTTGTGAGCGATTATCCGAAGACGGTGTATGTTGGGAGCAGTTCGAGGAATTTGCCGTTGTCGGGGATCCTAACTTAGAGCTAGAGATTTCTATTCACTATGAGACCTAGGGAACAATAAAAATGAAGCAAATAAGAACAAATCAGACGTGCTTAACATCTTGTCAAATGCCTATCATACCAGCCTTGGAAGTCTAAAAGTGATCCTGCAACGAGTTTCGCTGAAGATTTATGGCCTTGATCATCTATGATCTATGCAATGTCAGCTCACGTTTGACAACAAGTGGAAGGTACTGTAAGAATAAACGCCCCGTAAGCTTTACTTTCTTAAAAAGCGCCAGACCAAAAGTGGGAGAGTTGATCATGATATTGTGTATCCGGTAGAGCTGTTTAGGCATAAATCCTGATAGCCATTGAAGTACAATTGATGCACAAAGTCCTGAGGCAGAGATAATTTTAGTCATACCGATTTGCTGCTCTGGTCTCTATCTCCGTCCCGGCCTGTTATCGAGAACTTCTCAACTGATGGTGTTGTGCCGATTTGCAGCTAATGCCATCGTGCCTGAGGACGCGCAATTGAACGATGTGCAACAAAAGTTTCATCACGGCCGAACAACTTTTTTCTCTCCTGAGGCTTCAAGGCACGATACCCACTTTCACGCATCACAGAGCGCTAATTCAATGAAGCTATACTCAAGCTGCAGCCGGGACATACGCTACAAGCGCCTTACTCGCGCCCTCCATGCAATATTGAACCACCTCCACTTTCCTTCCCTCAGGAGCTAATCGTGCGACCTGCTTCAGGTTACTGGTTCGTGGTAGATAGAACGCGGAATCCATCTTCTTGCAGACAGCGTGTATATCTTTGATAGAATATGGTTCCATGGCCTTTAAGTTGTATATACTGTCTGATTTGTAACTGGGTCCGCCCCATGGCGGCGACGCGAATATGACCGTCTCTGAACGATTGATAGCTGACTCATTATCTTTAAGGTATTTGAAACAGTCGTCATTGATCCAGGTAATGCGATCGGACACTCCGTAAATTTCTGCGTTGTGCTGTGCGCATGCGATCACTGAAGCGCTCTTCTCGATGGCGATGACACTTGACCATCGGTCTGAGAGGGCGAATGCAATTGCATTTCCACCAGCGCCAGCGAAAATATCAATAACTGTTGTTTTAGATGAGGGCGTGCTGGCAGCTAGATCACTAGCTATTTGTCTAAGGGGTTGTTAGAAGGTTGGATGTTGTTGTAATAAGTGTAAAGCTTACAACGCAACTGGTTCAGGGGTGACGCCGTACCAGGCATCATCTGTCATATATATTCCTTCATCAAACATGGAGAATATGCTGCGTCTCTGATCCCAATATCTAGATAGGAGTTAGGTGAACCTTCAACCTAGTAATAACAAGAGGTCGTACGCACTTTTGAATATCCCATGGAACATCATTACGACGCTTGTAATGATGGCATTCATCTGTTAAAGGAAATGATTTTGACATAGTTGGGCTGGAGCCCATAACGCCGACCTGCCAACGTTCCTCCTTTGTGCTTTGTAGTGTCTGGAAGTGGTGACTTCCACCAAGTGACAGCCAGACGGAGCAATTTATTGACAATTCCGTGATGCAAAAGTATATTGAGAGGCTTTCTAGTCAAATCCCGGTCAGTTCAGATTCTTCTTGAGCTGAACGAAGATTTACCTCGAGAAGCCGTTGCAATCAATCCAAATGATGAAAGCTACGGAGAGGCACTTTCTCGTTAATTAGATTGATGTCAAATGGTCAGGGATATGATTGAGGCCTTGAGCGCGTTGTAGGCTCTGGAACGAGCCTCAATGGTCCAAAAGACCTGGATGTTGTGGATATCAAGTCAACTGATGCCAGAATTTGGTCTGATGAGCTGTAGCACTAAATTTTTGTCTGCTGAAATATTCTTGACTGGCTTTTCCAAGGGTTTGCAAGTGATGATGGATGAGTTCTTGGACACCCAACCGGTCAAGCGGAGTAACAGAGAAGTCTTGTCTGAATGTTGAAACCCAAGAGACTGGATGTAGCTGTTGCTATAGTCAATATAAGGCCGAGTCCAGGGTGTATAAGACGAGACTCTAGTCCTAGCTCGCAAAAATTGCTTGTAATCGTCTATGAAAATCAGTCAGCCAACGCGATCCAGAGCAGCACTCCTGAGAAATATACCCAGCACGAGACCTCTATTTAATCAATCACTAAACTTTACAGGTCGATAGTACAGATCCATAATAGCGAGAAAGTTGACGGAACATATCCACGTGATTGCTTAAGGTTAGGAGCTTTGACCAACGAGGCTGATTAGAGGGCCACATTGCGTCTCCCTAACATCTTCTCTACATATCTGTACCGTGCTTGTGAACTTGGCGTGCCTGTATATTTGGTGCAATCATGTTCAATGCACTTAATCGATTCATCTCCCGTCTGGACTCCGACTCTCCAGCCCAGAACTCTACCTACGGAGCTTTTGGCTTCCAAGTCCTTCGCAATAAATCTCCAGAGCTTGGGATCGAGCCATGGTTTGACTTTGTAGTTGGAATTAACGGGCGGATGATTGTAGGAAGACCTGCCCATTGTTTCATACCAAATGCTTATGCATTTTAGGACGATTCGGACCCGAATTTATTTGCCCAAGAAGTTCGCAATTGCGCTGGTAGTACTGTGACACTTGGGATCTGGAGTGCGAAGGTAGATAGACACTGGTTTCCGGCTCCTAATCGCCTCTACTTATGATATTTCAAGGGCCAAAAAATGAGAACGCTTCATATTCCAGTTCCTGCCAATCAACCATCGCTTGGGCTGGCGCTTCAATGGACGTCGCTCTCATCCGTAACGAACATCTGGCACATTCTTGATGTTCCTGCAAATTCCCCAGCAGACCTCGCAGGTCTACTACCATATAGCGACTACATTTTGGGCACGCCAGAGGGTGTTTTGCATGGCGAGAGTGGCTTAGGAGAATTGGTTGAAGATCACATCGGACGACCTCTTCCGTTATACGTATACAACAATGAGTACGATGTCACAAGAGAAATCACAATCCACCCAAGCCGGGACTGGGGCGGAGACGGGGCATTAGGGTGCGTGTTAGGATACGGGGCTTTGCATAGACTACCAGCACCGCTCAGTGAACCGCTTGCTGGACCTGGAGAGACACTATTCGAGACTGAAAATGCACGTTTTTCCAACGAGGAAAATAGGCCATTACAAGGACAGGGAGATTCAAACTTCTTCATACCGGCAGCGAATTCAGACCCGGGAGAGTTCTTGGTGCCAGCACAGATAGCCGCGAATGGTCCTCCACAGGGAACAGCTTCTGCTCGGAAGAAGGACAAAAGGCACGCGCATAGTCCCAACAAGGTTCTGGATGATTATTTTATGGAGGGAGAGAAAAAGAGTAGAGCGATGGATCATGCTCCCAGTGCGAAAAATACACCGCCACCTCCACCCCCAAAGGCTGGTGGTCCGCCGAAGAGCGGCCCTCCTAAAGCTGCAGTCGCTGAGGATACGCAAGACGGAGATGATAGTGGTGTAGATTAGGAAACTCAAACAGATACCAGAGCTATCTTTGCATGTCGTCTAAATCACAAACTCATTTGACCTAGTGAAACTCCTTGTAAACGCCCTTGATAGCTTTTCTTTATTCATACGTAGTCCTCGGAAGCTGGATTCATATCTCCGAGTGATATACAGGCAACTAATTGATAAAGTTGACGCAGAAGAAATGCAGAATTAAGCTTCCAAATATGTAGTCTGCGAATGCCCTGCATGCAGTCAATTAGTGTGGTGCCTAATATGTGGATTTAACTTCGACTTCATACCTCTCAGGGGACACTTCGCCAAAATCCGCCTTGTTTTCAGTGTTCGTTTGTATTCGCAATGAAGCTACACAAGAGCAGTTAGTGAGCAACGTCCCCCTTAGCCTGACTTCGAATACAGCTCACCAGTTAACACGAATTGCCCCACCGTCGCAGAAAACCCAGAAAGGAATGCATTGAATGGCTGCAAGGTTCTAACGTCAGTCTATATCTTGAACTGAAAACCCGTTCCATGCTGTTGGTTGGAGATCGGACGGGAGAGATGAGGCGTACGTAATTGCCAGCAACAGCACAATACACAAATTGCAGCACGCCGACTACAACCAAGAATCCCATAAATACATCAATCAGCTTCGTCCGCTGCGGCGTCGTGTCTAGGTAATTCTGCCATATCCCCAATGCAATCTCCTGGGGGCTCTGTTGGACACCCGCGGCTTTCTTTGCAGGTGCGGCATTGACGCCTGTCGAGCTGATTGGTGTAGCGGCTGGAGAGGAGGGTGTGACTTCGCGGACAGAGCGTTTGGGCGCCATTGCGTGCGAAAGTGAGGCAGCGGAGTCTGAAAGTTGCAGTTCCTGGATCTTGATCTTGAGCTTTCTGTGAGGCCACGAAAGCTTGATGGAAGATGCGCAGGGATCGAATGCCAAGACGGGTATAACTTGGTGGCACGGCCCGATGTTTGGCCGGCTCGGTTTCCCGAGGGGTATTTACGCCATCTGTAGCTGCCACAGGAACGTCGGATTGCTGTTGATGTTCAAGCTCCTCTCTCACGATCCAAACTGAACACAGCAACTCTCGAAACTCTCCAAATTGAAATTCAGTCTCAACTGCAAACATGGTAAGCAGGCTGCTTGGATTGCCAGCCGGGCCTATGTGATGCATGCGATTCAACCATCATGAGCTAATTCCCCGATCAAGGGCATTGATACTCCAGCGTATATTCTGGGCGCGTTGACTGCAGGAGGCGGAACTATGGGGTACATCAGGACTGGTTCTGTTCCCTCTATTGCTGCAGGTGTCACAGTAGGCACATTGGTATGGTCTTTTATTCACAGCTCATAACGTCCTAGCTAACAGTCCCAGTACCTCTTGGGCGGCTACCGCATCCAGAATAAACAGCCCTACGGGGTCGAGCTCGCTCTTCTTGCTTCGATTGTCCTCGCCGGATCTTCAATTCCGAGGGCCATTAGAAGCCAGAAGCCACTACCGACGGGATTGAGCGTGTTGGCGTTGTATGGCTTGTACACGTACGGGACCGCATTTGCAAGGAAGTAAGGCTGTGTGGATGCGGCTTTTGGGCGTTCGTGTGATGGAAAAGTGTGCCGGCCAGATGTTAAGCCAGCTTAGTTTGAAGGATCGGATGTGCCTGTGCTGGCTTGTATTTCTTAACTCCTCTCCTCTCTATGACCACAGTCGACCGAAGGAATTTAAGCCAAAGGTCACCCAGATGATCATCTCTCGTAACGCGAACGCTTTACCCATATGTGACAGCTCCGCGACTCTTGTACTGTACATTCTGAATGTTCCGATGAACCTCTGGCTTGATTCGCTCAACTCCGCTGAACCCTTATACCAATATGAATCCGCAATACTTTTGGTACATCGTCCCAGAGACCGAACAAAACGAATCGTGCAATCATACCCTCGAGCTGTTCAGCTCATGAATTTGAATCGATCTCAGCCCACTTCGTCCTTATTTGGTCATTCTTGACCCTCGCGGCCTCGCGATTTGCTTTCGTCCGCTCGATTCGCTGCGCTCGAAGACATAAATTGACAGCAGTCTTTGCATCATTGCACATACCCATTGACTTCCAAAGGAAACCTCGCGCGTGGCACTCTTCGAGGATCGTCATGACCTCCTCGCATGCTTGTAGCAGATCAGTTTGACGATTCTCTACTCGACTCGAAGAAATTGGCTTACCGCTGTTATCTTTGGTGTGCAAATGCGGATGCATATTGAGAAGCTAGAGGAGCCTTTGCGCAATGCTTTGAAAATGGGTGGTGGGTGTTATGCGATGTCGAGGTTCCAAAAGTTTGGGATGGGGGATGATCTTCGGCAAACGGAAGTTCCCGCTTCAACTTTTTTGAAGCTCTCTCAAAGCTCTTTGACAACCCTACAACAACATCAACATCAACGGACACGGCCATGGCTCAACAAGTCTCACAGAGGAAGCAGCAAGGTGAGAAGACCAGTTCTTCTAGCATTCTGCAACTACACTAGCTGACTCATCTCTCAATAGAGCTACAGCAGCAATACGAGACCTACAAGAATGGCCTTCAACAGATAGCCTCCAAAATCGGTGATGTCGAGACGGAAGCAGAAGAACACAGGTGCGCTCCAAACCATTTTGCTCGTAGGATCCTCCGGCCTAGCTTTGGGGACGGCACAGAGATCTAGCTCCCCATTCCAAGGATTTTAAAATAGCTTCAATCTCACCGCCAGAACGGCTTCACTGACCGCTCATGCACACAGACTCGTTCTTGAAACTCTAGAGCCCCTGCCGCTAGACAGGAAGTGCTTCCGGATGATAAATGGCGTTCTAGTCGAGCGGACGGTTAAGGATGTGGTTCCGGCGCTCAAGACGAACTCGGAGGGTCTAAAGAAGGTTCTGGAGGAGCTCATGAAGCAGTACAAGACTAAGCAGGTGGAGATGGAGACCTGGAAGGTTCGTATAATAGCTTCTCCTGCGATGCTAGTGAGACGCTTGTAAGCTGACTGCTTGTTTCAGAAGAAGAACAATATCCAGGTAGTAAGCCAATGAGGGGTATGCTATGTTGAGAGTAGATCAGTGAGGAATTTCACGCGCGAGGAAAACTCCAGACAACGGCTTAACATGGATTTGCGGGTTCCTAGGGTTACGTCAATAGCATCGAGATCTAGATGGAATGACGAGGGAGAGGTCTGGAGTCTGGAGCATGAGGCGGTCAGAATTGGATGGACCGGCAGATGTTCTCTTCATCGTCGTTGTTTGTACAACTCAGCCCGTTGCCTAGAAGCGAGACTCTGACGTCGCACGAGCAAGTCGCCGATGGTCGGAATGACTGCCCTGCGATCTATTTTGGAAGTATAAGGCTGTATGATGCTTTATCTTGATTCGATGGCGCTTTGCGGCGTCAACAGACGACAGCGTTGACAGCACTCATTGGGCAGCAACAAGGCTGACGACATGCATTGCATACGGGCTTGCTCTCGCTCTCTTGCCAGCGCACAAACCGCGAAGCGAGTCGAGAGAGCCTGTGGGGGGAGCGGAGGGGGGAAGGCTCTGAGATCTGAGATTCTATGATGTCAAAAAGAAGCCGGCCGAGGATGCCTATAATCAATATCATCAATTTCATGCAAGACTTATCGCTGCACGCTTTCAGAACCGAACCGTTCCTGTGCGGGTGGTCTGTTGATAAGCATAAGCACCTTATCAATGGACACAGGAGTGAGAGATGGTAAACAACGAGAATGCAATTCTCTAGACCGCAAACAAATAATAATAATAATAGTAATAACAATAACAATAAGTATTATGGGCCTATCAGAGCTCTACGGTGGGGGGTTTGGAGTCGTAAATGAGCAGGAAAGGAGAGCAACGGCGGCTTGTGATAGGCAGACGCCGGCTAAAGAGCAGGAGAGTAAGAGGAGGGAGGAGTCCGCCTCCATCTGTCAATCAGTCAATCAGTCAATCAGTCAGCTTCTCCTTTCTTCCATTCAGATCGCAGCAAGCATCGCATCACATCACATCACGTCGCTGCGTAATTTCCTCTAAATCTCTGCCTCCGCGTCCGCGTCCGTCATTCGCGCGAGGTCGCAAAGCAGGTCCCAGATCGAATCGAATCACATCACGTCAAATCAACTCGAATCCAGGGCAAGGCTAAGCTAACTGGGCAACACAACTCACCACTCATAACTCACCACTCACGACTCATATTGAGACCGCTCTCGACTTGACCTCATGCGCTGCCTAGCCTAGGCACCTCGTAGCAAACCTCGCGCCGCAGCCTTGCCAGTCAGTCAATCCAGTCAATCAGTCAGCAAGCCAGCCAGCAAGCCAGCCAGTCAATCAATCAATCAATCAGTCACCGTCAATCGGTTGTTCCATCAACCAAACCCCCAGCCCACCCAGACGCGCGCGACCCGGACCAGCACAGAACAGAACAGAATTCAGACCATACAGCTCCAGCTCCAGCTCCAGCTTCCCCCGTCCTCGTTTCTCGTTTTCTCGTACCTTGCCTTGCCTTGCCTTGCCTTGTCTTGCCTTGTCTCCTTGCCTTGCCCAGAGTCGTGGTGAACTGTGAATTGTGAACTGTGGTGTAAGTACCTGGTCCACCCACGTTTACTCACTCACTCCCTCCCACGCCAAACCAAAATTCCCCACGCCTCGCCCTCTGCCTCCCTTCCCCCTCCACACACACACGCTCACACACTCACTCGCACACACTCACACACTCCACGCACGCACGCGTCTATTTACACCGCTCTTCACCATCCAATTGCTGGATCCAACTGCTTGCGACCGCCTTATTCGCCGCCGCGCAGGGCAGCTTCCGATCTCCACAAAGCGCGACCCGGGTCCCAGAGAGACAGTCGTGCGAAGCTGCAGCTCCCACTAGGTCCACCAGGTCTGTCTTCCCTCACCTCGCCCCCTCCCCCCACAGCTGCATTAGTCTGATCTTCCTTCTGGATAGTGTCATTCTGCTGCAGACAGCCCCGAAACGTAGTCTCCCGCCTCACGGACCAGGGTTTCCCAGAACGCTAGAGCAACTTCCCGACAGATAAAATGTCGAGCCCCAGTCCCCCAAAGGATGTGCAACAAGAAGGCAATGCGGCCGAGGGACAATCGCCTCCAGCCGACGAGATGGATCAGAACGCTCTAGGAGGCTACGAGTTTGAAGGTAAGTCAACTCCCCCGGCTTTCCGCTTGTTTGCTTGCTCATTACGTACTGGAGGCTAATGTCTGTCCCTCGCCATAGTGTACGTTGTGTTCCCCAGACATCCCTTGGACGAGATCGTGCTTCGCCCGGCGGAAACCTGCTGCTACTGCTGATGATCAATTGGAGCTAATCTGTTGTCCGACAGGAAGGAACAGGACCGGTGGCTACCCATTGCGAATGGTGAGTCAAAAAGAACCCCTCCTGATTTGCGCGCAAAGATATTCTCCGTAATTCCAAGGTCAAGTGGCATTGCTTCATCTTTTGTACCTTCCTCCGGGTGCTCTCCACGACTTAGCCAGTCATTGAGGCCGGGTCGCAAGGGTTCGACATTGTTCTGTACCACAATTGTCACACAATCTGCCATGTCTAGCGCTTCGTCATCTTCCCCGGAGCCGGCGCCACAGGCTGCTAAAAGCGCGAAACATGAGTACTCTGATGCTAATATAAGGAATTTTGCACCAGTTGCCAGAATCATGAAGACAGCCTTACCAGAAAACGCGAAAATTGCGAAGGAAGCCAAGGAGTGCATGCAAGAATGTGTGAGCGAGTTTATCTCGTTTATTACAAGTGAAGGTATGACTAGTCTATCCCTTGAGACAACGCGTTCTCAACTGCTAATCATTTAATTGTAGCCTCCGAGAAATGTCATCAAGAAAAGCGCAAGACCGTGAACGGCGAGGATATTCTTTTTGCAATGACCTCCCTAGGCTTCGAGAATTACGCGGAGGCATTAAAAATATACTTATCAAAGTATCGTGAGGTGAGTGTCCCGCTGGGCCTATGAGTTGTCGTGGAGTCTCCGGTCAGTGACTTTGGCGAATGGAGGCTAATCATTCACAACAGACACAGTCCTCAAGAGGCGAGAATCGTCCCGGCAGTCAGGGCTATGGATCAACAGCACCAGGCGCACCAGGCGGACCCCCTAATGCAAACACGTCGTCCACTTTCCCGGGAGGGGCTGAGGGGAACAACATCCTCGGAGGCCAGACCGCAGAAGGCGGAGAGCATGATTCCAGCTTTCACGGAGGCTTGTATGGCGGTCAAGTTTCTTCTGGTCATAACGGCGCAACGGGAGGTGATGGCTATTGAGAGGCGGGGGGATAGTGCGAGCAAGGGTACGGGCGTCTGACGGTGTTACGGCGAAGGTAACAATGATCTGATGGAATTTGGCTTGGGCGTGAGTGTTATCTTCTACGGGTGTATTGACTACAGGACATGTTTTCTTGGGACTCGGGTCGGGAATGTGGATCAGGAAATGCAAGATCTAGCTCTGCCACCTGGGAGCTGTACATGAGAACACAGGTCAAAAGTATGGAGGGTGCTTGTTGTTTAGACTTCTTAGCTCTTCTGAGCAGTATTCAGTCACCTGAGAGCTGCTCTCACGATCGGGATGATCGCTTGAGCTATAGCAACAGATGTAGGATAAACAGTCCACCAATTGTCAATAGTAGTACCGTACATCCACTTCGCGCCGACTGCAGCGGACTTGACTTCAATTGTACTCAACTCTATCTCCTCAAGGCAATCTGCGCCACCCTACCAGAGCATTCCAGCTCCCCAGCTCCCCAGCTCAGAGCTAGACTTGACTATCATTCCAATGAGTTTGAGTTTGAGTATGAGATGATTTGATTTGTGATTGATAGTAGTAATCAGGTGTGAAGAAAGATGCAAAAGATGCATGGTGCCTTTGGCTTTAGCCAAAGGTTTGTTAGCCGTGCTCCACAACTATGGTGGGATAGGGTCAAATCACGTGACATTTATGTGACTTTGACGAACTAGAGATAAAAATAAAAGTATTAGGAAGGCCTGCCAAGTAGCGTCTAAGAACAAAGCTAAGCTTGCTTTATAGTAACAAGACTAATTAAGCTTAAGAGTACCAAATAATATTATATTCTTTGTGGTTTTGTACTTGTCACGTGGCTAATTACTCCATTACTTACTTTATACTAAAGGCTTAGGCAAGTGCATATAGCATGCCCCTTACCTAGTAATATACTATAAGATTCTAAAATCATATAACATTAATATAACTTAAGCAAAATCAAAGAGCTTCTCTAACACGTGCGAGTGCGGAGACTGGGCTTGCTACGCAGTAGCAAGACTAGTCGAGCGCGAGCTAACAAGTCAAATATAAATACAAATATATATTAACTAATAAAGCATTAATTAACAAAGCCAAAGGCTAGGTAGGTGCGCGCAGCGCGCCCCCTCCCCAGTGTATGTAGCTGCAGCGCAGCAGAAGAACAGAGCAAGGATCCCAGATTCAAATCACGGGACGGGGGACGGGGACGGGGACGGGATACGAAGGTACAAACCTTGACCATCTGTTAGGGTCTTTTAGCGCGCGGATGCTTGGGTTCTGGTGGTTGGTTTATGTCGACGTCGACTGTCGATCCACCCAAAATTTATTTTCGACACCGCCTACTGCGCATCACATCCCACGGTTCACCCCTCCTCCTCCTCCTCCTCCTCCTCCTACTACCACCCATCACCTCATCTACTATCCCTTTCTCAACCTTGACGTCGTCAGAGCTCAGTCCGCTGGCTTCATGATATCCTCTCGTGTTCCGTGAGGAGCAAAGCGACGTTCCGGCCAGTTGCATCCATGGTGTCCCTCGTGCCCATGGTGCAGTCCTCTGCACCATTGCCACCAGCCACGAAATCTAGCAAACCACTTCTTCGCCGCGCAACGCTATCTGGAACGATAAGAAAAAGCGACGAGGCAGACCTGAAGGACCTGCTCTCGGCACCGCCCAGCCCGAGCAAGAAGGTTCGAGTCAGCTTCAACCCCAATGTCGAGGAGAAAGTCGTGAACGAATATTCTGTCAGAGGGAGGAGTTTAGACGTAGTACGCGCCGAGACGCGGAGAGCGATTGAGGCGCATGTCAGAGACGATAGCGAAGGATATGACAATATCAAAGAGGTCTTTGCGCCATCGCGCGGGGAAGATGATGAGGAAGCAGCAGCTGAGAGGAGGGTCGATATGAAGACCTACTTAGTGGCGCTCACCGGTTATTCTTCACTGCTGAACAAAAGCTGTTCGGGCCTGGTCAGGGCGGTCTTGGCTTGCGAGTGGATGGGCAGAGATGAGGGGTTTGTCAAGACGTACGTGCATTTCCTGGGGAGTCTGGCCAGTGCGCATGCTTCATATGTGGCGATGGTGCTTACAGCATTGGTCGGGCATTTTCACGGTGGTAATGTCCCCATCATCATGTCTCTCATCCATAGTATCTGACTGGTGGTATAGTGCGACTATCAAGCGGCCGCTTGGAGGGCTGTCCTGACGTCAATCGAGATCAGTTACTGTCAAGAGTGCACATGGCTCTCAAATACCTCCTCCGTCTGATCCCAGCGGCGAGCAATAGTCTATCAACGATTCTAGCCTCCAAATTTCCCTACCATGACGAGTCTAAGACCATGCATATCACGTATATTAAAAATCTGATCCGTCTGATTGAATACGCACCGGAACTCAAGTCCGACGTCTTCGCGCTTATTACGGATAGGCTCGTTAAGATTGATGTCCAAATGCAACTCGACCTGGACGACCTTGATGACGAATTGACCGCTGCCGTTGTTGAAACGCTCATGGATGGCTCCGATCACCCCGGAGCGCCTGAAGACGAAAATGACAGTGACGTCAATTCGGTCACCAGCGATGAAGATATTACTGATGATGCGAAGCGTATCAAGGAAGTTTCTGGAAATATCCAAAAAATGGACGCCATATTGGACCTGCTTTTCACCATTTACAACCCTTACTTCATGGATGCGACTAGTAGCGAAGCAATCTCAATGTTTGAGACTTTACTATCTCACTTTCAGAACATCATACTCCCTATACGCAAAACCCGACATACGCAATTCCTACTCTTTCATTTCGCCCAGACATCTGACCATTTTGTCGACCGATTCGCCGGAACCTGTGTAGATCTAGCCTTCCGGCCTGGGCAGCCTGCTGTCTTAAAGCAGTCGGCGGCTTCTTATCTGGCCAGTTTTGTTGCGAGAGGCACACATGTCGAACCTGACGTTATTCGAACGGTATTCGAGCTTATCGGCAGTCATCTACACAATATGCGCGTCGAGAATGAGCTCACATGCCGAGGTCCAGACCTGAAGCGATATGCCACATTCTACGCTATGACACAAGCTCTGCTATATGTATTTTGTTTTCGATGGCGGGATCTCATCGTCTCCAATGACCTGGTAGAAGATGATGATCCAACGGCATTTCTCAATCAAGATTTGGATTGGGCGCCCGGTATCAAGCAGACCCTATCTGAGGCCATCTATTCCAAACTCAACCCTCTTAAGGTTTGCACTCCGCTCATCGTAGCTGAGTTCGCAAGGGTTGCTCACCACTTGCGATTCCTGTATGTGTATCCACTCCTTGAGACGAACAAGAGGATACGACTGAGTCAATACTCCTCATCATCAGCGATTGGTGCGCTGAGGGACACCGGTCATGGAGGGGACAACGAAACCTGGCATCAGCTGGAATCGTATTTCCCATTCGATCCATATCAGTTGCCCGTGAGCAAACGGTGGATTGAGGATGATTATGTGCAGTGGAAGGGCGTGCCAGGCCTTGATGGAGATGATGAGAGTGGGGATGAAAGTGGAGGGGAAATCGAGGCTCTCGATGGAGAGGACGTCAACGGGGTCGCTAATGCTACTACTGATGACAGCGATGACGAATGATTTTTGCCCGTCTTTTTTTGCTCAATTTAGCTGGCGTTTTGAAATTTCAGGAAATTTTACGGCATGGCAAAAATTTTGGCGCTAAGGATCAATGCTATGCAGAAGAGGCATTGAAGGCGTTTAGTTATTCACATCTTTGTGAATATTAGTGGAAATATTAGGTGGAGGCATGTACTTAGTGCTAGGGCTTTAGATCTACTAGACTTACTCATTGCTCAGATGGATAAGCTTTGGCTACGAGAAACTAGACTTGAACAATTTGAGGAAAATCTTATACAGGAATCTATTTCACTACTATCTTTTTTTCCCAGAACGCCTACAGCTCTCTCTTAGAAGCTAGCACATGATTAAGTATACTAGAGTCATCTATAGCGCCTTGACAATGCTTCTCTCATCAAATAGATCGGCTAGAAGACCCCTCTTGCAAGCCTCTAGATCTGGTGCTCCCATTGAATATGTGCTCTCAAACGCAAAGATACTCAGCTGGCCAAAGAACGGCCTCAAGACCTTGGCAACCAATTCATCCCTCCTCTCCCAGCCTCCCTCGTCGCTGATGCCGCCTGGTCCTATCAACAGTCTACGGGTTGGGCTCTTTGACGCCTGCATGGCCGAAGACTCCATTTGTGTGGCAGATGCCAAGGCTGCGGAGCCTAGCTCTTCAGAAAGCTCGTCGATGAGGCCAACTGGATAGAAATTGGAGGGGCGGTAGACGGCGTCGATCGTATCTGTTATGAAGAGCCATTCGTGCAGCTGGAAGTCATCTGGTGCGATGCATATCAAGGTGTCCAAGAGCTTGCATGCTTGCAGGATGGCATTGTTGCTAAATGTCTCGGCGGCTGCACTATGATCGGGTGCCACGACAGACGCGATGACTGTATGTAACTCGGCGTTGATGATAGGCCACAGTGTCGCGAGATGCACGGCTGATGTCTTGAGCACCAGTGCGCGAAGCAGGAGGTAGATATCTGCTCTGGTAGTTGAGGATGGAGATGAGGTTGTAGTTGCTTGCAGTAGTTCGACGACCTTTTCTTGCACTGTCGATAGCTCAGTAACGAAATGATCGTCCATGCTTGCCAAGACGAGAGTTGACACTCGGCGTAGGTTGAGTTGGGTCTTGCGATCTGCCTCTAGCCTCGCAGATGTAGCACCAACTCCGAATACAATACCTGCCGTAGTTGGGGGAACCAACCTTGATAGTATTTCGGGCATGCGCTCCTTGTCACTTATGGCCCATTGTTTCAGCAAAGGCAGCCAGTCACTCTCGACTAGAGAGACTGAGCTGCCGAAGAATTTCGCATCGTTGAATGCGTCTCCCAGATCCTTCCGCAGCGTCTTCTGAGTGTTGTCTAACCTGCTCAAATGATAGAGTAAGTCCAACGTACTCTTTGAAACGTTGTCGGGGAATGCTTTGGATTTGAAAGTGGGACTGATGACGCTGGTGGAGATCGTGTTTGCTGCTGACAGGACACGGTCTGGCTCTACAAGGATTGTAGCGAGATTGGGAGCAATAGAGGCCAGAATACCAACAATATCATCAGTTCTCGTCAATGAGCGCGATTGTGGCGCGCTAGAGGAAACATCACTGCCTGATGTTTTGTCCAAGAAGCCCATCGGCCTAGTAGTGAATATAGCAGTCAGCAGACGGAGAAAAAGGTCCTACTGATGGTTAGCCCCTAGCAATCCCTTTCTGTGCTTTCTCACTTACAGCTAGATCTCGTCGCATCTTCCTCTGCTCGCCAAAGTTGGTGTTGTCAACCTTCTCTCCCAATATAGCTGCGAATTCTAGTAGAGTTGGTAGAGTCTGTCTATGAGGAAATGGATTTGCTAGTAGATCCTTGAGGAATGTCATACAATCGGTCCAGATCTCGTCCATAGCATCATCTTCCAACGAATTTGCGTATTCAATTAAAAAGACCACCAAATCTGTATCACTGAGCGATGTAGTCAAGGTTGACTTTCGAGTCGGTTCAAGAGCCGAAGGATTGGTTCGACTATATATAGCGTTGAAGATGGCGGGAATCGTGTGTTGAGGTCTCGAGCCATCGAGGACATGCAGAAGATCAAATACAACTGTTGGACTTGAAGATCCCGAATCAATAGACTTCTGCCATATCTCCACAACAGTCTCCAGACACTCTAGCGCCTCCACAGCAAATAGGTGTTCTAGCAATCTCCGCGCTCGATTCCTCATCCGTAACGAAGTGTAATTGAAGGAAGAGGTGGAGTCTATGTCTTGAGACGCCCTGTTCTGTCCACCCCAGGACCAGATGAGAAAGCATATGCGAACTGCATCCTGAAACGACAGCAATACTGTGAGGCGATTATTGGCAGTAGCGCTACGTGCTTGAGGTGTCTCAGATGTGAATACATTAGACACCATGTTGCCGAAAAAGCCTTGACTTTGTTCTGGGCTCTTGACCACAGGGGTTTTCAGCTCATCTTGTAACAAGCGATCATGACCTTTCGCAAGAACATGCTCGAGTCCATTTAACAAAGATATGAGAGTTGACTCGGGAACTCTTGTTCCTCCAGCATGCAAACCCGGCTCTCTGAAAGTCACTTGCAGGCTCTGAAATGTCTGGCCGATTTGAGCACAGAATGTTCCGACAAGGGGTATGAGAATTTGGAATATGGCATCGGAGTAGAATGGTAGGCACTCGGTCAGGAAATTGACCCAGCTATCCAGTACAGGCCTAGTACTGGGAGCGGCAAATGCAGATTGAAAGCAATCGATTAGTGACGCAGGCGGAGGCGGTATTATAGAGGATGCCAACTGGTCTACACGATCCGCCGTTAATGAAAGTCTTGAGCCTTGATGGTTTTCTTGTGCAATTGACCGTTTGTACTCTGTCGTCGGTGATAAGGGTGGCATAACAGGCGTAGAAGCATTCCTGATCTTGAGAGCATCGTACACAACATCTAAAAACAACACTTGGATGAAAGGATCTCCTCCATTCAGTGACCGAGCCAAGCGATCGATGAGAATGTGTTCCAGATTCGGGTCATCAAGCTGCGGAGAATATGGACTTAAAAGGATTTGATGGAGTGTTGTCAAGGCCATCCGATGTAATTGGCTAACACGGGACTGTAGTTCCACATTCTCGGGGTTATATACTCCAGAGACGGCTCCTAGACAGACTTGCGAGAAGAACTCCAGAAGTGTGGTCTCGCCATCACGACCATCTGTTTGTGTCAGAAATCTTGCCCGCATACTTGAATGAACACTTACTTAGATGGCGTAATAAAGGGTGGGTGGGATCAAGGGAAATCGTATTCCGCGCTAAGGCCGCCCACATGTTGTTAGATGACCACCGCAAAATGTTTGATAGGGTGTGAAGATAATACAAGCACTGATCCAAATCATCTTCATCGGAATAACTTCTTCCATCCTCGTCTGAATTTTTGGGATCCCCGTCTAAGGGTATACGAAGGAAGTCAAAGCTTGAAAATTTCGATACGAACAAGTTAAATAACCGACAGACTAGTCAGCAGTTATCAAAACCAATTTTAAAAGGCGAGATTCACTTATCAATACCAGGGAGCCCTTGAAGCCAAGTTCTCATTGTCATGAAGAGTTGTGTGCGTTCATCAAGAAGGGCGTCTAGTAGTATGAATAACGGTCTCGTGAGCATCACTTCATAATCCCCAATACCTGAGACTCGGCTCAAGCCTTTGCTTTCATTTTGTGTTGACCTTGATAATCTGCGATCTGCATGGCCGGCATTGTCTTGGAGAGTGTGTGTCCACAAAACGCTGAAGCTCCTACCAGATTCTGCGTTGCGACTTTGGACTGTACCGCCGATAGCTTCCTCTACTATGAGAGCACAGATGGCGGCTTCGATTTCTCTATTCGACGGCGAGAGACTCGTTTGTAATTGCCAGAGACACCGCACAGTTTCGACGTGATACTTTGGTTGAGAGGCTGATAAGAACGACCATGCCACCCGCACTAAAGGGTTTACAAGAATTGACAGATCCGCTACTGATATGTAAGAGGTCGAATAGAGAGTCGTGGCAAGAGAGGTGATTGAGGTGAAAGCTACGAAGGGCAGCTGAGAGGGCCTGGCCAGATTATTGTGCATTGCGGATAGCATATTTTTGACGTCTAAACTTCCACGTTTGGAAACTTTTGAAAGCAGTAGCATCAGTAGCTTACTTTTGATTTCAACGTCAGCACTTGACGTTGATTCAGACAAGCTTTGGATTACGATGCTGCTGGCTTCCCTCATGAAGAGCTCACACATCTCATGGGGGAGAAAAGGAGGCGAAACAGCATCGAGGTTTCCTTGGTCCTGGACATAAAATGTCCTTATTTTTTGAATGATCTCAGGGTCAGTCAAAGCCGGAATTCCTTCGCTGGAATTGATTGCTACAGACTGACTAGTTGACGGACGTGCCTGAAAGGCTCGCTCGGGGATGAGATCCACAAGGTCCATTGCAGTGTTCAGGGAGAGCTTAGACACATCTTCGAAAGTGGCAAAGGCACCAGATTGGTTTCCCGCATCTTCTTTCGCCTCCACTATCATTGCCAGGATTGTCAGAGCTGCTAATGGTGCGTGTACCACCAGCATTTCTTCTTCCCGCACATTAAAATGTGCGATAATGAAATTGACCAGCGATAGCTTGTCAATTCTTTCGGAGGCGGCGACTTCTCCCATTCTTATAGCTTGTACAATCTGACCCACGATCTCTCCCCATATTAGACCACTTTCAACGCCGTCGAAGAATACGCTAGCACTTCGCAGAACTTCGGTGAAGTCAGCTTTACTAGCGGCTTGACTTTTGTAGTTTCGGACGCTATTCACAGCCAGCAAGAATATATCAGGAACTACAAGGCCCCCTATCTCCCATCTATCCATAAGTGATAGACAGATCCGAAAAGGTCGTGCTCTGTCAACCGGGTTGGTTGGTTCTCGTTCGATCATTTTCAATAAGGCGCTCGTTAAGTGTCGTAGCCCATATTCTTCGAAGTAACGCGTCCTTGATCTTGCTTGCGATTCCATATGATCTGCGGTGACAGAGCTTGGTGATTCCGGCTTACCTTCATGATCATTGTTCAACGGCTCGGGACCTAAGAGCCATGTCCATAATCGTCTGTTGAGGCTCATATCTCTCCTGGCGACGACGCCCGCAGCGGCTAGGATCAGAAGCTCCAGATCCTCGCTTTTGACACGTTTTTGCAAAATATGAGCATGTAGCGGGAGATGTGTTACAAGTAGGTCGAGAAAGCCTCGCTGAATCAACAGCTGCTCATCAGCAAGCCCAGCTGCAAAACATCTCACAAGCAGACCTGGCTCAGGCGATGTCACAAGTTCAGCCAAACGAGCGTGTCGTTTCTCCCCATTTTCATTGTGTGATCCATTAGCAGAAATACCTGCTGCATCTTGATACATGGGTGTGCCAAGCTTTGGAAGGCTTCGGGCCATATATGCCAGTGCACCAAGACGACGTCCATGACTTGTTATTCCTGCAAGGAAGAAACACTGCCAAAAGTACCCATCTCCACTATTGTGGTTGTGCTCCAGATCTTCTCCTTTCGCCGGTCTAACAACGTGCTTGAACCCGTCGAGGAGTTTCAAAGTCCGCTCAAAATCTTCGCTTGTTTCTTCTTCCAATCCCGGGAGCAAGGCAAGAATGATAGCTTTCAAAGCCGGACGGAGCGCTCGTCCATCGAGCTCAAGCAGGTATTTCTCGAGAAGGTCAAGGAACGGTGTTCGAACGGAAAGTGATGCGAACGACAAGGTCGAGGACAGGCCCGGGAGATACAGCGGCAGATCTCTTGACAGTGTATCTTTGCCAATCACCGAGAAAACGTAGGCGTACACCTCGAGAGCTTTCTGGTGCACGCCAGAGGGAAGGGAGGGATTCAGGCACTGGGCTAATCGTTTCGCGACAATTGCTTTCGACGGCACTATAGTGACCGTGGCGGGGCGAGCCTGCAAAGACTGATGGAGAAGGTCAGTAATTATATTCCTCTTTGAACATTGAGTCCACCAACTTTCAACAATCGACCCAAAAAGGAAATATAATCAGCCCATTCCTGAAGAGCTGTATCGAACAAGGAGAGCGATCGATCGACGCCAGAGGCATATCTGCGAAAGGCTTTGTCTTTGCTCGGAGTTTCGTCTAGAAAAGGAGATTCAGTATTGTTGAAACATGCCCGTAGACCAATTTTAGAGCTCTACCTGTATTCCATTTTCTCGATATTGACGATGCCCTCCCGGGCCTGTCAGGCGACGCAGACTGGCGCCTTGAGCTCGGCTCAAGAGGGCCCATGGTTCTTGCAAGGCGTCGCAAACGCAGGATTCCAGATCATGTCGGTCGAGCCTCTCCTCTGCGGATCACCAAACTTTGAATCTTTGCTGCCTGCCGGCGTACTGAGTGTCCTCTTTGAGAGCAAGCAAGTCGTGTCCGTGCCAGTAGCAATCTTAGCGCGTGACAATATCATCTCAAGCTCCCCCCTGTCGCGGGACGGACGATTGACATGCAGATGCCCGACGCAAAGTAACAGTATCCTCAATGACGTTCTGCGCACGCCCTCGTCCTGCAATGGAATTCCATGGGAGACTCTCCCTGCCAGCGCCAGCGCCTCTCTCATGATAGAGGACATGCGCCAAAGGACACAACGCTGTCGGTGCCGGCCGAGAAGAACTATGGAACTGCGACAACGATGACCTCAGATGGGGGAATCGATGCTCTTAAGCAAGCACCTCACTCGCACCCCAGCGAATCCGCAGACACTCAAGACGAAGAGCATATCGACGCACATGAGCGAAGGCCCGCTCTGCCTCCCAGACCATCGCTCCTGGGTGACCGCCCTATCACGCCACTATCTCCACCAAAACGACCTGGGTTGCAGTCGAAACCTACAACTGCAGTCTCTTCGGTGGACATCCAGACTCTTTCCTTCCCTGATGGTACCAGAGGGACATTCTCAACACCGGCAAGCCGTATAGTCTCTGAATCGGTGTCGGGATCTGGTATATCTTCAGGAACAAGAACCCCCACAAGTAGAAAAGCCAGCCATCATGGGAGCGAACTCGACGACACAACAAGTCTCATGAGCTACGCGCCAACCTTGAGAGCGAATGAAGATATTGCAAGCCTGCTGAATCAGAACCTCAATGCTCAAAGCCCAGCATGGAAACTTCTCAGCTCCCAGGCCGATAACGTGAGGTTATTTGAGACGATCGACTACGAAGATGATGCGTTGGTTAATTTTGTTCATGAATTTGATGAATTAGAGACGATAGACAGCAAAGGAGGCAATGAAGGTAAAATATCGTCATTCTAATGTATGACGATCAAACTAAACGCTATTTTCTAGAGGAGATATTGCTTCAGTGGAAAGCTAAGCTCAAGCATTACTTAATCCTGTCTTCGGCGGGGAAACCTATATATAGTAGGCACGGTGACCAGAACCTAGTGAATGGGTACATTGGCATTATACAGACCATCATCTCTTTCTTCCAAGATGTCAGCGACCCTTTGACTGGATTCACAGCCGGTAATACACGATTCGTGGTATCGACAAATGGTCCACTCTATTTTGTAGCCATAAGCAAGCTTGGCGAAAGCGATACCCAACTCCGAATCCAATTAGACGCGCTGTATATGCAG
This sequence comes from Proliferodiscus dingleyae, assembly GCA_003988795.1. Classification (NCBI taxonomy): domain Eukaryota; kingdom Fungi; phylum Ascomycota; class Leotiomycetes; order Helotiales; family Lachnaceae; genus Proliferodiscus; species Proliferodiscus dingleyae. The sequence goes on along the minus strand of QYAK01000013.1, from coordinate 932,176 downwards.
ATTCTATCAACGCTTACGTTGCCGACCTTGACTCAACTTTTCTCAAATCGGCCGAATACGGATCTTCGCAGGCCCTTGGAAGGTACCGAAAGTTTGCTTTCATCCCTCGCAGATACATTCACACGAGGTTCCCCCTCCGTTCTTTTATCTGCCTTGGAGTGTCTTAAGATACGAAAATCTCAACGCCATACGATAAATAATACGCTACTGAAAGCGCGGACTGACAACCTTCTCTATGGTCTGATCGTTGCAGGAGGAAGACTGGTGAGCGTTGTCAGACCAAAGCGGCATTCACTGCATCCAAGTGATCTACAGCTAATCTTCAATATGCTTTTCGAAGCAGGGAGTGTGAAGACTGGCGGAGGAGAAAACTGGATCCCTGTTTGCCTTCCAGGATTCAACAATAGCGGATATCTATACATGTATGTGAGCTTCATCGATGCTCATGATGTTGAAGGATTTCCACATGAAAGAATCTCTACCGCTAGTAGTAGCCGTGAGGATGAAATAGCTGTCATTCTTATTAGTGCTGACAAGGAGAGTTTCTACGAGCTCAAGCAAATGCGAGATGAATTGGTCACCCAATTGGAGAAGAATGGCTCGATGAGTATCATCAAAAATGCAGTACGACAAGGACGACCAAGTACGACAGACATTGTGCCAGGGACCCAGCTACGGCATTTCTTATATAAGTCACGCACGAATGTTCAATTTACGATGCCATCTCTATCGCCACACTTCGGCGATCTTCTTGCAAGACGAAGGTATGTCTTGTGTCATCTTTGGAAGTCATCGGACTTTCGTGATGATGATGGACTATATTGCAATCTGACTGATGAGTGAACAGACTAATGAGCTTGTACCACAACCTCCACGCCTCCACGCACGCAAAACACTCACATGTCAAAGTCCTTCATTGCGTGAGCCGTGACAGCATATCACTGGCCTGGACCACGCCACTTTTCGAATTCTACTGTGTGGCAGATCCAAACACCACCCGTACCAGCCTCGCTCAAGGCGCAAATAAAGTTATCCAATGGGTAAAACGAGAGGAAGAACGAGTGTTCATAATTGGCGGGGCAGTGTTCTGAGTTGAGCCAGTCAAAGTCGACTACCTTGAAATGTTTTACTACGAACATTATATCCTACCGAAATCAATGACTTGCAGTTGTTACGCATGGGACGGCTCTTGTTTCTTGTTTAGAGTCGTTCTCATCCAGCAGGGAAGCAAATCAGAAGAGCAAATTAAGGGTCACATAGAAACAGGTCACAAAATCTAAAAAGGTGCTGTAAGACTGCCCGATGTACATTCCTTATTTTATGAGCTCGATACACTAAGTACCATACGTTGGCACTGATTCATATCGAAGCCCGATGGGCAGAATTATGATGCAAGAGATAAAATAGAGTTGGTGATGGAATTTACCCAGCAATCTGATGGCCTGTGTCCATGCTATCCTCAAGCCAGCCCTACTTTCTTAATACCCGGGACTTGTACATCCTTAAACAAATAGGCATTAAAGTGACCCTTCTAATGATACATTCGACCAGCGCGGTACAGCATAACTCGATGACGTCGAATTCCATGTGTACGGGAACCAGCAATGATGCCTAGTCTATGGCAATACATTAACGCTGCATCATACTCTTATTTCAATGTGATTTACCCTCCGTAGAGGAGCTTCGTAACCTTATGTGGGCCGTGATCGTTGATCGTGCCCCCCTAAGCCACTTTGATATCTTCTTTCTCATTTTCAGCATAGACCACTCCTCTCTCGGATGTCGCATACGTACATCCTCTGAGCTCAAATCATTAGTGCGATGGTTAGGTGCCCAATAAGTAGGAAAAAATCCCTCTGCATTGGAATATGGCTGGGTGCTGGCAGAGTTATCATCTAGCGATTGAGCCACAGCTTTCGAATTGTATAGGACTGCAATCCGACTTCTTGAATTAGGGAGTTGTTCTCGTAGAGAATGGCATTCTTGTAGATTTGAGCTAGCATCTGAGAAGCAGCAACAGAAGTCGTCAGACTTGCGCAGCTCGGTGTTACGTGGCCAAGCTGAATTTCCAACTTCGACATCATGCCTAGTCTTCGGGCTCAAGATAGGCTGCAGAGATATGCTTTCTGCAACCTCAATGCCACTGTTCACACTAGACTTTCGCGAGTGAAGATGTGCACTGACTTGTCGAAAGATATTGTCAATTCCGCTGGAAGGTGTGAACAGATCTCTAGAGTTCCGTAGACGTGCTAGAGGTCCAGCGTCACCAGAACCCCGATTGATCCTCACCGTACCTTGGGTAGATTGGGATGCCCTAGTGATCTTCAGCTTGAATTTTGGCAGCTTTGAATCATTTGACCATCCCAGTGGGCCCTCAGCATCATCTCTGATGTGACTCGCCCGGTTTGAATCTTCTTCCGATTTCCAGGGTCGCGAAGCCAAAATAGCAGCAGATCGGCCTTTAAGTTTAAATCTTGGCGGCGATATTGGAAGCAATAGACTATTGCTGGGACTTTTCTTCCCAACAGGGACAACCTCAAAAGAGTCTACGTGGGTTGCAGGTGTCTTGATCGAATGATCTCGTTGAGTATGCAGCTTTAGCCCATTCGTCCAGTCTAGTGCTGGTTTCGAAGAACAAGTTGCTTCCATCCTGTCCTCGGTTAACAATGAAGGGGTCGGAAAAGATGATTCCCTCTCAGGCATGATAGTTCCTCGTTGAGGAGTGACTCGAACTGGTGGATCTGATGGCAGAGCAGGGAGAGCTTTCATGAGCTGTGGGACACTGTTCTTTAATCTCAGTTGCCTTGCTGGCGAGATAGGCTTTGGTGCCAGCATCGGGAAATCAGAACGAGAGATTGATTTTCTTGAGATCCGAGATCTAAGGTCCGGCAGACTACTTCCGCTATAGTCTTCGACCGTGGCTGATGTATGATTTACAACTGACTGTACAGTCCTTTCTACTTGTTGCTCGACTCCTTTGGATCTGCAATCTCGTCGTTGATCGGAAGAATTCTGATGGCCGATAGTAGGTATTGGAAGCGTAAAAATATCGCTAAGAGCTATTTTTCCGATCTTATTTTCATCTAAGGTAATAGATTGAGCGCCATCGAATGGATCACCCGGCCTATTTGCGATTTCGGCCTCCTTCGTGATGACTCCTCCACTGGCGTCTCTCAAAAAGGATGTTCCAAACTCGCCGTAGCCTGAAACTCCAGATTCTATTGAGTTGAATAGGTTTAATATTGGCTGTCTGTTACAGCAAGGAGTGGAATTTTGGGATGACACGATTGCCTCTCTATCAGTCGGCCAAATTTGTCCCAGGTCATCAGAAGCACAGTTGGAAGTGTGGATCCTAGGCGACTCCTCAGATGATATGGGCTCCTCATTTTTGGCTTGTACATCCTTTCTTCTGCGATCGGCATTTAAATTGGAGATCGGTTGTTTTTTATATGATGCCGCGGTTAGTGTAGTCTTTGAAAGCGTGCAGGACGGAACTTGAGGTGCAACATATCCCAGCTGGGATTGATGGAGAATAATAGTAGAGTTTTGGTTGCTTTGAGCCTTGGGCGCAGCTAATCCAGCTTTGTTCGGATTTTGCAAGTTAAACAACGTGGACGAATCCAGGCCGAAAACTTCCTCGACATGATCGTTCAATTTTCGTACCCCAGATCCCATTCTTGACAGCCCACAAACTTCTCTTTCAATCTGACCCCCAACGTGCTTCTCCGGAGATTGATAATCGTTGTGGGATTGTGGTAAGCTACTGCTTCGGGCGAGCCATGGAGGCTGTTCATAAGCGAACCTCAAATTTGTTTCTTTAAAGACGTCAGTGGAAGTCTGTTGAATGGGGTTTGTGGAAGCTGAACCTGGTATGCCACGCCTAGGGCCGTCTTTGACATTTTTAATACGAGAGACGACCAGCGTAGATGGCTCGATGCTCATACGACGATTTTCGGGAATTGTTAAGTCAACTTTGATTGGTGGTGGCGGTTCTGCTACTATCGACTGATCGTACTCCTCCACTTCAAAATCCTCCGTATAGTCATAGTATTTTGGATTGTACGCTTTCCCTGGGGTGGCTGTGTTCGAATGGGGCAGTTCTCTGTCGCACAAATTGACGTTTGAACTAAGACTGAATGTGCTTCGTGCTGGAGATGAATTTACGGAAGTTGGGCCATTCTTCACATGCCAGTATTGCGCTGTTATCCCATTGGTACGCTGAGCAAGGGGGCTAGAAGAGCGTCTATTTGGGGATGTCTGGCCGAGGAGCGATGGCGTCCTATTCCCTTCGCATAGGAGTGGCCGAGAAATTTGCTTTGGGGTGCACAAAGGCGATGGTGACGATGAGTCGTGTCTTCCCTATAAGTTTAAGTCATCAGTCTCAATTCAGTATGATTGTTGACATTCAAATCCGCAAGTCGGCAGACATTGGCAAGATTGTAGTTCAAAACAGAAGACGTGCGCTCTATAACACCTACATATGCAATTCGATCAGACTCAACACGCCACTTGTGATCAACAACGCCTCCATCAGTCAGTGTAGGAGAGCCTTGGCGGAATACTGGTCTCTTCAGACGTATGGACTGCGCGAACGGTGATCTGGACCGTTGTAATGAGCCTCCATTAATCTGACTTCGGAGACTCGCGTAAGAGCGATTCTTGTAGAGTGCGTGAGAAGAGGTATTCGTCATTGAGAAGGACCTATATTCGGGCTCATGGGAGATTCTGCTTGACCGCTGGCTAGGACTCTCGTACATAGATATCAACTCAGCATTTGTATCCCTAGTATATGAGGGAAGTCGCCTCCTATCGTCTACGACCGGACGTTCACGACGTCGAAAACTTGGTTGTGGTCTCTGCAAAGCTTGTTCATTATAGCTATTAGCTCGCATCGGATCTTTCAGAGAAGATGGTAATCGTGAGGATTTGATAGACAACACGCCAATATCCCAAGTCTCGGTCGTAGTCTTGAGCATGCCTTCAAAGGCCTTGGGCATGCGTCTAGAAGTGTGAGCCGGGAGAATAGGCATGATAACGCCATTTCCAGAAGCTGGCTCGACTGCCGGCTGAGGAAGTTTGGTAGCGGAATGATTGTTGCTAATAGGAGCCCTGCCACGTTCTCCAGGAGTATTCTGGCCAGAATAGTTGTCCATCGTCAATGCTTGCACGGGCACGGAGAGGTGATATCTGGACAGATCGACAGGTAAGGACGTAGAAAGTGGCCTAGGAAGTAATCATCCCCGGAGCATCGTCTCAGGCGGTCAAGTAGTAGAGTATTGGTGAGGAATGGAGATCCGGCGCATCTTTGCGTAGAGGTGACAGACAAGGGTGAAGATGTAGGCTTTGAAAAGCGAGAATCAATAGAGAAGAAGATATTGTGGCGGCGTCTATACAAGAGCCGGTTGACTGTCCATATACAGAGAGGGTGCGAGTGGGTGGACGGGTGCGTGAGTAGGCTTGAGCATGAAAATGTGTCGGCGAGGAAGTTGCAACTCGCCATTGCTTCGCCTTTCACATCCACACAAACTTTGGCGCCTACTATACTAGCAAGATTATCAAGAACATACTCAGTCTTTCCCAAAGTATACACAACTATCTGTTGATTTGAAGAATGGACGACTGCTCCATTGCTTTCGTCATCCCGTCACCCACATACAAAAGTACTCATCCCCTACTACCTGTTTACAACTTGAGGCTCTCGTCAAGGAATGGCAATCCGAGCCAGCGCTCCTAGTCAATGATTTTACATTCGGGGCATCCGGGTATGTCAAACTAACTAGGCTCCAACACAAACTTTGGATGTACACAGTGTAGCCCGTCTACCAGGCTCGTTGAGGCCTGCTCTAAGCCGTCATAGCTAGGCCAACGTTAAGAGCTTCTGAGCACTATACAGTTCTCAACTACAACAGAGGTTGCTCGAAGATCATGAAATTGATAAGAGTAGCCAGGGAAAATTCCTGCCAGAATTTAAAAGCCAAATGACACGCTAAAGCTTCGATCAACTTATCCAGATTTACCATCACCTGGCACGAAAACCTAGTTCACCAGCGCTGAAGTTCTTGTGTCGATCTCAGCACAGATCTCACAAAGAATTGCAGCGATTCTTCTCTGCACGTTTTGAGGCTCAGTGGCTTGGCAACTTGCATTTGCCCTGAGGTCATTGATCAAGACTTGAGAGGATTGAATAATCAGATCGACATCAAAACACCAGTAGATTAGACCCGTCTTGTAGGGTCATTTCGCCCTCTGAACAAAGTCTGGGAATATATCAGCTCAGCTAGGAAGAGCTTGATGAGGCCCTATATCTTTCACTAGCATCCAGACTTGGAGGGGTATTAGACAGCGAGTGCGAGCTTAACACTTCTCTGGCTAGAGGGACACGATTGCCTCTGTAAGGGCGAGAGGCTCGATCAATGTTGCTGGCATGATGCAGCACATCAGCCGCGAGGAGGATCAATCAGACGGTACCGCTGGATGGCACATATAGCTTCGCTTGGCTGTGGATTCCCAGGGAAAGCTACTCGATGCCGTCGGATGGTGGTGCGATAGGTCTTAGCAGGAGGGGGTACGCAATCTTGTCGTTTGTGTTGACCAGAAGATATAACGCTTCGCGAACTTCTATGTTCAGGCCGAGAAGCTGTACAGCGTATGACAGCAAGAACAAGGCTGGCTTTTGAGCACAGCTGACTGACCAGTCGTCCAGCAGTTGTCTGGAGGATTAGGTAAGGTTAAGCACCTCGCGTTATTGTACTGTACTGTACTGTACCGGAGTTGAAAAGTTGTGAACACGCTGTTCTCTCCCCCGGCTTATCGATCAGCCAGGTCCTAAGCGGCTAAGCAGAGCAGAGCGGCGGGATAAACTTAGCGACACGGGGCTGAGCTAAGATTCCCAAGCCGTGGTGCGCCATCGAATAAAGCGACCACATCTCCTCATTTGCATCTCTGCAATCCCCATATCTCCTCCCTAGCATTACATTGATTTCGAAGGTACGTTCTGCGAATTTGCTCGGCTGCGCATCTTGCCAGCTTTTTCGTCCGCATATGTGCTTTGTCCGGGTTGCTTATAATCGTGCATTTGAACAGGCCAGCTAACGCTTTATCAGCCAAGCAGTTCTCCTATTCACGGATTCAGCATGCGGAACTTCAAATCTCTCGCCTTCTCAGCGGCTCTGGCTGCTGTTGCATCAGCTTCAGACGTCGAGTCTCTTACCAAAGACACCTTTCCAAGTTTTGTCAAGGACAATGATCTAGTGCTCGCAGAATGTGAGTGTTCCCTCGTCTCCCATGGTTTTCAGAGCATAACTAATTGATGACCCCTTTAGTCTTTGCAGTATGTTCCTATTCATCTCGCAGATTCATTAGCAATGCTAACATCGAGTCCTCTTCTGCAGCCTTGGTGGTGAGCTCGCCGAACGTATCTGTCCAGTTGTAGATTACTAATCTCTCATCAGTGGCCACTGCAAAGCCCTCGCACCAGAATATGAAGAGGCAGCAACGACATTAAAAGAGAAGAATATCAAGCTCGCAAAAGTTGACTGCACAGAAGAGGCAGACCTCTGCCAGAGCTATGGCGTAGAGGGATACCCAACACTCAAGGTCTTCCGTGGGCCAGAGAATATTAGCCCATACGCAGGCGCACGCAAAGCTCCGGCGTGAGTAGAAAATATAACCTCGGAGAATTGTTGGCATACTGACTAAGACGCTCAGGATTGTATCATATATGACCAAGCAATCTTTGCCCGCAGTCTCTCTTCTATCTAAAGATACACTGGAAGATTTCAAGACACAGGACAAGGTCGTTCTGGTTGCATATTTCGAGGCTGATGACAAGGCATCCAATATCACCTTTACAAGCGTTGCTGAGAAGCTCCGTGACAGCTATCTTTTCGGCGCCAGCCACGACGCTGATTTGGCCAAGTCTGAAGGGATTACCTTCCCCTCAGTCGTTCTCTACAAGTCATTCGATGAGGGCAAGAGTGTTTTCTCCCAGACCTTTGATGCTGATGCAATCGAGCAATTCGCTAAGACTGCCTCCATTCCCCTCATCGGTGAAGTAGGACCCGAGACATACGCCGGATATATGGCAACTGGCATCCCATTAGCTTATATCTTCGCTGAAACTGAGGAGGAGCGTAACACGCTTTCTGCAGCGCTTAAGAGCGTCGCTGAGAAGCACCGAGGGGCAGTCAGCTTCGCCACCATCGATGCTAAGTCGTTCGGTGCCCACGCTGGTAATCTAAACCTTAAGGCTGACCAATTCCCTGCCTTCGCCATTCAGGATACCGTGTCTAATAAGAAGTACCCATATGATCAGGAGGCTGAGATCACTGAAGCCACTATTGGCAAGTTTCTCGACGAATTTGTTGCTGGCAAGGTGGATCCAAGCATCAAGTCTGAGCCGATTCCTGAGAAACAAGAAGGCCCTGTCCAAATCGTTGTTGCTAAGAACTACGACGAAATCGTATTAGACAACACCAAGGATGTCTTGATTGAGTTCTACGCGCCGTGGTGCGGTCACTGCAAGGCTCTTGCTCCCAAGTATGACATTCTGGCTGGCCTCTATACCGATGCTGGTCTCGACAGCAAAGTCACCATCGCCAAGGTTGACGCTACTGCAAATGATGTTCCAGATGAGATCCAAGGCTTCCCCACAATCAAGCTCTATAAAGCTGGTGACAAAAAGGACCCAGTCACGTATAGTGGAAGCCGAAGCATCGAAGACCTGATAAAATTCGTCAAAGAGAGTGGCAAGCATGGGGCTGAAGTTACTTACGAGGAGGAGAGCGCCGACGCTCAGCAGCCAATCGTCGAGTCAATGGCTGAGCAAGCTGCGGCTGCTACTGAAGGTGCAAAAAGTGCTGCCGAGGAGGCTACGGAAGCTGTCAAGAGCAAGGCTACAGAGGTCTCAGAGGCCGCTTCCGCTGAGACACATGACGAGCTGTAAAACTAGCAAATCTTGGGAACAGCTTTTTTTTTCCATCTGTACTATCTTAACGCGTGCATTTGGTGACTTTACGATGTGCAATATAGCAAGGGCTGTTGGAGGTTTACGAGGTTGCTATGGATAATAAAATGCTACTGCCTCTGGTTCACTTTGACTTGAATATCACATTGATGTAGTTGAAAGAAAACTTCCAAAGACACGAAGCTGCAATCGATTTATCAATAAAAAATAATACTCGGACCAGGATCAAATTTTCTCCAGGTATGGAAACTATCTTGCTATGCCTGCCCAGCCGAAATTCGCCTCATAAGATAAATCTCGGGGAAGCTCCACTTCCAAACCAAGCAATAAAACGACACTTTCAGCCTCCAATTTAACAGAACAACGTCCTTCATCACATATTCATCCAAGACACATACTTGGACTTGGTCATAACAATGGCTTCACGGGTCTTCTCTCAAGCTCTCCGACCACGCATCACATCTACCCCTTTCCTCGCCGTCCGAAGCTTCCACAACTCCACGCGCAGACTTGCAGATGCGGCTGCGCCATTGCCAGTGCGAAAACCATACGGCGCATTTCGCGGCGGGTAGGATTCTCTGGAGCAGACGCCTTTGTGCACATAGAGCTGATCATATCGCAATATAGAATCGTCGGGTTTCTTCTTGGGAGTACGCTGGCTGGCGCCGGGGTGTATACCTACATACTACAGGAGTACAAAGTCTCTAACGAGCTTCTGACGGAGGATATCTATGTGCGTTATTGCATCTAGTCTCACGTCGATACATGCTGTCAGTGTCTGGCTTGGGGAGGGATGGCAGAGGTCGGAAGATCTTGCTACCAGCGACGGCATAGCTTTCTACAAGCCCACGGAGCTGACAATCTTGTTTACAGAGCCTGCAAGCATCCGTGCAGCGCGTACATACGTATGTGCAGTCATTAGAAGAGAAGCTCGCTGAGGTGGAGAGGAAGAAGAAATAAGAGGGCTACGGCGACGTGCGACTGGCGGCCGGTCGGGGGAGAATGATCAGCTAATATGGAGGGGCAATACAATCATCGGAGATTCTTTGGAGAGTATGCGGGCATTCGAGAGGCATTAGCTTCGATCTAGGTGTGTCTCGATGCCACATTGTCTGTGACTAGCGATGACTTCTGTACAAAGGTTTCCAATCATTGCATTTACGTAGCAGGTATTAACAAAATGAGCATCAAAAAGTAAAAATTTTCTTTCTATAGAAAAGGGTCCACTAAATCAAAGTCTACTGTTTTATGCTGTTTAGAATCCATATTCGGGGGAAACTCTCACTAAGCCTTCAGTAGTCCACTAGTCAAAATAAATTTACAGCCTCGCCTCGATTTCACCGTGGGCTTTCTTCTACAAGAAGCCCCCACAACTTAAAATTATCAATCTCATGCATTCATAACGCGAAAATGAACTTCGGTGTAATTGAAGTCGCGGACTCGAAGGCTACAGTAGCTCCAGGCTGGGCTTACGTTGCAGATACAGGTCTCAAGTCATCTACAGCCTTGCAGCCGCGTAAACGCGCTCGAAACCAAGCTGCCCCGAGTCTCCATGAGACCACGGCACGACAGGAGACGAAGATCTTACGAGAAATCGCTATTCTAGATAGAGAAAACCACCGAGATGTTTCCATTCCTGTACCTGTACGTCATCGTGACAATGCTGGACGAGGTATGCCTTTGCTCTACCAGAAGGTACATTTCTCTACTGAGTTTTTGCTAATATGACACAACCTCATAGTGAGCCATGGCAAAGGCACTACTCCCGCCGTCCGCAAAATCTTACAATCTCAAAAGACCTTCTCCAATTATCTCACTGATTTCCAAGCCCTGGGTCCAACTTCCCTCCCAGCTGTCTTTACACCAGTACCTCCCTCTACCATAACACCACGACAAGCAGACGCACATAATACCATAAAAGGCAATCGCTCACACAAGAAGAAAGACCCTAATGCTTCCTCGACACCAATAACACTACGCCGTGTATCCACGGCTACACCACAAGCTATCAAAGCTGAGCCTGACGTGCCCACGCAAGGCCCTTCACCTTTCACACTTTCTCAAGGCACCTCCAATATACCTGTTCCTCACAAAGAGGATAGCAATCCCCTACTTATATCACGTATCCCAGTCATTCCCTCACAAACTGAGATTGAGAAGGTGTTAGCAGCGCCGCCATTAAGCTACGAAGAGGCTAGGGGACCTTGGACTGAAGAGGATAGACGGAAGCCAGTGAGAACTTTCTGTGAGGTTTGTGGATATTGGGGGCGTGTAAAGTGTATGCGATGTGGGGGTAAGGTATGCGCTCTGGAATGCTTGCAGATGCACCAGGAGGAGTGTTTCACAAGGTATGGTGCATAAGAATTCTTATTTGGCGTTTGCGGTAGGAAGGATACATGGCTGGAGTTAGGCGTTTCCTCATTCCAAGAAACGTATAACGAAATACAATGTTTGTATCGAGGTATGTCAGACAAAGGATTGTTGACAGAAGGCATTAGCGTCTCCTTCCTGCACCACTACTTGCTTCAGCTCTTTCTGCAAGTGTAACAATTTCTCCGATACCTGCTGCCTCTTGTTCATCCTCTAAGGCAGTGATTTCTTCCCTGCAGTCCCACCATTTCTCTTCACTCATTTCGAACGCCCTGGTCTTGATCTCTTTCACAGATAGCATCTCGGGCTGGACGCCCTTCCATCTCAAAGCCTGCATCAGCACTTCCTGCCACTCGTTACCTGTTCTTTGGAAGAAATCCCGCCTTGACTCGAATGGGCGAGGATGAGGAAGATCGTCTTCTTGAGTTGTATCTTTTGCATCATCGGGTGTATCGTCAAATGTGGATGGTGCTGACGTGCTGGTCTCGGAAGCAGCATCTTCATCCAGCACTGTTTTATCCTTTCTTTTAGCTTTTCGACTACTCTCAGTAAAGAGAGGCTTCCCATCAGCCATGTCCACATCTCCTTCTTCCTCATCCTCTTCATCGCTATACTCCTCGTCATCCTCGTCTTCGCTGTCTTCGTTCTCGCTCCCGAGCCAGTTTTCAGGCTCCCGTCTAAAGATTTGCTTCACGCCATCCAGCTTTCCAAGATCAACAGCATACATATCATCAAACGTGAATTCTCTGTCCCCTTTCTCATATGTACCTCCATAGAAATACAGAACATCGTCCTGGACTGTCAATTGAGCGTTGAACCTGGGATGCGGAAACTCCATTAGCACCACTTTGGCCGGCATCTCCGGTTCCGGTTCCTCCATTTTAACATCAAGCGCCATATGCTCTGCATCAGCTAACGACCGCCCTGTCTGCAATGCTGCTAAATTCCTCAACAACTCATCCTCATTTGCTTGGCCTCGTCCTCTTCTTCCGCCTCTCATATCAGTATGCACCTTTGTTGCCCTTGGCTTCCTCAGAGCAAGAGGAAAATAGCGATTTCGCTCAACATTCCATGCAAACAATGCGTTGAAAAATTCGCTATCGATGCCCTCCTCGCTCTCTTCTACATCATGAACGCCGCCAAACATAATGCCTCGGCCTTTGTGATAAGCCATTGTTGCGCCCGCACGGGGAGGATTCGGCGCATTTACTGGCTTCTTTCTACGCTCCCATCTCACGGTGGGAGGAGTATTTAGTGCTGCGTCAGATGCTGGCTGGGTGATACGGAGAAAAAAGCAGTCTTGATGCACCATAGGCTTGAGGATATTGCGCTGTAGTTGGCTACTGCCTTTCATTTGCTTGCCTTTTACCGTGGTTTTGACTCTAGAATAGCCACCATAAAGCACGGCTCCAGACTCGTGGGGCAGAAAGGAGAATGAGGACCTTGCATCGGGTTTTTGGGTCGCAAGAGGCAAGGTGGGTTGATACCAGACGAAGTTTTGGGTGTCGTAAATCCAGAGATCTGCTAGGTACTTGGTCTGCTGGGATGTATCCTGAAAGCCACCAAAGAGAATAATGTAATTTTTGTAATAGGTCATACGATGACCACTTCGTGCTGGAGGCGTCTTGCCTTTGCTTTCTATACGCGTCCATTCCCTGCTTGAGGGTTCCAGACGCCAGAACTGCGAGGACATTAGAAGTCTTTCAACAGAGTAAGTCTGGCCATAAGACGCCTAACTTACATCATTATAATGGTAGAAGGTGCCTTGCTTCGGGCTAGAAAATTCTCCTCCAAACAAATATATCCCACCTGCGTTTCCACCTCTGCACCAAGCATGTCCAGATCTAGGTAATGGCGTATTTGGTGAAGTTACCAAACGCCACTCATCCCTATTAATCATATATACGTATAAGTCGTTAAAGAATGTAGCGAGCGCGCCATTAAAGTATTCTCCTCCAAACAGAAAGAGCTCATTATCATTTGCAGGTGAAGCTATCAGCGTTGAAGAGGCCCTGGCCTTCGGTGGGTCGCAAGCATCTTCTGAAACTTTGAGGAACTGCTCCTGCTTTTTAGCATATTCAGCGAGGACAGCATCGAGATCAACGTCTTCAGCATCACTATCAGCTGTTTTAGCAGCTTTAGTTTTTTCTTTCTTCTCGCCTTTTTTTTCCTGCTTTGCCTTCTTTTCTGCCTTCTTGACTAACTTGCCTTCACCTTTGCCTTTCTTGTCTTTTGCCATCGTGGGCTTGATGGCAATGTTCGGACAACGTCGAAGCAAGCAGGAGGAACTTCTTCACGTGTCCTATGTTTCGCACCCTGAGAGCTAGGAGGTATGAAAAGAGACGTAGAGTGGCAAGCAATGGCGTGTCTCTTTTGAACCGTAATATTCTCACAGTCTTAGTCTCTAAAAGGCATTATTCACTGCAGCCAGGTGAACCTTCGTCGCTCGATACTAGCAGGAAATTCCGGACCACTACATCAGCATTTGCTATACGATTGTGTAGCGAAGCTTTCGTTAATCAGAATTGGGTCATCACACGCTTGGTCGATCTTGATTCGATTGGTTCATTATAGTTTGCGCCCTGCTACTCATAAAGTTGGGCGACAAGTTGGGAGGGGTAATATAAAAACCAGTATGGGTTTCCACCGTCGATTTTTTTGGGGTCGCCTGTTTGTTCCCCCGCTTTTCTTAAATTATTCCCTAAAATTTATAACGCCGATTAAGAACTCACTAATCAAGTAGTTTAAAATCTCACAATAGTAAAATGATCATCAGATTTGCGCGAATATTTCTATTGTAATTGTTTAATCAACCAAAGTGATTCTACAGGAATGTGGTTTTCTAATTGAGTATGTGGGGGGAAAACGTGCGCGGAAAGCCCAAAAAACGACGCCGAAAACGATACTACCTACTTTAGAAGTTTTGCACGCCGACGAGCGACCTTAAAAATGCGCTTGGCTCGTCGCAACTTCTTGTCTTATTACTATCTCGTCCGGCATTTCTGGAACTGATTCTTTCATAGTGACCCAATCAACGTAGTTTTCAAGCCTATCTTCGTGAATATATTGTTAGAGCGATCGTAAAGATGGCCTTTGCTAGGTTGCTCGAGTCTAGGTCGCATCTGATTCCTGGTGAGACTCACATCAATCTTTCACCCATTCTTCATTTACTCGTTGTCAATTCTGTCGACCTGTATAATCCAACCGGAATACATGAAATGGGCTTTTTCTAGACTTGTTCTAAAAGCCGTCGGATACTGCTGCTTATCACTGTTTCATTGACGACCTGATCATATCTTAGCCCTACCCTCCTTTGGAGCCTTGGACTAACACATCCCCTCAGGCAAACTCAAAGTTTCAGAACTCATTTTCGAAGTTCCAAAGGACTACGCAAACCCCGACCATGGCACTCTTCAGTTATTTGGTCGATCAGTCACCAAGCATGAGACTCCAGCTGTTCTTGCTTCAGAAGAAGAATCTCGAAAGAAGTCCCAAAAGCCTTGGTTCCTATATTTACAAGGAGGGCCAGGTTTTGGCTGCTCACCGCCTCAATCCATGCCCATGACAAATACAATACTCGATAAAGGTTATCAAATGCTCTACCTTGATCAACGAGGGACTGGCCTCAGCTCACCCATATCTGCAAAGACTCTTGCGTTGCAAGGCGATGTCCACAGGCAAGCAGACTATCTGAAGCTCTTTCGAGCGGACAATATTGTCCGAGATTGCGAGGCCGTAAGAAAGACATTGACTGCTGATTACCCATCTGAATTGAAGAAGTGGTCGGTCTTTGGCCAAAGCTTCGGGGGCTTCTGTGTATTAACCTACCTGAGCTTCTACCCCGAGGGTCTTCGCGAGGCTTTCACCTCTGGTGGATTGCCGCCCATTGGGAAAACAGCTGATCAGGTGTATAAGGCCACATTCAAGAAGGTTATTGAACGCAATAAAGCTTATTACACAGTAAGTCAAGACACGTCTTCTCCCTATACAGATCGCACTATGCAAATCTCAACCTAGACAAATCTAGAGCAATCACATATTTGGATCTTATGTTCAGTGAATCATGTGGATTGGTCTTCCCTCACCATTTGTTACCTTTTTAAATATCTCATCTACCAAGCCGTGATTTAGGAAAATCAGATACAGTGATGCTTCAGATCTCTCTTTTCCTTTTTGTTCCAGGCTAAGTAAACCTTGAAGTGAGAGCAACCTAATTCGAGGCAATTTAGAAATATCCTGAAGATGTCGAGACGGTGCAGAATCTTTGTTTCCATATCAAAAGCAAGAGTGGGTTACCTCTTCCCTCGGGAGGTCTTTTGACTGTTCGCGGCCTTCTGACTCTGGGAATTCGGTTTGGATTTCATGGCGGACTTGAAACTGTGCACGACCTGCTTCTTCGTTGCAAAATAGACCTTGCACAATTCCAGTTCCTCACGAGGCCTACTCTTTCTGCTCTCGAAAGTGCCCTTACATTTGACGACAATGTCATTTACGCAGTCTTGCATGAAGCAATCTATTGCGAAGGAACCGCTTCCCAATGGTCTGCCGAAAGGGTAGGAAAGAGCTTCATCCAGTTTCAATGGCTCGCTGGATCTCCGCAATCTGCATCCAATGTGCGCGATACACCACTGTATTTCTCGGGCGAGATGGTATTCCCATTCTTATTTGATATCTTTCCCGAACTTGAGAAGTTGGCTGAGGTTGCCGACATACTCGCTCATTATTCAGGATGGCCGCAGCTTTACGATGAGTGGCAGCTTGCGAGAAACGAAGTCCCGCTATATGCAGCCACCTTTGTAGATGACATGTATGTGGACTATGGCCTGGCTCAGGAAACGGCAAGACTGGTAAAGAATTGCAGGCAGCACATTACGAATTCGATGTATCACAATGCCATCAGGAGTAAGTCGGAAGAAATGCTGAAAGAGCTCTTTGCTCTGAGAGACGACCCAATCGATTAGTTTGAACAGTCATACATTTGGCTACGTTACCATGATAGCTCGCGCTTCCTTCAGTTGATGAGGGAGATCCTCGTTCCAGATCCAGTCATATCGAGTCTCAAGCGCTCTTTCAACAAGATCTAAGTTATGTGAAACATTTTCGTCTTCAAAATCGTAAAGTCTACCGGCATCTCTACTCGTCGTCACAACTTTTTGAGATCTAGGTCGGCGTACAGCATCGTAAGCTCTGAAGGCATTTTTGATCTCCTCTATAGAGTGGGTCTGCCCAAGAAGATGGGTCAAAATATACGCATCCTCGACAGCTTGACCGGCGCCGGCACCCTATTCAATATCAATCATCTGACCAAAGATAGTCAAGAAGAGGCAGTCGAAAGGGCCCAAACCTGGTGCGGTGTAGAAGCATGAGCTGCATCTCCTAATATTGCAAGGCAGCCTTTATAGTATGTCGGGGCTGGAGGATGGTCGAACAATGCCCAAAGATCGGAATTTTCCATAAGCTGAAGATATTAGCTTGCTTATCGAGTTGGGCGTCCTGATTTCGAAACTCACAGAGAGTATCTTTTGCACTGAGTCCCCCCATCCAACAAAGTCACTGAACATTTCTTCTTTCTTCATCGGTAATACCCACTGCTCGTTATCCCACGTTTCTTTGCTCTGAAATGCAACAACATTCATCGTCCTTCCATTCTCAATCGGGAAAGTGAGTACATGACCGTGTTGTCCCATATACATCTGTGAATTTCGCGCCAACGCATCTCCCAGTGCCTCCACCGCCTTCTCCATAGGTACCAACCCTCTATAAGCATACTTCCCCGTGAATCTCGGGCCATAGTTTTCTCCTATCAGTATTGATCTTGTCCGGCTCTTCACCCCATCACACCCGATTACAGCATCTGCTTCCTCTCTTGTCCCATCAGAAAATGTCAGCACCATTTTCCCCTCATCTTTTTCAACCTCCTCTACCCTTTTGCTGAATTTAGCAATGCCTTCGGGTATCATTTTTACTAGCATATCTAAGAAGTGAGCTCTATGGACCGATACCTGCCCTATATCGCCCGCAACCACACTTGCGGCTTTTGTTCCTTCCTTTCCTGGACAACTTCTTCCTTTCCAAGCTTTTTCTTTCATCCCCATATTGAATTCGAACCAAAGTTTCCTCTTTTCTTCCCATCCATTAGCTGTAGCAATCTTGTCAAAGCCTTCTTTAATGCCTGGATCGAGGAGAACCATCGCACGAAGTGCGTTCGGGCCAAAAGAGACACCAGCGCCAATTTCTGCGAAGGCTGGGGCAGATTCGTATAGTGTACAAGAGATATTCTGGTGCAGGAGTCCAATTACGGTGCAAAGGCCGCCAATGCCTCCGCCTGTTTACAAATTTCTGTCAGATGCTACAAATAGTAGGGGCGCTCGAGGTGCATACCGCAAACAGCGATGTGGAATGGCTTTTTGGAGGGGTCTTCTGGAAGCATTGTTGCTGAGCACGTCATTTACAGGATAATAACCTTTCGGGGACCCTTGATATCACAGTGAGTATCGCAAAATGTGTCTATCAGCTACGGCAACGTGATGAAGTCCTGGTATCAATATCGAAAGTATCAAGGCGGGGTAGCGGGGTACATCACACCTCGGTATAAGTACCTTCATAGCTTAGGCTTTAGCACTGACATTAATTCTTCACTTTATAGCAACCTTATTTTTGGGAACATACACAATATCCTGAATGCCTCCACAATGTTTTTTTTTTTTTCAGATTTGGAGTAATAGTGGTTGAGAGATCTAC
Source organism: Proliferodiscus dingleyae (assembly GCA_003988795.1). Lineage (NCBI taxonomy): Eukaryota > Fungi > Ascomycota > Leotiomycetes > Helotiales > Lachnaceae > Proliferodiscus > Proliferodiscus dingleyae. The sequence continues at coordinate 914,100 of QYAK01000013.1, read as the reverse complement.
AAGCTTGATCGAGGTTGAAAACATGCATACCCTTAATTGTCCAATCAGTCAATGTGCCTGCCTACTTATTACAGACAGTTTCTGTTCTTATACTGTTTGTTTCAACGGCTCTCCTTACCGTCACTCTAGACCTCTCACTCTAGGCCTCGAGCCTATAGTTGAGCCTGCCTCCTCCTCCTCCTTCTCGCCCCTTCCCCCCTTAAAACGACCGTGGATGTCCAAGTGGGGCAGGGGCGGGGTCACATGTGGGGGCGATCGAAACGCGTCAACCACATCGCCACTACTCAGCACGATCTCATTCGCAACGTCTTTATTCCACTCGACGGCTATCACCAGTTCTTGATCATATGCCACTATCACTTTCAATATGCCCCTCGGCTGGGAGCGCATAAACAGCAAAAAGTCGACGCCTAACAAAAATATCGTCTTCATCAAACCTCAAGCTGGGCCTGACGAAGCTATATCGAAAGATTATCTAGAGCGTATCGCGGCGCAATGTTTACCTATTATGAACAAACACTATCTGGCAGTGGTGTCTCTGGAAGAGTATGAACCTAATCTAGAGTTCTGGGGTAATGTAACCAACATCAAACGCTATGGATGTAGCTCACTCTTGCAGGACGAAATTTTAATAACGGCGAAGTCATACAGCTCGTCTTGAAGTCACCGTCGACTGGACGATGGCTGCCTTTTAAATTTGTCCAGATGGTGATGATGCACGAGCTGGCGCACTGTAAGCAAATGAACCATTCCGCAGGTAAGGTCAAGGCCCCCGTGTTTCATCCCTCACGTTGACTGTTCCTGCAGCTTTTTGGAAAGTCCGGAACGAGTACTCAAGCGATATGAGGGAACTATGGGGTAAAGATTATACCGGTGATGGTCTATGGGGCAAAGGAATCTTGTTGGAAAATGGAATGTTCGCGAAGGAGGAGCTCGACGAGAACGAGATCCTCCCGGAGCATATGTGTGGTGGAACCTTCAGATCGCGCCGCGGGAAGAAACGGAAGGCTAAGCTGAAGATAACATATAAGGAGCAGAAAGAGCGTAGGATTAGGAAGAAGTTTGGTGTAAACGGTGTGACGCTGGGTGCGGATGAAGAGGTGAAGGGTAAACTCGAGACCGGCAAAAAGCCTACTGGGAAACCAAGAGTAGCTGGGAGTGCAAGAGGAAGAGAGCTCCGTGCTGCCGCGGCGCTGGCCAGGTTTGAGACGAAGAAAGATCCGCATATCAAGGAGGAAGAACTGCTCACCGACAGCGAGACGGGGAGCGAAGACGATGTACAAATCAAGATGGAGCCAAATGATGCAATTGATATTGACGGTAGCCGTCTGCTTGATAGCAAAGGCCATGGAATGGTTAGGGTCTGCCATGAGGAGGATCAAAACGACGAGAACGCGAAGAGTGAACTAGAGGAGTTACAGAGCATGCGAAGACACGTCAACTCTTCTCACGCCGTGAAAGCATATTGTGGAGCGAAACCTGCAGCAAGTCCCTTGTCTTCTGTGCCATCGGATGGGAATAAGTCATCTCACACTCTACCAGACCTGAAACCGGGAGGGCTACCAGACAAGGAGGGCTCGGAGGATGATGTGCCAAAGTTGAAAGGGAACGGTGATGCGCTTCAAGAGATTCAAGGAGAGCCGCGAAAAGGACAACTTGAAGCATCCTGCCCTATGTGCTCCGTTCTCAACAATCAATCGAGTTTAACGTGTGGCGTTTGTGCCACCGTATTGAAGCCAGACTTTGTACCAGATTCTTGGAAGTGCAAGAGCGCTGGGTGTCGAGGTGGCGAATACATCAATGCGGGAGATGTGGGCGTATGTGGCGTTTGCGGTGCTAGGAAGGTATGTCCTCCCAAAATCAATAGGAAGTGCTCCAAATGATTTTGACTGGTTTTGGGGAGACGACGCTCTGAGATAGGTTTCAGCTTCATACACTGAATGACATATTTTGTATTTGGGCTTTAGCGTCAGACTCGGAGACAGGTAGCAGAGACAATTTGCTAGACCGGGATTATCTATCTGATTCAACAGATTGAAAACACCACTATGTCTTCTTATATTTAAAACAAAAATATTCCCATCTCCAGTGAGATATATTCACATCTTCATTCATACTCCGAGGAGACCTTCCATCAAACACAATCTCAAACTATAGGTGTCTTGTAACTCTGGCTTACACTTCAAGCACTGGTACTCGCCCTTCTCTGCACTACTTCCTCGGCACCCTCTGTTTGGTTTCCAAGCAACGCACTCTCCTCGTCCACAACTTGCTCTTTCTCCTCGGTCATCTTGCCTTTCTGTAACAAATTCCAAAGCGTTGCCGCAATCACGATCGCGCCCCCAACAAAACTCCATTTTCCTGGCAACACTCCCCAAATAGCCCAGTCAAATGAAAGTGCGAAAATCACTTGGGTATACATCATGCTAGTCGCCTTACTACTTTTGTCGAGCTGTAACCCGGCGGTCAGCAAGAATTGTAGTGCGAAGCCGAGGATCCCAAGGAGAAGCAGCAGGCTCCATTCTCGGGGGCTTTGCGGCAACGTGAAGGAGATTCCGGGTATAACAAGGAGCGCAATAGTAGAGCCTACCGTCCCCAATACAGCGAAGTAATTCACGGAAATCAAGGCATGGGCTCGACTTCCAATGATTCTAATCATCGTATATGCTCCGGCAGCCCCAAACACTCCGATGACAGAAGTAGCGATGGCTATTAACCGCTGAGTTGAAGTCACATCATCCACTTCGCCTGCCTTGGAGGTGCCAATGATACCTTCGGTTTCTCCAAAGATACTAGCTGGGCGGGCAATGAAGATGACACCTATAATGGCAACTAAACCAGCGAGAAGCTCTTTTCGTGTGAAAGGAGTCCCGAGGAATAAGGAACAGGCCCAAGCTGTTACTACAGGAACTAAGAAGCGGAAGACCGTTGCTTCAGCGAGGGGTAGGTAGTGCACTGAATCTAGATGTTTATCCTATGAGTCTGGTGAGGGAGACTTCTGAAGGGCTGAGGACGCACAATATAAGCAGAAAAGGCCCATGAAGCCAAAGCAGGCCCGGAGGATGAGATATTTCCGGACACTGGGAGGACCCAAAGGAAAATACGGCACAGATGTATACCACATATACAGAGACGACAAGATAAATGTCATGCCCATACGAGCGAAGATGACCTGGACAATATTGTTACTTATAAGTTATACGAAAGGCTTTGTTACGAAGTAGCTACCTGGAATGGGTGCATTCCATGTCCACGCTGTTGGAGAAACCGAACTATTGCGTCCATAGTAGACCCAAAGAGCTCAGAAAATACCACTAGCAGTGCCCCTCTGTTGTTATCCCATATCGATTTCCAGATTTGTGGGGCCGGTGCATCCTCAATTTCGTCATGTGAAGCGTCGAGATTGCTTTCTCGAGCCATACTGCAATCACTATGAGTATATAAATTACCGGGACTTTGGGGGTGAGATAGTGATACTGTTACGAGATCAACGGACTGCTGTAAAGTGTTGCGGAGGTGTTGAGCGGGAACCATAAAAATCTGGCCCGCCCTTTGAAAGAGTGGGGTGGACTGCCCGTAGCTTATGCTGACCTACACTTACGACATAGGTCACCAGACGCAGTCCAAATAAGCCATTCTCACTTTTTCTTAAAGATGTACTGTCTGACCTTACGTGTTGAAAAATAATAAATATTAGTACTGGCTGCTCAGAGAGCTAGTTCTGGCTGCAGTCGGGAAGTATGCATACAACTGATTTAATAAAGCCTTGTTATGGTGATAGCAAGCTTCATAGTGTTTATCGTACCATGCTATGTGCACTAATAATCATACATGATAAGAGAATTAAGGTATTGCTGTATTCTCAAGAAAGAAGATAGCTTGCTGGCACTAATGCTCTCCTAGATGTTCCGCATTTTCTAAGCAGGACAGCGTAGAATGCAGATGGAACGGTAGTTGTACAATACGAGCTATTAATCGTCTAAATCTCACCATCATTAGGACTTGTAGTTGAAAGGAACCTCTGCGATGAGTGAGCATATCGAATTCGGAACACACCGCACGGGCGGGATGTGATCATATCAGAACTGAAAGTCACACACCTGCCCCTTCGGTTTGAAAGCAACTCACAAATCCCGATCCAATGAATGAAGTGGTTCACATGAGCCGGTGACTTTACTATAGCCCTCGGTTACATCGCCCACGTTGTAAGCTCATCTAACGCGTAAAATAATCGACACAGTAGGAGACAAACCGGGGGTGAATTGGACGCGGTGTATCGCGATCCCAAGCTCTATTCACTGCCCGAAAGTAACAGATGCTGATGTTGTAACTGCCATTATTGTTAGCCGAAGCTGAAGAACAACTTGATGTACAGATCGAGGCCACTGTACAGGTTTTTCAAAGAAGCAATGAGAAAGGCTCAAATTCGCAGTCGCCAAAGCCTAGAAATCTATTACGAGAGTCACTTAGAGATACTTTTGGTGAAGATTATGTGTCGAGATTGAGTAGAACAGTTGGCCAGCGAATCTTTAGCTGCAGAAAACATGCTTCAGACATCACCCGGCACCCAAACAAGACGAACGCAGGGATCATACCTCTGATTAAGAGTCTCCCTCTCTCTTGACAAAGCCCTCCACGCTGCCTAAATTCGATAGCTGGGTTTTGATTGCCCTCACTGCAATTGTCGAAGACTACTTCCGCACAATCGACGCTCTCCCCTCATTTGACTACAATGAAGTCTTCACTGTTGAACGGCCGCATAGAACTCAATCAGCGCTGACACTCAACCTCCCATGGCGCGAAGTCTAAAGAGGAAATGTCATCAATCAACAATTGCTCCGAAGGATACCCTCAGATCAACACTCCTTCTGCTAATGATGACCACGGTTTTCGCCTGCATGCACTGTCACAAGGCTGCATTTGGTCATCCTCTGGCCAACGGACAAGTCAAATTGACGAATTTGAGTTGTCGCCAGGGCCAGTGCCAAAGGCAGAGGAAAGGGGAGGAATGGCGCCAAACTCCAGTCGTCATCGCCGCAGTCCCACAATTCACCTTTACATCGAGGAGGCACCTGAAATATTAAGCCAAACAATACCAGCTCGACCATCTTGTGCGCAAAGGGTTCAGAATGGCTGGCGTGGGAAGACTCAGAAACTCTCTGGGTACATAAAGGGCGAGACCCACCATCGAGGAGGACTGAGAGATAAGATTGGTACACGTCTTCGCACATGTGTCAGCAAACTATCCTTCTGGAACAAGAATAGCGCGACAATAAGATCGGAACGGGCCTCTGAGCACTTCTCTCTAGTCCTACCGGCTCTTGGGGTCATACGAATCGAATCAGGCTCAGAGCCTGACACAGGAAGCAGCGTTCGGCCATTAAGGAAACGGATGAAAAACAAGGTCCGCCATTTTAGTCGAGGAGACTTCCAACGGCATTTCGGACTCGACGGCAAGAAACAGAGCTGGACAAAGTGGGGTAAAGCGTACACAACGCATCGAAAAGACAGCGGCAGTATCTCTCGCTCTTCAGGAAGCTCGCAACAAGAAAACTGGGATATTAAGCAGACCTCTCCGCTTGTAAGAAGACAGAATACCCACGTTACGACGAGAGAGTCCCTGACGGGCAGAAACCAGAGGCAGAATAGATTCTTGCGAGCTGGTGCTTTCAGAACTGATGTCGTTCTATCAACACCCTTCCAAAATCCCTCGCCACAGCGCAGGCACCATTGGACCGATTCAGGGGATAAACTAGAGGGACGGTGCGTAACTCGAGTCCCGTTCATAACTCTGGGGGAATTTCACGAGCGGATCAAGTTTCGGCAACTACATGAATGCAGCGACAATATGGTAGCTCGCATTCCAAGCCTGTGCAGCTCAGATGCCGTCATCATATCATCACCCAACTCGCAGAGTGAAGCAGCTGAATTCAGGTGCAATTTCGATGAGCCTGATAAGGTGCAAAGGGAAGTAGCAGGAGACCAACGTCAAGACGGTGATGCAGACACGGCAGCGGACAGTACTGGCAATGAGAGAAGGCCACTGAGGAAAACTCAAAGCTTTGACAAAGAAGATATGAAGCGCCCCTCATCTATCGATACTATATCAGATCAAGATCAAGCTGCTGTCAACAAAGAGAACAACCTTCCAGTTTCTGCCCGTCAATCACGTATGGAGAAAGCCGAGCTAGCGACAGAAACGTTGCGCACTCAAACATCACTCGTAAAGCAAGATTCGCAACATAGTCAGGACACGGTGCACTACCTTCGACTGCAGCAAGACAATTCACAAAGTCCTATACGAGATAGAACAACCCAAGCCCCTGAATATGGACCCGGTTACCGATGTGAACCTATGGCGCAACCCGGTGGATCTCCACTGGCGCAATCAATTCCAAACAGAGGGTCAGGGCAGATATCACCATTTCCAAGGCTGGTAGCTGGGGAGCATATTCCATCTAGACCCCCCGGTTATCATCGGCCAGGGAGACGCCGCCGAGCTGATGCGCGAGCAAGTCCATCCCAGACAAGGTTCCCTATCAAAGTTCCCATTCCTCGTGGCCCATCACATCCGGGATCATTTAATGACGGAGGAGCAGCTGAAAGTCCACATCCTATTGAAAAAGCTGGCCAGTCGCCTCCTGTCCTACTTCGAAGTTCGCCCCTAGATAGTCTAACAATGAGAACCTCCAAATTCAAGAAGCCTTTTGAGTTCCCCAACAAGCCACCCGTCATCTTGGAAGACCATTTTGAAGGCGCCATACATTCACAAATCCAGCCAGCAGGATCCCAAGAGGTTTCGGGGAAAGAGGAAAAGAGTAAAGCAGAAGTGCAAGTTGCTGTGCCCAAGCAACCCGCTCTTCAACCGATAGGCCAAGGACAGCGTGCAGAGCCGCAATTGCTGCGGCCATTCATATTGCAGCCGTCAATACCAGGAAGGAACGAAAGAGGAAAAGGGGAGCACATCTTCAACAATCCGCCTCCCAAACATGAATTAACGGATAACGAAACAGATGCTACAAATGGTAATTATGGTGACCATAATCATAGCACGGAAGCTGGGTCGACAAATAATGTTCAGGTGAGTATAATTACTTAGCAGAGTCGGAACGCAGAGTGAAGTTCAGCATCTTGCGAGGCTGACTAGGATGGCATGAGATGTCGTTGAAATTTACCAGTGGGACCGCGCTAATTATAGTAGGCTAGACCGGATTCGCTATGGTCTGCGACAGCACCAGGGGTGAGTTCTCCACCGATTGATTAAGTTTGATATTTCGACGATACGCGACACGACGACACACGATCTATTTGCGACAATATTCATCTCGACTTCATCGTCCATCCTTGTTCTCTTACCACTTTCTCTTCTCCTCCTTCTTTCTTTTCCATGCTGACTGCCAACGTGCTCTGCAGAGCCAGGCCGCCCCTTCCTCCCCTGATCGTCGTGCAAGTGTGAGTCTCGACCAGCATCAGGCCTACGATCCTGTGACTCGTCCCCGCTGGCTACTTCAGGACTCTGGGAATCCTCGCTTTCCGCTGGAACCATCGAGTCTACAGCCACTCCTAAAGTCTCGATCTCAGCTTCGCAGCACTCGTCCGCGTCGCCAACGCTCGTTTCGAGGTCAGCAACCGGAGTCACTGTGTCTCCAAACTGGTTACTTATCGGAGCAGCAGCAGCAGCAGCAGCAGCAGCAGCAGCAGCAGCAGCCCCCGCCGCCACGGGTCACCTTCAGACTCGTCCCAGCTAGAAATTCACCACAGCTCACGACAATATCGTCACCCTTGCCCGATCCTCGGATCTCGCTATATCCATCCACCCCCCGTAGTTCCGTGTTTCCAACCACGACACTGCATTTTTGGGAGAGAAATCTCCCAGCTTCCAGTCCCTTTCGAAACTTCATTATGGACAACAAACTTCAGGTCCGGTCAGCTGATCCAAGTCCAATCAAGTCCAAGGCTGTTGAAGATGCCCGCCAGATGCAGAATGCAGTTATTGAGATGTGCAATAAAGCTGGCAAGCAGCCGCCTAAATATGTACTCACCGAGTTGATTGGCAAGGGTACTTTTGGGAGAGTTTATAAGAGGTAGAGAGCCCGTCACATCTTCCTAAGTCACATGCACGACTACTAACTCGCCTAATAGCAAGGACATGACGTCCGCAGCCATTGTCTCTGTGAAGATTATTGACATCGATGAGAGCGATACCCTGAATCCACGTAACGCTGATTCCTACAGCGAGTTTCTCAAAGAAGTCAATGCTCTGCAGATTCTGAGCGAACAGAAGGCTCGTAACATAAACCATGTCATCGAAGCACTCCCCGTGGGCCCAGCTATGTGGATGGTCACTGAATACTGCGGAGGAGGTAGCGTTGCAACATTGGTCCGTTCCCCGACATTTAATTAGCACTTTACGAACAGTTTCTAAATCGTGAATAGATGAGACCAACAGCACCAGGTGGCCTTCAAGAAAAATGGATCATTCCAATTCTTAGAGAGGTAGCTGAAGCGATTCGATGGGTGCATCAAGCAGACATCATACATAGAGATATCAAGTGTGAGTCGGCCCCTTTGTCAACAGTCGCTTCATTTTCTGACTCTCGTCAGGCGCCAATGTTCTTATTACAGAGCAAGGTGGAGTGCAGCTCTGTGATTTCGGCGTTGCTGGAATGATTGAGAATAAGCTCGATAAGAGATCAACTGTCATTGGAACACCTCATTGGATGGCTCCCGAGATGTTCACTTCCACGCCTAGCTATGGAAAAGAGATTGATATTTGGGCTTTCGGATCTATGGTCTACGAGATTGCTACAGGATTGCCTCCGAATGTTGCCTTAGCCATCGGCTTTGAAGAACTCCGAAAACAGCATCAAGTCGCAATACCACGACTTGAAGGTGGAAACTACTCAAATGATCTACGAGATCTTGTTGCCTTCTGCCTTGAAGAACTTCCGAGTGCCCGCCCAACTATCGAACAGGTCCAAAGGCACCAGTATATATTCAATACCGGAGCTAAATACCCGGCCTCCAGTCTATCTAACTTGGTCCGTGCATTTAAGGTGTGGGAACAACATGGCGGTAGTCGTAAATCCCTTTTCATGGCTGGTGGAGCACAAGGGCCTTCGGATTCATTTTCTGGCCAGGCAAACGACGACGAGTGGAACTTTTCAACGACCCAGGCTTTTGACCAGGAAGTTTGGAGTAACTCTAAAGCCCAGGATGTTGTCGATGCTTATGGCACTCAGGCAATGCAATTCCCTGAGGAACCTTCACGAGCAAAGGGCGGCAGGAGACGACCACCACCACAAGCTCTAGCAGCGCCCCTGAATCCTCTATCAAAGGTCTTTGACCCGAACACGAAGTCAAATTACCATGACAATAGTCGAGCTCATTACGGGCTGCAAATGCCCCCCTCGACGTCTGATTTGCCACTGCGTGACGATTCGGCGAAAACAGCGATCAAAGACACAATGATTGATCTTGATGGGCATGATTCAGATCCGGGACTTTCAAGTTTCCGAGAAGATACCCTCAAGCCCTTAACGCGTCGTACGGAAGATGAGGACGAACTTACCACGATGCATGGTTTCAGCAGGCCAGCACTGAGCGACCCAGCTGATCCAAATCCGAACCGGCGCACCCAGGACTGGACTTTTCCATCTGCTAGCCAAATACCACCACCCGCTTCGGCAGACCCCGAGCTATCCCGCTTTCCCTCAAGCTATGGAGTTCCACGCCCAAGCGTCACTCCTGGTTCTGGCAATCGTCCTACTCTCGTACATCATCCAACTGAGCCTGTAGGGATATCTTTCGGCGGTGGAACGGTCGGTTTATCACACCCTACATTAGATCGACGATCTATGGCCGAGTCACTCATCGATCTTGATATGAGCATGCCGGAAACATATCCCGAGCTTACACGTCCTTCGACTGCGAATTCAGATGTCGGCTCTACAACAAGTGAGCAAATGACATCCGCAAACCCGTTCGAATTCGAGCGGCATGTCTCATACCAAGCGCCAGTTGAGCAAACGGAGCCTACTATCTTGATTGATGACACCACCCTTCCTACCGGTATCAACTCGCAAAGTCAACCCCGCGACATTGCTGACATGTCAGATTTCTCATCGATTTCCGAGGCGGAGCTTGATCAAAGTGACAGTGCCAACGAGCTTTCTCGTTTTGATGTTTCTGGCTACTCGGATAATGAATATCTCACCATAGCTGCTCCTTCACGACAAGTTAAGGTCGCGGTGCCAGCTTCGAATGGTCACCAGGAGCCACCCTATACCGTCGCTCATTTTCCTGACCTTCCTGATCCGCCATCAGCGGCTGCCCTAATGGGAAGCGCCTCTCCTGCTGAAATGGCAATTGAGTTTCAACGAGCCTTGGATAGTCTTATTGGACAATTGAGCGCATTTGCTGACGTTTATGTTTCGGACGAAGTTGTATCAAGGCGCAATTCAAGGAGGAAATAGAAATGCATTCTTTTTGCAACTTGCGACAATTTATGTGCGAGAGTTCTTTTTCCCCCATGGCGCGGGATTTGTTTTCGGTGTGAGATTGGGAATTAAATCCGAGGTGGCGGTTTCCATATGTGAATTTTAGCGTGGCGTTCGGAGAATCAGCTCCTTCTCTAGCTCCAGCTAGATAACGACAAAAGGATAGATCCGAAAATAGAGGGGTTTTCTTGCAAATTCTTCTCTTGAACTATCACTTATTGATTCGCCATGAAATGGAGGGCACAAGCACTAAGTTCTAGTTTTCTCGTTGAACATCTTGCTCGACGTCGAGAACTAATTTGCTAGGATAACCTTCCTGATCCAGGATATCTCTTCTCAAAGTAAAGGCAATAGAACAGCTCACGGATCCTTTAAGCTAGAGCGAGCTTTAAGTATTTGCATAATTTGGCGTTCAGTAAAGAGCATGCTTCTCCTTAGAAGCTAGCCAAATCTCCTAAAAGAAGTGCCTGGTGTTTCTCCACGCACTCCCTTATCCTCACCAACACTCCCGCAGCTAAAACTCGGACTTTGTCTTCCTCCTCGCCCCCGCCACTTCCCAACCTCCCAAAGACTCCTTCAACCCATTCCTGCATCTCCAGCATCTGCCTCCCGTAACTCATGACCATCCCTCTTTTATCCTCATTGACCTCCACCAAGATTAATACCACAAAGAGCAACGCCTCAAGCACCCCCACATCTCCTGTGGCCTGCGTTCTTAAACCTAGCAACAGATCCCACGCCTCGTTCGTCATCTGCGGTAGAGAAATATTGTTCGGTCCACTGGCATGTAATAACAATGCTATTGTCTTCAAGAATAAAGCTAGAAGAAATGGTTCGAAGACTATGCTTGAGTAGGCTCTGAAGTGAATAAAAAAACGCCCAGTCAAAGGGAAGAAGAAGCCATCAGCGACGATCTTAGCAAGGGTATTAGTGGTGGGTTTGGAGCGGTTATTTTCGACAGCTATGCGCGAGGAGAAGGTACGTGTTTTTAGGATGTTGGGTCCGGTTGCTTTGTCTGCTAGGGAAGCGGCGATTGGGGAGATCATTGTGTTCGAGAGTTGGGCACTGAGGTCCGAGATTGGTGATGAGAGGAGTTGCCCTTTGGGTGTAGACGAGGAAGGCGACGCGTAGATCCTATGCATGCTTCTCGGTAGAGTCTTACTCGGGAAAAAAGTGGTGGGTTGGGACTTGCTGGTAGTCCTGGAGTCGGCCTGTTCCTGCAAGCCAGCGAGTTCCCTGGCACCGAGTCCAAGGGTTGTGAGGACCGAAGCGCGTTGGGAGATCGAGTAGTCGCCGTCAAAGAAAGTTTTTGAGAACCATTGCCCCATTTTAAGAGGTAGCGCAATTAGTACCGCGATCATGCCTTGCAATCTCATGTCCTGGAAATCATCCATCTCATATTTATCTTGTAAGCCAACAAGCAGGGTAGCTACTTCCTCCGCATGTGAACTGACTTCGGTCCCAAAACTCGCTTTTCTCCGGATAAGCGATGCTGCAGTCTGGAGACCAAGTTTCTGACGATCGTAGCTTTCAGTGTCCCGCAGATAAGTAATCAAGTCTCGGATATAGACTGGAGCCGTAGGCTTGTTTCGAGTGATGTTCGTAGCATCCTCATCAGAGTCTTCTGGATCAGAATCCGGTTTGCCGTACGGAACGAAGCCATCATCGCCTGACGCCTCTTCCTCTTCCTCATCATCGTCGACTTCTTCAATGGAAACAATCTTTGAGCTTCCTGGATATTGTCTAGACTTTTCTGCTGGCTTAGAGCCTTGCAATTGATTCTTTATGGCTGGTTGGGCAGTAGACGATTTCAGAGAATTGATCGATCCAATCGTGTCACAAACGGTGACCAAGCTCTTGTACCAATTCGCATCGGCGCTGCTCATTTCCTCTACTTTAAAGTCCATCCTCTTATCTCCATTATCAACTAGGCTGGACAGTGCCTCGCCCGTGACCATTCCGAGGAATCTTACTCGTGGCGATGAAGATTTCAACCTATTGGTGACAACGTCAAGGTGTATTCCAGATCTCATCATCACCACAAGACGAAGTGGTGCTCGTCGATAGAGTTGTCCTGCAGCGAGGAGAGCAACCTGTGTATGGACTGAAAGGTAACTTAGCACACGATTTACAAAGGCCCGACGAGGGCCATACCTTCTTGCTGCATTGAAGATGTATGCTGGATATATAGTTGATCTCCAAGTTGCCGCAAACACTTTTCAAGTACCGTTTCCAGGTTCGACCTATCCTCAGAGAGAGCAGCTATGACTGCACGTCGGATCGCTATTCCTTCACCAACGCCAGCCCCAATGGAGCCGGTGAGCCATGATGATAACTGAACTTTCCTGGATTCTTCGCCAGCCACGAGGAACGTGACCATTGCAGCAGCCCCAGAGACAACTTCTGTATCTGATTTCCACCAAGAAGCATCGGCTTCAGTGGTGACCGCAACTGATAAATACGTTCTTGAGGCTATTTGCAAAGCTGTATAGAGAACATTGCGTTGTTCAATGGATGTTAGACTGGAGAGGAGCTTTGTGAACCGAACATTATCAATGTTACTTGTGAGAATCAACGGCTTAAAGAGCTCATGAATGCTTTTCTCTGAATATTCGTAAGAAAATTTTGACTACTGAAGAAAAGATACGAGCTTGCCTATGTATCCAAGATGGAATGACTTTGAGAGCACGTCTGAGCAGCATCTCCATCCAATCTCACAATTTAGAGGTAGATCCTTTGCCCAACTCGTAATATTTCTGGCCAGCCAAGAGCTGTAATTTCCACCATCTGCTATCCAGAATTTTGCGCTAGTGTTGTTGATGGATTGATTAACAATATCCTCAGCCTCTGCGGCAGTTCCCAAGATCTTGCTGCCTCCAATCAGGCTTAGGAATTCGTTCCAGATTGCCCTTTGTTTCGTCAGTGCATCTGAGGTTTTCCATATGATAGCCCAGATATCCTGAACAAAATGATCTCCTTTGAGCAGCGTGCACAGGGCCTGAAGAAGGATGGTTAGATGGTCGTGTACTTTCGGGCCGCCCTCAAATTTCTTGATGTCTTTAGAAGTTTGAATATACCTCTTTATAGTAAGTAAAATGGCGTTTAAGCCGGTGACGCTTCGAAGACATGCCAGAAGAGACTCCAGGTCTGGTTGCTGCCCATTCTTGGTTCGGCTTCTTCCTTTCGACTTTGCCTTCTCCGAACCATGTATGACCCACCAGTAATGTGGTAGAATAGCTGAGACTAGGACGTGGACTAGCTGGGAGGAGATAGGGCTTGGGGATGTGATACTGAACTCGGAACTAGGCGTCATGAGGAATTGCAGTACAGACGCCAGAGCTTCATGGTCTGGTTCGTCTTTCAATATCTTCAAGGCATCGGCAGGGCTTGATAGATGGAAAGACGACTTGTGAGTAGTCTGCGCCTTCGGGACTTCTACCAGGATATCTTCTTTTTCTTCGCTCTGCGATCTTTGCGAAGTGCTCACGGGAGTTAGCAGGCCTTCCATCAGCAAAGCTGGGCCAAGACAAAGCTGCTGAATTAGAAGATGATTGAGGTCGCGAGCAATTGCAAAAGAGTGAAAAGGAAGCTAATGCAGGGCGATAACGATAACGACGAGCTGCTCCACTACCGGTGCCCGCTATGAACAACCTCCTCCGCTCCGCCTCCCCTCCTACTGCTATCTTCATAAGTCTGTATACATACAGCGTGCGAGATGTCGCAACCCGTTGTGGTTGCTGGGACGGTTCCGCCTTCTATATCAGAGGAAGACTCTAGATGGTCTGTCTCCCAAGTACTTGAACCTATATGCAAATCTCACTCTCGTTCTAGGACCTACCTTAACAATGTTCGCCGGAATAGAGGGCCATACACCTCTGAAGAGTTCGATATCAGCGATGAGGCTGTATCCTCTATGGATGGGTTGAAAATTCTGTAAGTATCCCTCACTCCACTCAGAGACATCAACTACTGATCAGCTTCAGAATCATGTTGGTTGCCTAGACGAGGAAAAGAGCCGACTGACGCTGACTGAGAAGTAGTGGTGCAGGAGGTCTTGGGTGTGAGATACTGAAGAATTTAGCACTTTCCGGCTTCAAAGATATACACGTAATTGATATGGGCATGTAGTAGCTTCTTTTAACACTCTTTCACTTGGCTGATTTCATCTAGATACAATTGATGTCTCTAACCTCAATCGCCAATTTCTCTTTCGTCAGAGCGATGTCGGCAAATCTAAAGCACAGGTGGCCGCTAAATTTGTTGAAAAAAGGGTCAAAGGGGTTTCAATCACGCCGCACAACTGCAAGATCCAGGACAAGGATGATGACTTCTACATGCAGTTTAATATGGTCATTTGTGGACTAGACAGCATTGAAGCTCGGCGATGGATGAACTCCACTTTGGTCAATCTCGCTGATCCAGAAGATCCCGAAAGCTACAAACCTCTAATTGATGGCGGTACTGAAGGTATATGGAAGTTCTCAAATGAGAAATTTTGCGTGGGACTGAGTGAGTAAAACAGGGTTCAAGGGCCAATCCAGAGTCGTCTTCCCGACCATGACATCCTGTCTTGAATGCCAACTTGATATGCACGCCCCGAGGACTGCTGTTCCTCTCTGCACACTTGCAACCATCCCTCGTCAACCAGAACACTGTATTGAGTGGGCTAATATCATCGCATGGGAGCAGGAAAAGCCGTTCCCGAAGCTGGATAACGATGACCCAGAACACATCACATGGCTGTACAAGAAAGCTCTAGCTCGAGCAGAAGAATTCAAAATCTCTGGAGTCACATACTCACTCACCCAAGGCGTCGTCAAGAATATCATCCCTGCCATTGCATCTACAAATGCTATCATAGCTGCTAGCTGTTGCAACGAGGCTTACAAAATTGCCACACAGACAAACCCCAGTCTTGGTTTCGATGAAAATTATATGATGTACAGCGGGAATGACAGCATATACACTTATACTTTCAAGCATGAGAAGAAGGAAGACTGCCCAGTCTGTGGCAATCTTGCTCGTAACCTCGACATTGATCCTAACTTCACACTTCAAGAGTTCATCGAGTCTCTAGCTGAGAGAGCAGAAGCACAGCTGAAGAAGCCCTCTATCCGTGCTGAAGGACATACACTCTACATGCAAAGCCCTGCAAGCTTAGAGGAGATGACAAGACCAAATTTAAAGAAGCAAATTGGGGAGCTGGTTGGCAATGGGGACGAGATTGGTGTCACAGATCCTTCACTAGGATCAGTCAACTTCAAGTACAAGCTTAGGTACTCAGTACCTTTCAGAGGCTAAATCAAGACGATGTTGTGCCAGTCAGATAAGAGGCGGCACGAGACATGGTCACCCACTAATACCAGGTGGATTTCAATGAGATACGATTGGATGGCGACACTGCTGGTTTAGCCTTGCATACTTACGGAGTTACAAGACGTATGCAATATAGGATCATTGAAAATCAGCTCCTGCTTTCTATTCTAAAGAACGCCAGTCAGTCCATGCAGCAACCGAATTCAACGCCGTCTTCAAAACTCCGACAATGCTTGTGAGGTGTACCTCTACCGGTTCATAGCGATCAAATTTTGCTTCAATGCCTCACATTTCATCTTGAGCAGCTTCACAGATTCCAAGAATAGGTCATCTGCTTCCCACTGCCCTACACTCTCTACCGAAAAGATGAAGTGATCCCTTACTCTTCCCAGCTTGACCTTTGCCTCGAATTCCTCATGCCGCAAGCACTCCCTTGATACGGTATCCCTCATCGGGTCCATAATGACAGCCTTAATCTCGCCCTCATGCCCTTCATACCCACTGCCTTTCTCTTTTGCTTCTTTTTTAGATACTTTGTCCAAGCTGATAACCCCAGCAGGGAAACACCTGGCGAACTTCTCTGCATCCTTGCCCAGAATTGGCTTCGTGATCGTGATAGTAGGGAGAAGTCGATATGAAGCGGTAGCCACAGGGGAGAACTTGGCATGATCACTTCCCACACCTTTGAATGCGTGCATATCCAGATCAATACACTGCCCCGGCCGTAATTTCGCTATTAGAATATCCGGATTCGTAGGTCTGATCGCATCTTCGCCAGAAAAATACTGTTCCTGGCACCCAAACGGCTTGAATTGTATGTCCCGCGCATACACATGAGCATTATGATATAGTTTCAGCGGATCTTTCTCTCCTTTCTCCGCGTCTTTGTTTCGTTTGCATTCTGCTCTTAGAGAAAGTATGATTGTGTTGTAGTCGAACTTTTGTCCTTCTTCGCCAGCTTCCTTATTTGGCTTACGGTACCATTTGAGGAAGTTTTGGATGCCATCCTTACCACCTTGGAAAGGCACGAGGCCTAATCGTGCAGCGAGAACTTCGTCTTGGATAACAGAGGTGTTGTTGTGCACGAAGACGTCTTCAATAGCTAAGGAAGGGATCTCTGCAATCATGATGCGCCGGAAGGCATTAGCGATAGAGGCATCGATGCCGATAAGGGAGAAGGAAGAATCATTGCGGGACGTGTGGTGAATCTTGATGTCGAAGCTCTTGCGGAATGCTGGGAGGGACCAGGAGTGATCTTCGCCCGGCCAGTGGCCAGGGAAGTCCGTGGAAGAGACATTTGTGACAGTTTCTTTATTGATGCCTACAATCTTTACATATCATCAACTCAAGTCCCGAGCACTACGCAAGAGATCACTTACCTTTCGTCGATCAAGCTCCTCTTGAGAGGGTCCGTGTATGGGCGCCATGTCTGCGCGTACAGAAAGTTCATGGCGGGGTGCTCGACAACTTTTTTTTACGAGGACAACGGTCGGCTCCACAAAAGTTCTAGCCAATCAGAAGCAACCTGATGTAGCTTATTTGACCGGAGCCGCCAAAATCGTCAACCTCATCATTTGAAGGGGCGACAACCACGATCCAGTCCATCGCCAGGACGCATCTCCCCTCGTTCCCTCCTCTGTCGAATCGCCAATTGACTGAGAGCGAAGCTTCTGGTGACGAATAACAAGCTCTGCAGTCATCATGGCAGTATCTTTCGCCCGGCTGGCCGGCCACCGTGCCAAACGCCTCTGTTTGCGACCAGCACTCCCCAAAATGCCCGTCGCCCGACGAGCGTTCTCCTCCATCCCAGCGCGCCGCTATGCGGAGCCTTATGAAGGCACGAAGCTCATTCCCACTGACGCAAACTTCTCGCATCCGACTGACCCTTACGATACCCAGCACGTCAACAAGACGCCGGACTCGAATTTAGATGGGGAGGATGTCGAGAATAGGAAAATCAGGCATTATACTGTCAATTTCGGACCTCAGCATCCTGCGGCCCATGGGGTGCTCAGACTGATCCTAGAGCTCAACGGAGAGGAGATTGTACGCTCGGACCCACATGTCGGATTGTTGCATCGTGGTACGGAGAAGTTGATTGAGTACAAGACATACCTGCAAGCACTGCCATATTTCGACCGGTTGGATTACGTCTCTATGATGACCAACGAGCAGTGCTTCTCTTTGGCTGTGGAGAAGCTGCTGAACATTGAGATTCCTGAGAGAGCGAAGTGGATTAGGACAATGTTTGGAGAAATTACGAGGATATTGAACCATCTGATGTCGGTGCTCTCACATGCAATGGACGTAGGAGCTCTTACGCCTTTCTTATGGGGCTTTGAGGAACGCGAGAAACTTATGGTAAACGCAAAGATCTATTGGGTATGGAGAGCAACGCTAAAGAACTATGCAGGAATTCTATGAACGAGTATCAGGTGCTCGGCTTCATGCTGCCTACGTGAGACCAGGTGGTGTGCATCAAGATATTCCCGTGGGTCTTCTGGATGACATCTACCAGTGGGCAACACAGTTTGGCGATCGCATTGATGAAACTGAGGAGTTGTTGACCGACAACCGAATCTGGATAGGTAGGACGAAGGGAATTGGCGTTGTGTCTGCTGCCGATGCACTGAATTATTCGTTCACTGGTGTGATGCTTCGGGGTTCTGGTGTGCCTTGGGATATTCGAAAGAGCCAGCCTTATGACGCCTATGGTGATGTTGAGTTCGATGTACCTGTCGGGGTCAATGGGGACTGCTATGATCGGTACCTCTGCCGGATGGAAGAGTTCAGACAGTCACTCAGAATCATCCACCAATGCTTAAACAAGATGCCCCCGGGCCCTATCCGTGTCGAAGACTACAAAGTGTCACCGCCGCCCCGCGCAGCGATGAAGGAGAACATGGAGGCTCTTATCCACCATTTCTTACTCTTCACAAAAGGCTATACCGTTCCTCCAGGAGAGACCTATTCTGCTATCGAGGCACCAAAAGGGGAGATGGGGGTATATGTCGTAAGTGATGGGAGCGAAAGACCGTACCGGTGCAAAATCCGAGCACCTGGTTTTGCGCATCTGGGCGGATTTGATCAGATCTCGAGAGGTCATTTATTGGCAGATGCGGTGGCTATTATTGGTACAATGGATTTAGGTAAGTTGCTCTCGATGTTCTTGTATAAGGATATTTGCTGATAAAAATGAAGTTTTTGGAGAGGTTGACCGATAAAAATATTAGGGGGAAATCGGGATTGTACATTGAAGACACAGACGGCGCTTCATCCTTTGTTGTATAGCCCTGTCAGTGGCTAATTTAGCATGTCGTCAAACCGATATAGAATAGTGCATCAAATCATATTGAAGACTCACGAAAGAGGGTGAAATTGTTAGCGACAGCCATGCCCCATGTCACTGCTGACAACTATAGGCTCTCTAGACTCCTCTAAGCATTGTGCCACGGATTCCTCATGCTTCTGGTATGACTTATAGTCCAGCTCTGAATGCATCTCGGCGTCCGGCTTGTCACCACCTTCTGACGGGTTCTGGGATGCCTCATTGTCTCTCATCAGGTATGGACTTGATTGAGTGGGTTTCGGATACCATCTCATTCCCGCACCAGGTTGGCCCAACATCGCCTGTCCCTCCCAAAGTAAGTGATTCGGATCATTGCCTTGACCGTCAGAAATGTGCACCAGGTTGTTTGTTGTTTGGTCTCGTGGTTCAGAATTGGTCACATAACCAACGTATTGGTAGGCTGACTGTGTTGCATCCGGATCCCAGCTCTGTCGAGAAAAGCCGCTTGTTTCTGTCTGCGCTCCAGCATATATGCCGGAACCTGCGACCCCTAACATAACTGGGCGGACACTTGCGTTGCTCGAGCCCTTGGATGGCTCGTGGTGGCCCAGACTGGCAGACCCCCCTTGGCTACCACGATTCCTATATCCCGGATAGCCTCCACCAGTATTAGACCTAACATCAAATTGTCCTTGATAAGAATACCCATAGCTGACGCCGTTTCTGGAAGGGTAGTCTTCATTCCGCTCCATTCTGGCGCCAGTACTTGCTTGATAACGAAAAGCTTCATCCAGAACACTTGCACGACCCCTCGACCCCACGTACCCAGCATCGCCCAATCCTCTGTCATGATAGACTCCCCTATCTCGACCAGGATCTCCAGGGTTCTGGCTCCTGTGAACTTCCTTGCTGCTGTGGTTGCTTCTCCCTCTGACAAATCCAATTCGCGGTCGTCTCTCACAATCTTCACCATCAAAGATCACTTCGCACATACATTCCCCGGCCAAGTGTTGTTCGCGATGTATCTCCTCGTTCTTGAGAACGTTGTTGTTCCAGACAATTCGGGAGCATGGATGGCAGAAGTTGTTGGTGAATAGCGGGCGTTCGGCCGGAAGCTTGCACGTTGGAAACATGGGATTCGACATAGTGAGAGGACATTGCCGGAGAAAGGGAATAGAACAGTGACCGCAGGTGTAACCAAGAAATTCTTTGACGCACATGGCTGCTTCCCAAGAGTAGAGGGTGGTGGTGGATAAAAATAGCTGATAGATAATGATAGAAGATGAGAAAAAAATGTTGCACTAGGTTGTCAATGCTTTGCCTTTGTGTGCAGAACAGCCTGACTTAGATTGATAGAAAGGTAATGCTGAGTTTTTCAAGAGGAATCGAAGTCCATAATTCGAAAGAAATAGCCAGAGCGATAGACTAATTGTTAAACATTCGCGAATGCTTGAACTTTGTTGGATCTGAGATCTCGCCTTTAGTATGAACTTGAACTAGTTTATGTAAAGGTAAGGTAACTTATAGTCGAGCGTGACTCACCAAAACGAAGGTGAAGAATGGTTTGCGGTGATTCTATGCCAGATGCAATTCACTAAAATAAGGGCAAATACTCAGAAGGCCGTCCACTTCCCTTATGCGGCCGTTGATTTGAATAGATCTTTTCGTGAGGGCCACGAACGCGTTCAAGTCTATTGTAGTCTAGTATAGAAGAGACGTCAGCACCGAGAGAAGCAATGAATGCCAAGAAGGACGAGGAAGGGTAAGATTTCAACGGTGACATAGAGGGCAAGATACAGAAAATCAGGTTCCTGCGAGAGAGTGATAGAAGTCGCACTCTCCACAGTGATCTTCAGAGTAGATGAAAGGTCAATCTGAGCAAGGCAATTCAAGTAGCCGTAGACCTTATTGTAGTATAGTCCGTATGATCTATCGAAAAAGATTTGCGGCCACCGCAATCTAGAAGATGCGTTACTTAAGATCTAACCTAGCAGAGTAGAGTGAGCTTCATAAACAGTCATCAGTACATTAATATCGAATGTTAGATAGTGTTGTGTGAATATGTTAGAGGAACTTCTCAAGGACTTCCCCTTTTCCTAAGCGAATGTTGCCTCGGGGCAAGACTAGCTTTTCTTGAGGACTGATGATTGCAGTCACATGCGCTCAAATCGAGAGGCATAACAGTATAATCTAGAGCGTAACGTAAAAGCGTCACTGAGTATAGACCGAGGTACAGGAGAACTGTTAGAAGGGCTAGGGCGAGACAAGAGTTCCGTTTAGAGATCCTTTCGAGACTGCGCACTTGCATGCAAGCAGGGAATGTAAAGAACGCAAACCGATGCACGCCTAATGGTGATAGCTGTGTAAATATTAGGACTGCTACACCCGAGATCAAGACGGTCCACTTCCCAGAATAATTAAAGCTCGAGAGAACACGTTGAAAGAGAACCATAGCATATTTAGCTAAGTCTTTCCCAAGTATCAAGATCGCTGCAAATACGGAGTGAGTTACATAGGCAGAGCAAAAGCTTGTCTGAACCACACGAAGACTGTCAAGGTGATCTGAATTTCGTGACTGTTCATTGAATTTACTTGCTGCAACTGTGAAGGCTTTGTAGTATTGGGTGCGGGGAAGGAAATAGCTGCATTTGAGTCTGGACTAACAAGAGGAGGCGAGGCTTCTGATGTGTGTGAATTACGTATACATACCTGATGCCATGTGCCAAGAACGGCGTCAGAACGGAAGAGCAATGATATACAGTCGAGACGGGGTATATAGTGTCAAATAATTTCCAGGCTTCAGAATTAACACTTCGGCAGAGATGTCCTGAGAAAACCAACACGACTACACATGAATTATGAGTCGGGTATGAGCCAGACGAGTGACGCAGAACGGATAATCAAAGTAATCATCAGCTGTATTATACTTTGACAACGAAGTGACACGAAACAGTAGATGGCGCTTGTCAAGCATTCATCTCCTTGTACTACTAGTGACGTTTGCTAGGAATATAGAACTATGCTATTTGAGATTGCCTGACTGCCGGAAGAAGAATTTCGCTATTCTGGGAATTATCTTGTTTCGCCGGCATAGATGTTACAGTCAAGCGAGCATTTCTCAGCGGCTGAAAATGCCTGTGATCATATCCCTAAAAGCATTTCCTATATTAATTAAGAAACTCTCGTCATCGCGGCATGTTGGGTAAGGAAAAGATACATATTCATCACTCTTGAGAAAAAGGGTACAGTCTGGTGGTAAATTGGTAGAGAGACCGAAATAACACTACAGAATAGCCAGGAACGAGACGATTTGCCACAGTCTAGATTGTTTGATTAGGTGGAATTGCTTTCTTCGAAATAGATTCGAATCATTGGCTACGTGACTCATCTCTTCCTCTTCCTATCCACTGAGATAAGGATGATGCCGTCCGTTTTACTGCGCACAAGCAAGACGACTAGTAAGACTTACCTCAAGCCACGTTTGATGAAAATGCTTCTCAAAGACTCAAGGAATCAGGCCGATACAGCAGAGGGGCCAGCGAAAAGGCACACACGTCTTGCAGGGGAAAGAACCCGCATCTCGAGAGTTAGGAGCTAGAACACAGTGTCCAATGCTGTCTTCACTAATGTAAGGAGTGTGAGACAGAAGAGATTGACTGCAGCAGTACCAACTAAGATGGCGGAACTGGTGACTTAGCTCGGAGCTGCAGTCACTTTGAAAATGGCGGAGAGGCGCGAGGAGAATTAGGAGTCGGAGGATTGTGATGGAAACCGAACAAGATGAAAACTGTCTAAGGGGGCTGTGACACGAGTCGCATAGCTTCTATCTTCTCCATTGGATGTTGACGGATTAAGTTGTAGATATTTTATTCCAATCTGGACCAGCTGTGCGAAAATAATGTCGGGGATCTTTGAAGAATCACAAATGTTTAGCACGCTACTTCTATCCTAGCAGTAGCTTCTCAAGAGAGAATGTACAGCCATAACTTTTAGCGCTTTTACGTGAGGAGAGAGAGAAGTGCGACCAATTGTGTCATAAAAAGCAACAAATTTCTTTCTTTTCAAAGCTGGGCACTTCCCAGGTGGTTGTAACTTAGAGGTAGCACGTAAAGTCCTACAGTGATGGTAAAAGACGAGAGTCGATGATAGGACAGCTTAATAATGGAGGTATTCGTGGTTCATGAAGCTTGGTTTACAGAATCACGGTTGACTCTCCTGGCAATGTTAGGGAAAGGAAATGATTTCAATTGATCTACATGGGAAAGACCATAAACTTCTCGACTAGACTACAGTTGGACGAAGTCCTCTATTCTTCTGACGCGGCAGCACCAGTGATAATCTCGACCAACTCCCCAGTGATGACTGCTTGACGAGTTCTGTTGAAAAGAATTTGGTATTTGGTGATCATATCTCCAGCATTTTTGGAAGCGTTCTTTTATCTTATTAGAAGAATTCACGTGGAAAGAGAGAGAAGGCTACTCACATCCATGGCGTTGCGGCGAGCAGATTGCTCGCAGGCGTGGCCTTCAGCAAGGGCCCAGAAAAGGGAATTGGAAAGAGCATATTCGCGCAGGTTGGAGAGCACCTCGTCATCAATTTCAAAGGCAGAGAAATTGGCTTCATAAACAGTTAGCTCGGTTCTATGAATGGTTTGCTGCAAGCAACTTACGGGAGTTCTTGATTGCTTCCTCCGAGAAAGCTTCAATTGGAGTGGCCTCATATGATTGGGCGTTCACGAACTTGTTGTAGACAATCTGAATGGAGCCGTAGTCTGATGGCAGAAGAGAAATCTGGTCGGCAATTGCCTGTGCGTCCGCGAATGTAGGAATATCCTTTCCGACACCGGCGAAGCTTAGCACAATATTCTTTCCACTTGATCGTCCTAATTGGGCCTTGCACTTCTCGCCCACAACAACAATGTCGGCATTAGGAGTATCATTGAGCATTCTTCGGACTGTCTTGGTCAAGCCGGAATGAATACCGCCACAGAGTCCTTTGTCGGAGCTGGCAACCACAATCAAGGTCTTCTTGTCCTCACCCTCCAGCGGCTTCGTCTCGGCTTGCTCGAACACGGTGTTGGATGTTTGTCCATACTGGCGGGACTCAGTCATCGCACGTTGGGCGCGGGTAAGTTTCGTGGAGGCGACAATCTTCATCGTCTTGGTGATTTTCTCGATATTGCGGATGGACTTCAGTCGGTCTTCGATCTCACGCAGGGTCGCAAAGGTCGCGGCAGATGCTGCAGCTGGCCTACACGTTAATAGAAATTAGCTAGATTGCCCTTATATTTTCATTATCCGTCATGCACAGCCTCCAACAACTGCTTTCCGTAGCTATCAACTCCCGTTCAGCAGAGGTCCGCTTACCTGGCAGCCGCCACACCGCCAGCTCTCAAGGCCGGTCTGGCAGCTCTTGATAGCATATTGGGCGACAAAGAGGAGGTTAGCCGGAAGCGTATGGACTCAATTGACCACAACGTGCGTCCGAGATCAATTGATGTCTTGCGTTATTTCGGGTGTCGGCTCGAGGAGGCCTTTCCTCACGAATGCAAGCCTCTTCGCTTATGTAAGCCGCTTTACCTTTTCAGCCAATCACAGGTATTCACCGGTACCTTTGGTCGTTTTGGCGTATTTCAACCTTCCGCACCTGAACTCGAAGGCTTTTTGATTTCCACCAAGTCGACTCTTTGTATGCGCCCTCGACGCCTTTTTCCTTTGTCGCATACACTCCTTAGACAACTCTGCTTTGTCAAGCCACGTAGCACATATTATATAATATTTATACGCGCTCAGAGGCAAGTTTTGATCTTTCCGGCGATTCAATTCGCGTCGACACCGCCCACGTATTGACACCTCTTCAGCTCTTACCCTCGATTACTTCCCCGGAGGGCCTCCCCCCAACACTTCCCATCCCTCCCCTTCAAGATGTCTTCCGACTCCGACGACAATATGCCTCTCTCTATGAGTAATGGCCGTGGAGGTAAGGACATTTTGCTCTCGATCTCATATTTAGTGAACTGTTCGGTGGAGCCCTCAGCCTAAAGTCTCACTTGGCCGGCAAAGTCTTATCAAGTCCGCCCTTCAGTAACTCATAGGCCTTCCACTATTGATAATAAAGATTCCATGCCATTCACTGACACTGGATCTCTAGTTTCTAAGGCACATATCTCGAAGGCGGAGGACAGAGCTATGGACAAGGCTATGGACAGAGCCGGTGCGAAGGCAAATGTTCCTGCTGGTATCTCTGTCAGGAACGGACCTCTTCCTGATGAGGAGATGGACGTTGATGAGACCCCAACGACGAACGGACATGGCAAGCGAAAATCTCGAGGAAGCACTTCAAAGCCGGTCAACTACAATGTCGACTCTGAGAGCGAGGAGGATGCAGTCCCATTGGTATGAAAGCATAGCCTGTGCCAATGTTGCAGTCATATGCATAGTTTGAGTTGTAATAGTGATTGCTGACGGTACCTAATAGGCCAAACGCCAAAAGACCTCAAACAAGGCAGTCAAATCCGAGTCGGACTCCGACGACGCCCCTTTGGCAGTCAAGAGGAAGGCTAGTAAGCTGCCCCCAAAGGCTAGCGAGACCGCCTATGGAGCATCCTCTGAAGATGACCAGCCCTTGACCAAACTTGCGAAAGAAAAAGCCTCCATCGAGAAAAAAGCTAACAAGGAAGCTAAGGCAATCCGTGCTAAAGAAGCTAAAGTCAAGAAGGCCAAGGCTGTTACGAAAGACTTGGATGATGAAGACATTAAACCAAAGACTAAGCGGAAGTCGAATGGTGCCACATCTGTCAAGAAGACAAATGGAGTAAAGAAGGAAGAGTCAGACTCCGACCTGCCGCTTCTGAAGAAGGCCCCCACCAAAGCAACAACTGGCAAAGTCAAGTCTGAAGTCGGCTCTCCCGTCAAGAAGAGCAAGGCAAAGCCCGAAAGGGACGATAGCGAGGAGGCCGAAGGGCCATATCGCTGGTGGGATGCTCCAAAGAAGGAAGATGATAGTATCAAGTGGGACACTTTACAGCACAACGGTGTTGTCTTTCCACCTGAATATGAGCGGTTACCAAAAAATGTCAAGCTTATATATGATGGAAAACCTCTGACACTATCTAAAGAGGCAGAGGAGATTGCGGGCTTCTTTGGAGCGATGCTAAACTCGACGCACAACGTCGAGAACCCAACCTTTCAGAAGAACTTCTTTGCCGACTTCACTGAAGAGATTAAGAACACTGGTGGTGCCAAGGACAAAGATGGCAACAAGGTTTCTATCAAAGAATTCTCGAAACTCGACTTCAAACCTATCTTCAATTATTATGATGGTAAAAATCAAGAGAAGAAGGCTCGATCGACCGCCGAGAAGAAAGCTGATAAGGCCGAGAAAGATAAGATTGAAGCTCCATATACAACCTGTATCTGGGATGGCCGCAAAGAGCAAGTCGGTAATTTCAGGGTCGAACCTCCAGGACTCTTCAGAGGTCGAGGTGAGCATCCCAAGACGGGCAAAGTTAAACGAAGGGTCATGCCAGAACAAATTACAATCAATATTGGTAAAGAAGCCACGGTTCCTGCGCCGCCTGAGGGTCATAAATGGAAGGCTGTTCAGCATGACAACAAAGCTACTTGGCTTGCCATGTGGCAGGAGAACATCAACGGAGCGTACAAGTACGTGATGCTGGCAGCGAAGAGCAGTATCAAAGGTCAGAGTGACTACAAAAAGTTCGAGAAAGCGCGGGAGCTGAAGAAGCATATTGATCGCATTCGAAAAGACTATACTAGGGAACTGAAGGCGGAGCTGATGGCTGACCGCCAACGCGCGACGGCAGTCTATCTCATTGACAAGTTCGCGTTGCGAGCTGGTAATGAGAAGGACGCTGAAAACGAGGCCGAAACTGTCGGATGCTGTTCTCTTAAGTATGAACACGTCACTCTCTCAAATGACCCTCCGAATACCGTTATATTTGACTTTTTGGGGAAGGACAGCATACGGTTCTACCAGGAAGTTCGTGTTGACTTGCAAGTCTTCAAGAACCTGAAAATGTTCAAGAAGCCTCCGAAAACCGATGGCGATGACATCTTCGACCGTCTTACTGTAGGTTCACAGGTATGCCATTTTAGTATATGCTAACAGCTTCAGACGGCGCAGCTGAATAAACACTTGACTAATTATATGCCTGGCCTCAGTGCCAAGGTCTTCCGTACATACAACGCCTCATACACTATGTCAAATCTGTTGAAAGAGCTCAAGGTTTCCAACATGTCAATCCAGGAGAAAGTTAAGCTTTACAACGATTGCAATAGGAAAGTTGCCATCTTGTGTAATCACAAGCGTACTGTGGGCGCAACTCATGAGGCTCAGATGGAAAAGATGACCGATAGGGTAAGCAACATCTTCCTCCAAACTATATGTAAAGTCTTCGCTCATCTTGTCGTGTAGATCAAGAGTCTCCAATACCAGCAGTGGCGTATCAAACATATGATGATTGATATTGACTCAAAAATCAAGAAGAAGAGGCCCGCTGAATATTTTAACCTACCTGAAGACCTCGATGAGGAATGGGTTCAGTCACACCAAAAATTCCTCGTCGAAGAGCAGCGCATTAAGATCGAGAAGAAATTCCAGAAGGACAACGAGAAGCTTATCGCAGATGGGCAGAAAGAAATGAAGGCCAAGGAGCTTGCCGAGAGGCTTGAGGTCGCCAGCGACCTAGAGAAGAAGTTCAAGAAAGAGAATAAGACGAAAAAGGTAGAAGCAGAAGGCAAAGGGCCAAGCATTGAGAAATGCGAGGCAAATCTCAAGAAACTCGACGAAAGAATCAGTACCATGAGGCTTCAGGCTGAAGATAGGGAGGGCAACAAGGAGGTTGCGCTCGGTACGAGCAAGATTGTAAGTATTCCGTCGGAGGCGGCGAGCGTACCAACTAACACTGTATAGAATTACATTGATCCTCGTCTCACCGTCGTCTTCGCTAAAAAATTCAGTGTCCCAGTTGAAAAGTTTTTCTCTAAGACACTTCGTGAGAAGTTCACCTGGGCCATCGAGTCTCTTGAAGATGAAGATGACTGGGAATTTTAGAGAGCTTGTTATTGAGCTGGCGTTGCCTCCTACACCTTTCACATTATCCACTTTTAACCCGATTTAGACATGTACTTATGGAGAAGGACTCTTGCGCCCGTCCTTCGGTCTGGAGTTTGATATCGCATTTACACGGCGGCGCCAGGGACGGGGCACGGCATCATCCAGCATTGCGGCACCTTGGCTTCTGTTTCCTGGATTCTTTGAGAGTCCTTTGGATGAGATCTTCCTCAGCAAGCCAGCTTTGGAACACAGTTTCTTTTCGAATGGCTGCTGCTACTTCCTCGCCGTGGCAGCCTTCGGTGGATTGTCCAGAGAGATATGCTTATTTTGCCCCTGTATCCTCTACGCATCATTCTACTTACATATTTGCATGATTAGATGGAGGCACGGAATTAAAAACTCAGATGGGAAAAGACGACAAGAATGTAAACAGAAATGCTCTAGCAAAAAAACAAAAAACTGCATCAGCCATTGCGTAGCGCTTTTGACCGCACACACGTGGTAACGTGATCACATTCAAGCGCGTGATTGTAGTCCTCCCAGCTAGTAGAGCTCTTTTGCACCTCATTGCCACAACCAAAGATGAAATCTCTCTCCTCGGCTTTCCGCCGACGTCTTGTCGACAGCTACCTCTGCTGTACCTGTGCCCGCCAATTCCACCGCCAGAATCCCCGTCGAAGTTATGTCGTTAGTTCGACACGCAAGCCTGAGATCTTTGATGTAGTCTGCGTTGGAGGCGGGCCTGCCGGTTTAAGTCTCCTCGCTGCTCTACGTATTGCCCACTTTCCTCTCTTTGTGTATCTGCTTCTCATAAGAAAAGAATTTTGAAGGAATCAAAGACTAATCATTCGACAGGCTCAAATCCTATCACCAAACCCCTCAAAATCGCGCTTGTAGAATCCCAATCACTCACCCCAATCCGCACCTTCTCGCCCTCCCCAACCTCCCTCTCAAATCGCTGCTCTAGCCTCACGCCCAATTCTGTAAGATTTCTAAAGGAGGTAGGCGCATGGAAATATGTGCACAGGGAGAGAGTGCAAAGTTATAATGAGATGAGGGTCTGGGATGGGGTCAGTGGGGCGTCTATCCATTTCGATGCCTTCCAATCTGGGAGCCACGATGCGAGTAATGTGGTGGCATATATGAATGAGAATATCAACCTGACGTCTGGATTGTTACAGAGGGTGGAAGAATTGGGCGGTATTGAGTTGCTGGATGGACAGAAGGTAGAGGATATTCGTTTCGGAGAAGAAATGGAGGACGTGGATCTGAGCCAGTGGCCTGTTGTGCAACTTGCTGAGGGTAGAGAGCTCGCTGCTAGGCTGCTAGTTGGCGCAGATGGAGCAAATAGTCCTGTGAGGGCGTTTGCGGGGATTGAGAGTCGAGGTTGGGATTACGGGCGTGTGGGCCTTGTTGCGACATTGCGGATGGAGGGAGAGAATTATGACAGGGGGGGAAATCATAGGACCGCTTACCAACGATTTCTACCTACAGGGCCGGTTGCTATGTTGCCTCTGCCTGGAAATATTAGCACACTGGTATGGTCTACTACGCCTGAATTGGCGGAGAAGCTGAAGAGCTTAAACCCGAGGGACTTTGTGAGTATGGTGAACGCCGCGTTTAGATTGAGCCCAGTGGACTTGAAATATCTGCATACGTTACCTGAGGGACAGGAAGAAGAGCTGCGTTGGAGGGAACAACATACTCCCTTTGAGATGGAGCGGGTTCCCAAGAGAGTGATAGGGGTGCAAGAGGGAAGCATAGCGTCTTTTCCACTTAAGCTTAGGCACGCAGATACATACATTGGGGAGAGGATAGCGCTCGTGGGTGACGCCGCTCACACTATCCACCCACTGGCTGGGCAGGGCTTGAATCAGGGCCAGGGAGACGTTAAGAGTTTGGCTAAGGCAATAGAGTATGGTATTATTCATGGAATGGACATTGGGGCCCGCATGAGTCTGGAGGCGTACGACTCTGAGCGGTACGCAAAAAATCATATATTTATGGGTGTAGTGGATAAGCTGCATAAACTGTATGCAGTGGAAAGCGGACCTTTGGTTGGACTGAGGAGTTTAGGCCTGCGAGCTGTTGATGCCATAGAACCACTCAAAGGGTTCTTAATGAGACAAGCGGCGGGCACAGCACGAATACTGTAGATACTGTATTCCTAAATCTTGAGGAGATAACATAACTTCTCGAACGC
Source organism: Proliferodiscus dingleyae (assembly GCA_003988795.1). Taxonomy (NCBI): domain Eukaryota; kingdom Fungi; phylum Ascomycota; class Leotiomycetes; order Helotiales; family Lachnaceae; genus Proliferodiscus; species Proliferodiscus dingleyae. The sequence continues at coordinate 883,715 of QYAK01000013.1, read as the reverse complement.
ATGCTGCAAATGCAAGGTAGGTGTGAATTCGCGAGAGCTGATAGATAGCTGCTAAGTTGTAGACAAAAAGTCTTGTATAATTTAGACTCTGAACAACCATAAACGACCAATGACCGTCTCTGTAGCTGAGAGCAGATACACATTCAATTCAGATACCTCTGATGATTTAAAATCTAACGCCATAGTATGATGCTTCTCTCAAGGACTCAAAGATGTCGCCTCCCAATGCGCCGGACTCCAATGCTGGATATCTCGAATATTCCTCATGTCTGCCCCTCGTTCTGCCCCGTTGCTAGATGTCTAATTCTACAGCCGGTAGGGGTCCGTTGCTAAATAGTCACATACCGACGCAGTATTGCTCTGAGTATCCGAGATGAGGTACTAAAACTAGACCGTGTTGTCGTGGTAATAGAAATCTATGTCTCGTGGCCGCTTGCGGTTGCTGGCTACAAATTGCGCATCTCCTTCTGGCCTTTCATTCTTGCTATTGCCGGTCAACATGCTCTGTAAAGACATGCATATACTCTCAACATTTTGGACAGGGCTCCAGCCTTGTGTACCCAGGAGGTCGAGGCATATAATACCATTTGAGTAGATATGAGGATGCATGGGAATTGGTCGGTCGGCAGTACGAACGAAAGTCACTTCTGGGGGTTCTAGAATCGGTTGTCAGCCTTTCGACGTATAATGATGCAGGAATGGGAGCGAGAAGCTAATGCGGCGACAAGAGGATAAGACTGTTGTTCCTCACCGATTGGATATTGTTGGCTGAATTTGAATTTCAAGCGGTAGGTCTGGTTCAGGTATAATGGATTTTCGTCAAGCACCTTTATATCAAGCAGCCATTCTTGGAAGCCTTCGGCAGTGACAAGCGTGATGCCCGGTGGCAGGTTGCCATGGATCTGGTGAAGGAGGTTAGAGAAAGTATCTGTGCGATATGATGATGATGCTATCGGAACTACCTTTACCAGCTCTTTCCCTAGACGTTTGGTCGCGAAAGCCATGACGGGGGCCCGCTATAGGGGGGAGGTCGTTGGTATTTTGTGAGATTATTCAGAGATAGTAGATAGTAGATAGTAGATGGGGGGTGGAGGGTGGAGGGAGGGGGGGCCTGGCAGGCAGAGAGGTAGTCTGGTGGGCGGAAAGAGGACGTTCCAAGCCTGGCGGAGGAGGACGCAGTTGCGCCAAGCAGAGCAGAGCAAAACAGAGCAAAATAGAATCAACCTGAGCCAGCGCAGTCGAAGTGGGTGAAGCTGTGATGTGTAGAAGTGTAGAAGTGTGTATGTGGGTATTCCAGACGTTTGCAGATCCTAGGTTAGTTCTAAGGTAGAGTGCTACCACTATGACAGTACTAATGTGCAGTACGACGAACTCGATAGCGGGCGGCGCGGGGCTCGGGATGATGTGCATTCACAGCTTAAGTACACTTGTAGTATCATCAAATTGTCTCAAGATCAATCAATCAAGCAAGCAAGCAAGCAGTCATCAGATCCATTAGTCAATCTACCCCAAAGCATTGCTTCTCCTTGTGCTTCTCCTTGGACATCGACAATCCATCACCTCGCACAACACCCTCAAACGGGCGAGTGTGGTGGTGTTCACTGCTCAGCCACACTCAGTCCGGCGCTGCTCCTCCACCTCAGCCTCGACTCGACCCTTAAACTGCAAATGGAACGAGAAATGGACGGTGGGAGTTGGAACTGCAGCTGCTGGAGCTCGCGTGCGGCTGACGCTGACGCTGACGCTGCTGGTCGTGGTCGTGGTCGTGGTCTGCGAGCATTGCAGCGTAGCGCAGCACAGCGCAGCGCAGCGTGTCGTCTGCTGTCCCTGCATCATCCACCACTGGGTCCCCGCAAGGCAGATCCCACACCTCACAGGCACAGACGGTGTGTTTATAGATATATATATATCTATATATCTATATATCTATGTATCCTCCTCGCCGTCTACAGATACATCGTCACAGCAACTTTACTATACCATCCTCTTACTGACTGATTCCTCTCTCTCTCTCTCTCCTCCCCTCCTCTCCCCTCTCCCCGCCGCGGCCGCCTCTTCAGCACTCCCAAGCCAAAAGTTCCTGGATCAGCGACCCCCTTCAGCCCCACCACACGCGCGTGATAAACCTCAACTTCAACTTGCATTCTACAGTACCGTACCCATAGGCGTCGCTCGTGCTATTCCTACCCTTATCCAGCGACTAGGAAACACTCTTGGAGATATCTGAGCATCTGAGCTAGGGTCGCGCCAGGAAGTGAAACCTCGAGTGGAACCTACTTTCTGGAATTGGGCAGCCACGATGAGCTGTAAGTTCAATCTACAATGCTCCCTCCATCTCCAACCTTGCAAAGGCAAGATGCCTGCATCTTCGCTATGACTAGAATACCTTATGCCCCTATCGACCTCGAGACATCCATCCTCCTTTGCCTTATCTATACTGCGCACCCTACTAAGCTTTGCGGCTGCGGTCGCTGCTCCAGTCTCGAACATGCTCAACAAGCTGCACGGCCAGCCTGACAGCTATGATAAGAAGTATGCCCTTCCATTTGACCTGATCAGATGCATGTGCTGACGGCATGAGCAGGTCTAAATATCGTTTTGGTCGCACGCTCGGTGCCGGTACATATGGTATTGTTAGAGAAGCAGAAGGGCCAACTGGAAAGGTCGCGGTGAAGATCATCCTCAAGAAGAACGTCAAGGGCAACGAGCAGATGGTCTACGATGAGTTGGAGATGTTGCAACGGATGAAGCACCCGCACATTGTCAAGTTTGTCGATTGGTTCGAGTCAAGGGTAAGAAGGCAGAATGGCCAGACTGCGAGGCCTGGCGCTGACAAGCTGGTCTAGGACAAGTACTACATCGTCACGCAACTCGCTACGGGGGGGGAACTATTCGACCGCATCTGCGAGCAAGGAAAATTTACAGAGAAGGATGCTTCTCAGACTATCCGCCAGGTGTTAGAGGCTGTGGACTATCTCCACCATAATAATGTCGTCCACAGAGGTAAGTACCGGGTTCATAGCCACAAAGTGTTCTCAATGTCTAACAGACTGTAGATCTCAAACCTGAAAATCTCCTATACCTCACTAGCGAGCATGGCTCTGACCTTGTGCTTGCCGATTTTGGAATTGCTAAAATGCTAGATTCAAAGGACGAGGTTCTTACAACTATGGCTGGTTCTTTTGGCTATGCTGCTCCGGAAGTCATGTTGAAGAAAGGTCACGGGAAGCCTGTCGATATGTGGTCCATGGGTGTCATCACATACACGCTTCTCTGTGGATACTCTCCCTTCCGTAGCGAAAATCTTCAAGATCTTATTGAAGAGTGCAGCAATGCTAGGGTCGTATTTCACGAACGATACTGGAAGGATGTTAGTGATGATGCTAAGGACTTTATCGGGCATCTTCTGCAGCCTGATCCCGATGATAGATCGACTAGTGGAGTATGCTCAATGCTTGTGCCTCCCGTTTCATCATGCTCACAACGATATAGGAAGCTCTACAGCATCCCTGGCTTAGCGGCGATAATGCAACCGATCACAACTTGCTTCCAGAGATCAGAGCCTACATGGCCAAGGCACGTCTACGTCGTGGAATCGAAATCATCAAGCTCGCAAACCGCATCGAAGCACTCAAGATGCAGGAAGATGAGGACGAGGACATTCCAGGCGGTGCAGATGTACCGGCAGATGCCAAGGCCGCTGCTGGAGCAGCGCTTTCTGGCAAAGATACCGGCGCGGGCTTGGGTACAGATACGTCGGCGGGTAGTGCTGCAGGAGGGAAGAAGAGCTTAAGTAAAATTGCTAAGGGAGCCATCTTCAGAGAGGTCGTGTTGGCGAAGGTCAGAGAGATGAAGCAGCAGGAACAGGCATTGAAAGTCGAGCAGGAAGCGCAGGAGAACGCTGCTAAACGGAAGAGTTTTCAGTGAGGAACATAAGATGTCTCTCGCTGATGTCACTTTATTTTAAATTGTCGATACCCCACCGATGGGATGCACTGACTCGGATGCGATGAGCTGTGCTGGTAGTTCCTTGCTTTACGGATCCCTTTGCGGCATTTCTGGGTGGTTTGAGAGTGGACTAAGACCAAAGAAACCGGTCTAAATAATGAAATAAGTTGAAAGACACAACAGAATCTCTTGTGATGAGCCATTACTTGCATTATCAATAAGACATTCATGCATCAGTATTGTTACCATTCTGAGCATAGACCGACCAGCCCACCAACCATTTCATCAGACGCCCTCTAATCCTGCTTTTCTCATTACACCCTTGCCGGACTACAAAGACTGTTAAGATGTAAACATATATGAAAAGTTACTTTCCTGAGAGGAAAGCAGAGTTGTAACACATGTACGAGAAAGAAAATCCATCCTCCCCTTCGCCTACCACGCCAAGGACGCCAACCAGACCCCCGATTCCGTTATCTTTTCAACCGGAAATACACATTGCCTTCCTATCCTCATTAAACGTTACCCGAGATCTTCCCCTAAAAAAGGAAGAAAGAAAGAAAGAAAGGGCTCATGACACCTGTTTAAAATATACCTCCTTCAATCTCTCCCAAAGCAGTCTCACACAAGTTCTTATATCTCGTTGCATCGAACCTCTCTCTGGCCCAGCCGTTCTCCCTACCCCTCCTAATCCTCTCCCTCAAGTCCGTCTTCTTGACTTCCTCCTCGTCTAGTGCAGCTCCGTTCACCCATTCCATCGCGAAGAGGTCCGGAAGGTTAGAGCGGCGAGCACGTCGGATGGCCGTGAGGATGCGGATCTGAGCAGTGATCGAGGTCATGTGATATGATATTTGAGCGGAAAGAGAGGATAGATGGGTGTGGTAGCGGGTGAGAGAGAGAGAGTGCGTGAGGAAGGAAAACCTCGGTCGGATCTGGGGGTATTGTGTGGGGAAGCGATCTATGAGATCAGCTCCTGAGTCCTCGACGTTTGACTCGGAGATAGTTTTCGGGAGAATAGGGAACGAGACTGCCTTCTTGATGCGGAGGGGTTGCGGACGGTAGAGGGCAGACGGTGGTCGGCTTTCTGAGTCCGAGTTCGTAGGGGAGTCGAAAAGAGAGGATGCTGTTGTGGCAGTAGATGCTTGAGAGAAGATTGAGTCGACGGATGAACGAATGCTGGATGAGATGGAGGCGTTGGAGCGGCGCTTGGTTGATATGTGGATGGTATTTGGATCCGTAGTTGCGACCGCAAGCTCCATGTGGAATTCGGCCTTCTCGTAGAATGACAGAGCTTCTTGCAGAAGCGGGAGTTTGGAGCCAGCATTGTTGTGAAGAGCACGGGCGGTAAGCTCTAGGGAACTGGCAGCGAAAAATGCAAGATATATAGAATAGATCGGGTGCACTCGGTTCTGATTCTAGTCAGCTGTTGACCGGCTTCTTTGTATTCAGAAGACTTGGTAGGCTGTTCAGCAGAAGTTACAGAGCCGTAGTATTTGAATCGACGCATTCGGGTATCAAAATCACAAAGGATAACGGCTATGGTTCTTGAAAAGTCACCTACTAAGTCATTGATGCTTTCCAGTAGCTGTTTTGACCGAGCGGCACACTGCTTGTACTGGCCCTTGTTGTATAGATTCTTGACTTCTGCCATCACTTTTGCCCACTCCGTTGGTGTATGTGGGATAATTATTAGATCTGTGATCGGGCCAGGACGCTTTCGGGTTGATCTAGGGGGTATCGCTGGCAGACCACAGGTAGGCGGGGCTGAAGGCGGAGTGGGAGCGAATTGTCTAGAGTTGGTGTCGAAGGTCGACTTCAAAGTGAGAGGTATGAGACGATCCATTTTCTCTACCTACTTCAACGAGCCAGACAAGGGCGCTGTTTTCGTTTGTGTTTCCAGCTTCACTTGCTATTGCACCGGGTGTAATCTGCCGCCGGCCGCACAGTGGCATGTATCCCTCAGCAATACCAGGGAAAGATGTCGTAGCTCGTCAATTTGGAGTAGCAAACGTAGGGGAATCAATTTCGAGAACAGGACTGGTGAGGTTGCAATTGTTGCCGCGTACCAGCTTGATGCTAGAATGTTCATGCCGCCTCCCGACTGATAGATGCTCGACAACCTGAGAGTACTGTACCTAAATGCCGTGGACTTCTATGGAGAAAAAGTCCATAGATGGAGAATCAATTAAGGAGAAAAACAGAAAAGAGAGACTTTGCACATCCTGCGGGTAGTGGACCAGGCCGGCAAGCAAAGACGCTTTTGCAGCTGCAAAAGCTTTGGACCCCTTCCCTTAGAAGATGGACCTGCAGCTAGGCGACAGGATATCTCTTGCTTGGTGCCCTGCATCACATCAGCTTATCACTCGATAGCATGAAAAGGTCATCTGGGCGATCGTGGACTATGAGCTAACTCGCCCACGGTCTGTCTGGCTTGGTGGGCTGCGTCGAAACGAAACAACGCATTGATGCGGAAAGTTGGTGATCAAGTCTGTTCCCAATGCGGCTTACAGGGGCAGGGGCAGTCAGATCATGGGCACGGACCAGAACCCCTTGGGAATTGCATGTCGCTTTCCACCTCGAGCGTGTCCTGTCTCGTCTGAACGCAGGTGTGCAACGCCCGGTGCATCTGAGCCAAACGTCGCGATGGAAGGGCCCGGGCGATCCAGTCTCCATGTGCGCAGTAGCTGATCGCAAGGGGATCTGCGGATTTCCCTGGCAGTTGCACCACCGCAAGATGAGACTAATGATGGCTGAGCTCTGTGCAAGACCAGGGGCACCCACACGTCGGATATGGAAGACACTGGTTTTGGTTGAAATTACAACACTATAAAAGTGGGAGTATGGGAACGGAAACAAATCAGAGAATGCCTATCGCGGACAAGTGGTAGAAGAAAGCAATCTGCCGGTTGCACAAGCAGCATGGCATTTCTAACCGCCAACTGCATGCAAATTTCTTCCAGCTCAGCTATTTTGGTGGATACCTGTACATGGGACGAAGACATATGTAGCAGAAATATCGGTATCTAGTGCTCTGATCTTTCGGTGCAGCGATGTCAAAATAACTTCCCGGACGTTCAGCCCTGCCGTATAAGGACATTGCATAAACGTCTCATCATCGACCCAATCCAGGGTACGATCTCTCCACTGTGCTACCGAAGCCGCATGAGAATGCTTGTATGAAGCTAGTTGTACATCTGGATCTCTGTTACTGGTGACTATGAGGCCGGAACCGCTCCTATCGTCTCTTGTGGCGATTCAGCTGGTTCCTTGGTGGGATTTTCTTCTGCCGCTCTTATTCCGGACTCTCCTAACTCATTCGTAGGCTCGCCGCGAATGCCTCCCACGACTTTCAACCCAGCTGCTTCCTGAGCCAGCTGATCAAGGGCGGACTTTCGCTTGATCCGTTGCCGAACCTCTGTAACCAGATCATCTAGGTTGACTAGAACGCCCTCCTTTTCTGGGTGACCGTCACGGAGTCCCATCTCCTTGATTTTGACCTTGCCTGCCGCCATTTCATCTTCGCCAATGACCACACATAACGGGCATCCATTCTTCTCAGCTTCCTTAAATTGATTCGGAAGCTTTGGTTTGACTTTGTAGAGAAATTCTGCCTATTACGCTGTCAGCGAAACCTAAGGTCTATAAGATTATCTCCCATCTTACTTTAATCCCAGCCTCCCATAACCTTGAGCAAATCGATAGCCTCTCCTTTACTAGCCCCGTAAAGCCTTTCCCACCGAAAGCCATTACAAAGACTTCAGTTTCGTTATTTCGCACTGAGTCAGCGTTGTCTGCCGCCATCCTCGCCTTGGTAATGGAGAAAATTCGATCTACCCCAAAAGAGATACCAACGCAAGGGATCTGGTTCTTCCCAGAAAACATGCCGACGAGGTTGTCATAACGGCCACCGGCTGCGACGCTACCAACGCCAACACTTGGATCTGCGGATTTATCCTCGTCAAAATCAGCACCCGCCTTCGAAGGCTTCTTCGAGGGTTTTGGTGGTGCTCCAGTAGCTATAGATGTCGTTGTAAGAGACGTTGAGCCCGGCGCCGAGCCTTCCGTAACAACTTCGTATATGACTCCTGTGTAATAGTCAAGACCACGTGCTAAACTCAGGTCGAATGACACGTTGTCCAACGCATCAAACGCCTCGAGGTAGGCAAACAAAAGCTCCATATCTGCAAGGCCAGCTTTCATAGATTCATTGGCCATCAATTCTTCGTCTTGCTGCAGCTCACTCAGGAGGTCTCTCTGGCCGTGTCGGACCACGTACTCGCCTATCTTGTCTGCCACTTCTTCCACGAGACCCTTCTCTTCGATCATCTCCTTACGCACATCCGCCCATGGTAACTTGTCTAGTTTGTCGACAGCAGAAGAAATAGTCCTAATTTTATCCGTAGGTACTCCACAAACCTCGAAAACCCCATCCAATATCTTTCTATGATTCAGTTTGACAGTGTATCGTCCCTGCCATCCCAGTCCCTCAAATACCTCTTTGGCTATTCTCACAATTTCTGCATCCGGGAGCATGGGGTCGTAGACGCCAGCAATATCAAAATCACACTGATAGAATTCTCTCATACGCCCCTTCGTCATAGCTGGCTGGTCCCGTCTGTAGACTTTTGCGATGTGATATCTCTTGATGTTCTGAAAGTCTCGGTTCATGGCGAGCCACCTTGCAAAAGGAACTGTAAGATCATAACGTAGAGAACAGATCTCACCTCCCTGGTCTGCTAGATCGTATATGAGCTTGCTGTCTTCGCCATACTTTCCGGCCAGTATATCCTTCAATTCAAATACTGGGGTATCAATTGTTACGGCTCCATGGCGTTTGAAGACCTCAGTAATCGTAGAGAAGATTTTGTCTCGAATGACCATGTCCTTCCCTTCCCCTGTCCAAGCGTCAGTCCGCTTGATCCGTAATACTAGGCTGGGTGCACTCACAATCCTTCGTCCCCTTGGGCGTCTTCAACTCAAATTTTTGGCCTTTAGGCGCCATGTTCGAGCCTCCGTCTCGTCGTATAAAACCAGCTACTGTTCTCGACCAATTTGCAGTACTTGAGAATGAGGCCCGCGTAGATACGAAACTGTTTTGCTTTGAAGGTCTTAGCAGCCGTATCGATCTCGCAGATCTGTACAGAGACGGCTGAATGGCCTTCATTCACCTCCTCGCAGTCTGAATGGGCTCGGTCGATCAAGGTTTGTACATCTCAGATGTTTGAGTCATTGGTGGTTGTAAATTGTAGGTGTCGGCTCGCGAGGCTGAAAGATTTTTGGTTCGCTAGGGAATCTGCAGCCTAGTCCACGCTCTCTCTACGGTCCGCCTTCATATCACCCATTTCACTCCATCACCTCCATGTCGAGCTCGCCATGGCTCCTCATACTGGGTCTGAGGCCGATTATATCAGGGATAGGGCGAGAAAGGACCTTTTGTACTTACTCGAAGGTGTAAGTGAGGACCGCTGCCCGCACATAATTATGCGCAAGGCAACCGCTAATGAAGAGCCCAACTTCACCAGGTCCGTGGAAAGAAGAACTTGGTAATTGAGAGGGCTTTGGCTGGTCCAATCGGCCTCTTTGTCAAATTCTCGACTTTACAAGACTATGGTGTTGAGAAGGTTTTTCTCCTGGAGAATGAGAACGCCGATGTCAGTCAGCGAAACGTGGTATTCATTGCGCGGGGAGAGAGCGCAAAGCATGCGCAATCCATTGCGGGTATGTCAGTCCCAACAACTCTTTCACTCTCTTTTTATTTCCTCTTCACATAATCAATGGGCTCTTAAAGTAGACTAAGTAGATCATATCCCAACTCTATCTAGTCAGTCTTGAGCCCGAAATGAATCAACACTTTATTCGTGGTCAATAGTGTCTCTCGCATCTCACCATGTGCCAGTGAAGGAACCATTATGTGCTGACATATGCCAGACCATATGAAGCGTATGCAGCGAGAAAGCCAGATTGGACACGAGTTCTCTATATTTTGGGTACCACGAAGGACTCTTGTAGCCGAAAAGATTCTCGAAGAATCTGGTGTTTTAGGGGATGCAAGTACTGCGGAACTTCCACTTCTGTTCTTTCCTCTCGAGAAAGACCTGCTTTCTCTAGAATTGGAAGATTCCTACGCCGACCTCTATCTCCGAAAAGATCCCACACCAACATTTCTGCTCGCACGTGCTCTGATGCTTATACAGCAAAGGCATGGCTTGTTCCCGCGAATTACCGGAAAAGGGAACAATGCGAGGAGATTGGCAGACTTGTTGTTGAGGATGCGGCAAGAGTTGGTTGCAGGCGGAGGTTTGAACGAGAGCAGTAAACTTGGGCTCACACCAAGCAATACGATTGATAGCCTTATAGTTATTGATCGCGAGGTCGATTCCGCAACTCCGCTTCTCACGCAATTGACCTATGAGGGGTTTATCGATGAAGTTGTAGGGATTCAGAACAGCCAAGCTGAGGTAGATTCATCAGTCGTTGGTGCAGCTCCTCAACAAGGGTCAGGTTCTTCGAAGACTGTCGGTGCGGCACCAGCACAAGCCAAAACAAGAAAGATATTACTAGACTCGTCGGACAAACTTTACCATCAATTAAGAGACGCAAATTTTGCTATTGTTGGAAATCTACTTAACAAAGTAGCAAGGAGGCTCCAAACGGATTATGAGAGTAGACATGGGACCAAGACAACTGCTGAATTACGGGAATTTGTGAATAGACTTCCTGGTTACCAGGCTGAACAACAGAGTCTGAAAACTCATACAGGGCTCGCAGAAGACATAATGAAGCACACGCGGACCGATCAATTCGGTAGATTGTTAGAGGTGCAGCAGAACCTAGCGGCTGGGGCAGATCCCTCATCCCAACATGAAGCAATTGAGGAGCTGATTGCTCGAGGTGCTCCTCTTGTAGAGATACTACGGATAATGTGTCTGGAATCTTGCATATCTGGCGGAATCAAGCCTCGCGAACTTGAAACCTTCAAACGTATGATTTTACAAGCTTATGGCTACCAGCATATTCTAACTCTCGACGCTCTGGAAAAATTACAGTTACTTCTTTCGCGGACATCTCCGATGGCGACGATGATTCCGATGACTGGAGCAGGTTCGAACGCAGGGACTAAGACGAATTATACATATCTACGCAAAGCGCTTCGTTTGATTGTCGACGAGGTAAACGAGCATGAGCCGAATGATATTGCATATGTGTATAGTGGATATGCGCCTCTTTCGGTGCGCTTAGTCCAATGCATATTGCAGAAACAGTACTTGACCTCGATCACTCGCGGCGGAAGCGCGAACAATGGCGCAGCGAGCGGAGGTAGTTCGCAAGGCTGGCGAGGTTTCGAGGACGCTGTTAAGCACGTTTGCGGACAGACATTTGACGAGGTGCAGAAGGGAGAGGATAAGGCGGTCAAGGCTCGGGCCCTACTTACAGGTAGTGGCGACAAGAAGACTGTGTTCGTGGTATTCTTAGGTGGAATCACTTTTACTGAAATTGCGGCTCTTCGCTTTCTCGCAAAAAAGGAGGAAGGTATGTAAATCCACATAACACCCATACTGGCTCGCACGATGCTAATAATGGACACTGGCCACAGCGCGAAAAGAAATAGTCATCTGCACAACTTCTATCATTAGTGGTAATCGAATAATGGACGCTGCGATTGAGCAGGGCATGTTAGGAAAGAGCGGTGTCAGTCCTGATACAGAAGGTCTCTGAGTACTGGCCCCGGAAGCGTGGAAAGCCTACTCATAAAGTGCAGCAAAAATTGTCCCCTTAGAATATGTATGATAGAGTATAATGATGAAAAATGATACTTCGAAACGAAGCAGCACAAGCGGATTGCAAGAGGATGTCGGAAGAAGCACTGATCGCCGAAAGCAGCAACTATCTTGCCACGTGACGCCTCCATGCTCCGCTTTGTCGCATCTCAATTTGGCCGAGCAATTTAGGAAGGGCAAAGGACATGATAGACACATATCGTAACACTCGACAACACGACGAATCCGTTCCTGTCTTGTGAGGGGGTGTCAAGTCTTCCTGAGGTCGCAGTTCTCCTGTCCGGGCTCCACATATACTTGATTGCAGCATATCGGGCGGCAAGAGGAGGACATTGAATGCGCCAGGTGAGACCAATCCACGTGGTGGTACATATGTCAGATATAATTTAGATGGAAGGATGGCTGACTTGCCTTTGTAGCTGTACAATAGACTTCCGTTCACATCGCATCCTGCAATGACATACAGGGAGCTGGCTTCGATGAGTGATGATATGAACTGGCAGGGCAAATTTGAGTAGCGCGCTGACCCACCTACTGCCTCGACGTTGGAGCTACTATAATCTGGAATAAGTACTCACAAAGTCACAGAACGTCAGACATCTATCATGGCAGTGACAATGGATGGCCACCTGTCTCATCATGATGATCTTAGTTTGATGGGGCTTCAAGAATTGGACTCCCATCTTTCAATATTCGACCCCAGTCGAGATTCGTCAACACCTGGCGCTGGATCAACCTTAGGCTACGCCGACTCCAACTCCACGAACGAGCAAATGCTCACTACAATCATTGTTGAATCACCCAATGAGACTAGTCCAAGCAAGTTACAGGCAGAGAGTTACTTTAATGAAGGATCTAGCCAACTAAAGTCGACATCTCGAAATTTTAGAAAGTATGTATTATTCTGCCCATCGCTCTTGCTGTATCGATTTAGACTTTTGCATTCTATCTGGAGAACTGCGTAATGGATTGTGAACTTCATTGACGTCGTAATCGCAGCGCCGAGCTTCATGCTCATCAGCTGAAATCGGAAAACCACACCCATCTCAGACCTGAAAGCGCTCGCGATTCTATGACCTCCTCCATGACAACAGATCTCGATGACGGCTCATCACCTTTATCTTCGTTATCAAGCAAAGCAACGTCACCATCAGGCTTCGACGCTAGCTCGAAGAAAGTCAGGAAAGGGCCTTCACAGGGCGAAAAGCGTCCCAGATATGATGTGCGTCCAAAGGTCTCAATACCAACTGATATTGCACCGTCAGAGTATGCAAGGCAATGCATAGCTGCTGCCGAAGCATCTCGGCTCAATCCATATAGTATGCATCCAGAGGAACATGTCTTGTTGCGAAAACATCTTACCCACCAACAAGTCACAACATATCTTAATATACGAAATGGGATCCTGAGGCTATGGACCCGCAACCCTCTCATCGGAGTGATGAGAGATGAAGCAATAGGGTGTGCGAAGGATACGCGGTGGTTCGACATTGCTGCAATTTGTCACGAATGGCTATTGCGACGAGGCTATATCAACTATGGTTGCTTAGAGCACCATGAACTTAGCAACGCAAGAAAAAAGAAGCCACTAATAAGACAAAAGAGAAAGAAAATCGTCATCATTGGAGCTGGTATGTCTGGTTTAGGCTGTGCCAGGCAGCTGGACAGCCTGCTGTCCGCATTTGGAGATCGGTTCCGCGAGAATGGTGAGGAAGTTCCAGAGGTAGTCATTCTGGAAGGAAGAGACAGGATCGGTGGCAGAGTGTACTCTCGGCCCCTCGAATCAAAGCCACAATACCCAACTCTAAGCTTTGGCAGCCGGCATACAGCGGAGATGGGTGGCATGATCATAACTGGGTTTGATCGTGGCAACCCTCTCAACATAATTGTGAGGGGTCAGCTGGCTTTGCCATACCACGCCCTAAAATCCGATACCACTATCTACGATTCCACCGGCCGCCCCGTTGATAGCAAACGAGATCAGCTTGCAGAGAAGCTCTTCAATTACATACTTGATCGAGTGAGTGAATACAAGTTTAAGATTTCGGCACCGACAACTGCGGAAGGAGACAGAGATCTATTAGACGCAGGTCGAGATATCACTGGAGATGGTTCAAAGACAATTCAAGAAGTGGAAGAGGCTCAGCACGTAACCCCATCACTTGAAGCGAGTAATCAAACTCAAGTCAACCAGATCCAAATGGTTCCCGTATCATCCGATAGGTTGACAGGCAGGGTGCACCTTGAACCTGGCATTCCCGCAGTGCATACAGCAGCTTACAAAGCTAAAGAAATTGGCTGGCTATTACAGCCTGGTGTAGGAATCGAAGCAGACCTTGATCTAGAGCCTGCTGTCAACTCTAAATATGCCACACTTGGCTCCGTATTTGACGAAGCTATCCGGCAGTACATGAGAATAGTTGACTTTACACCACTTGATCTCCGCCTCATAAATTGGCATGTCGCAAATTTGGAGTATAGCAATGCCATTACGTGTAATAAACTGAGTCTTGGTGGTTGGGATCTTGATGCTGGTAACGAATGGGAAGGTAAACACACCATGGTCGTTGGCGGGTACCAACAGGTTCCCAGAGGGCTTTTTAACTGCCCAGAGCCGCTGCAAGTCAAAAAGGGTCTCAATGTGGCGAAGATTATCTACGATGTCGAAAAGATGTCGGTGTCGAGGATCGTATGCGAGAATGGCGATATCTTCGACGCAGATTATATTATCTCTACTCTGCCACTTGGTGTTCTGAAACAGCGGAAAATCCAGTTTGAGCCTCCACTACCGGAGTGGAAGAATGGTGCTATTCGACGCTTAGGTTTTGGCGTTCTGAATAAGATTGTACTTGTCTTCAAGGAGCCTTTCTGGGATCAGAGCCGGGACATATTTGGTACTCTCAACAACGCACCAGACCGTTTTAGCCTGAACCAAGGAGACTACTTTTCGCGACGAGGTCGCTTCTTCCAATGGTTCAATTGCAGCGATACTACAGGTCTTCCGACTCTGCTTGCTCTTATGGCTGGTGATGCCGCTTATCAAACAGAACAAAGTTCGAATGAATCGATCATTGCAGACGCAACGGCCGTGTTGAGGACGGTTTTTGGTACATCAGTTGTTCCCACACCTATTGAAGCGATAGTAACTAGATGGGGTCATGATCAATTCGCTCGTGGCAGCTATTCATACACGGGACCAAACTTCGAGCCGGATGACTATGAACTCATGGCTCGCCCCGTCGGAAATCTCTTCTTTGCAGGTGAGCATACATGCGGTACGCATCCGGCTACAGTTCACGGCGCATATATCTCTGGTCTGAGGGCGGCGTCTGAGGTCTTAGAAACTTTGATTGGACCTATCAAACTTCCCGAGCCGCTCTTACCCCCAAAAGACTCTGCGGCACTAAAAAGAAAATCGGATGCTATGAATATTCCTTTGGATCCCAAGGAAGCTCGTCTTGTCGCTTATGAGAATGAGATTTGGTCTGCAATCTATGCAAAGTTCGGCTATCCTCCCTGGAAACCCGAAAACAAACAACCCAACCCCTATAGATTATATAGCAAGGAGAAGTGGGACGAGGCTAAAAAGATGTGTGAGGAAGGACGTAGACCTGGCAAAGGAAAGCCAGTTCCAAATGAGGTCAAAAAGATGGTCACAAAGATGTGGAGGGAGACAACCGAGGAAGACAGAAAGCCTTTCAACGATGAAGCCGATAAGCAGAAAAAAGCATACGCTGCTGCTGTCGAAGAGTATAAGACAGTGATAGCAAGATGGGATAAGGATACATCAGATTTCAGGGCACAATACGAACGTGATCATCCCAGTGTACCTGGTCCTGATGAGAGTGTTGATAGCCCCTCTACGCGACAGAGAAGAGCCAAGAGGGTTAGTGGGTATGCCGAGAGTTCTGATTCTGAGATTGATGCTTGAGCACCGGGCTTCTTTCAGCATTTCTTTGTACATTCATCTGGAGCAAGGAGTAACTGGAGAGGGGCATTATCACCGGCGGATGGTTGCGGAGCACGAGCATTGGCATTGTTGTCCTTATCTTGGAGGGCTTCTTTTACATTTGTTAGCTATGTAGTTCGGTAGACGTACATCCTGATGTCTGATGCTGATGTCAGTATACTTGAATCATCTTATCACACTGCTTTCGATCAATGCTATCGTGTTATTATCTACTTCAGAGCAGGAAGTGATAAACGGCGAAGCGCGTTAGATCTCCCGTTCTGTACTATACACCACCGGATGTGCACTACAGTAGTAGATTGCTTACTGTGATCTTGTCCCAAAATTTTAGCAATTGTAGACACATAGTTTTATTAATAGATTAATCTGGGTCTCTTTCACACCTGCTTTCTAGTAGCAGTAGGATGAAGTCAGAACGCTACACGCTAGTAGCCAATCAAAAAGCTCGTCTGCCGCCCAATAGTCGACACGAACGTGCAAAGCTTCAAAGACGGCTCTACAACAACATTCTTTGAACCTGAAAATCAAAAACTCAGCCTTCCCACCTGCAAAATGGCTATCGACGATATAGTCACAGACCCTTCCCTCGAGTTGGCACTGGAGACATCTAGGCATGCGTGCGATCAAGCCATTGCGCTTTTGGAGCTATCCTCTAGTCACGCTCCAAGTTCTCCAGTCTCTCCCGACTTCCAGCTCCAGATCTCGAAGCAACAGAAGCTACTTCTCACGTACCTAGCTCAATTGCGAAGCTTTCACCGGGACGCTCATGTTGGCGCTAGGCAGACGAAAGCTCAGACGGCTGAGGCGCGTCAAGAAGTGGACCGGCTTCATCTTGCTCTGCAAAATCTCTATTATGAGGAGAGGCATCTACAAGGAGAAATTGTTGCTTGCGAGTCCTATGAGTACGCTGTATCTTACGCTAAAGCTTTCGTGCAGCTGCTAATCATCTACTTCAGCCACAAGTATTCACAATTACCTCTGGTTCCTATGGACCAGTTCTTGGCAGATCATCCAGAGCATGCAGATGCGGATGAAGTTGCTTTGACGATTGCCCGCATCGACTACGAACATGCAGAACGCCTAGCGCTTGAAGAGCAGAGACAGGGACTGCTGAAAAAGAAACAAGGCCTTATTGCGGATAATAAGAAGAGGAAGGATGACCTCGCAAACCTGGATAAAGACTTGGAAAAATTTATTGATGTTCGTTCCCATGTGCTTTCACTGGTCTTAGATATGGACTAATATGAAATATCAGGCCGCCAAACCAATCCAGAAGACATTCGAGAAAGTTGTTTGAGCGGGAAGTGAGCTGGTGCATACACCGAAGAAACCGAAAACCCTCTAAATGGGCCTTCTTTTACAAGATTCTCGCAAATATCTACGAGAAAATCTTTTGGCCTATCACAAGGCTTTGCCTGGTGACAATAGTACACATACTCTCTCACACTCACACACGATAATTGGAGGAGTAGCAGTGTATAAAGGCAGTGATATTCTATGCAGCTGATGATTCGGCACAATTAGCACAATTCAAGAGGGAGACACAAATGGTATCAAGCCAGCGCGATCTTGAGCTCGTCAGCAGACCGCACTCAATTACATACTGAGAATACTGAGATCCATAAAGTTCCACTTTGGTGGCTGAGTTGAGTGGCATCTTCACCGGTTCGGTCCTCGATCGACCGTGAACTCTCCTTTGAGAAGGAGAAATCAATTTGTATGACTCTCAGGCTAGAATCTCTAACCGTTTAGGTCACTTTACCTCACAAACTAGGCAAAATCTTGGCTTCTGGATGTCGTGATGTGGTCAAGTCGCCGAGCAGAGCTACAGTAGAACCTGGCTATAAGAATACCTGACCATTAAGAATATGATCTCAAGTCCCTAATCTTTGTGCTACCTAATTATATATTTAATATAAGAATACCTCTATATAATCATAAGAATCGTGGTCCGGATGGTATTCTTATGGCCAGGTTTTACCGTACTCCTGTTCTTTCACGACTAATTGTATGTATTTTAGACGAAAACAAGGCGATACGGAACTTTGACAAAATTGATACAAAGGTAGATGATTCTACGATGTGACATCTCGCTTTTGTGCTAGCTGCTATCAACTAGCACCTCACCATCCAGTATCATCTTTTTCCCAAGCCTCCAACGATGCTGCACTTGGCCAAGGGTCCACCCATGATCTGACCCCTATGCCATACAGCCACAAGTGCCCATGACTTATCAAAGTCGCATTACCGTTCAGAGCCGAGCTATTTTCCTGGTGTATCTTCCCATAGCACTCTTCTCTTCTCCATCCTGGCGACCTACCGAGCATCTTCTACTTGTATTGTCCATGCAAAGTCATTGGGTTTGAGCAATCGCAGGGCTTTTCAACAACTCCTTATTCGTGCTCTTAAATAAACCAATTACTAGGAGCTGTATCTTGGCTTAGTACTCGGAAATTAACGCATAGAATATGAGCCAATGCCAGTAACAGCTCATCGAGAATAAAGATAGGCATGAACAAATGTCGGCTAGAGAGGAGGTACACTGTATTTTATCTGGCATTCACGTGCATGCTCTCAAGCTGAGTATAATGCCCTCAGGTGAATTGCATCTACAGTCAACAAATAGGAGCATATGAGGATAAGTCTTAGGCAATATATTTCTAGGCTGAGGGCCGGTAATGATACGCTAAGTTTAACAAAGTTGTAGGCAAATATTGAGAGTGTGGCGCAAAGAGAGAATAACTTTTGGAGAGCGAGCAAATATCATGTTTCCGCCTCGCCGACATGAGCTGCCACAACATAGACTTCTAATTAACGATTGTAAACGCAGTAATCAGTGTCAGAAGAGGGCAGATGATGAAAAGCCATATTTGTAGGCAGTTCGAGCCAGCAGATTGAAAAGGGTCACCCAGGTCACGTTGCGTACACAACATAGACTGGTCCTGCCAGCAGGTCATGGGAGACTTGACTAATATGCCTTCAGTCGGTAGAATTCATGTCAACGATCTTGCGGACAGGCTGGTGCGTGTTTTTCATTTCAGCTTGATAGGAAGGTCCGCACCTGCAGAGAATAAGGTGACTTGACTTGCATTACACTAGTAGTGCTGCCTGGGTGTCGGTGAAAATCTACACGCAAGCTTCCTTTCTCTCTCTTCCAATTCAACCGGGTCAATATCCGCAGCCGACACTCTTCTGGAGTAGAATGAGCGGAGCCTCACAGACGGTCACGGTATCGAGACATGGCTGAGATGGTGTTCTCTCTTTTTGGCCAAGATCATAGAGGGGGGGACCTGTTGGTGGCGCTTAAACCACCAAACCAGCTCCCACCGAGTAGTGAAAGATGCGTTTGTAGCTAGGGAGGCTTGAGTTTACAGCTCGGACTACCTTAGCCGTGAGAGAATTCGATATATCTGGATACTGTACTGTACCAATATTCGAGCAACATTGTAAGCTTCGATGAATTCCCGGCTGCGAAATATGCTGTCCTATCCAGCGCTTAAGCACTCAATTTATGGCCAATAAGAGTGCTCCAACGGTGCTCCTGCACACCACCTTGCCATCCCTGTGCCCTCGTTTCCGTTGATCATCTGGTAGACACCGGCGCTTAAAGGCCTTAGTTGCGCCAACCATGCGAGCCAGGGTAGCGGTAGGTTTCACTCGCTGCTTTTGACCCTTCCAAAAATACATCGAATATGCTGGTGCGGCTGGAGAGTGCGCAACAGGTGTCTCCGTTCGTAGAGCTGGATCATGCGTATAACAGAAAAAGAGTGTTATGCATGGCTTTCCGTGCCAGTATTCTTGTTCGCCCTGCAGCGGAAATGTCTTCGAACATGTGCTTACAGTCAGCGGCGTATGAGTTTGGCTGGAAGCAAACAGATGGCCGACCTGCAGGTCGATGGCCGCCTAACGGACGTTGTTTACTTGCTCTAACACAACTAGTCGCAGGACTGGCTGGTCTTGGGTCCGGTTCTGTTTATTGCTTGTAGACCAACATGTTTGTTTGTTGACGTGTTTAGGTTTTTTTGCAGGGAACATTCAAGGATGGTTGTGAAAAGATGTCAATAATTGTTAACCTAGCATCGTGACTCCGCATACCATACCAATCCAAACCCACCCTTAAGCCTCGAACGCCTATAACGCCCACCTTCGCCTGGGTTCGTCCGTTGAAAAAACAGTTCTAACGTCCCATGACACAAAGATTCTCAGAACAAATCGTGTCTCTTTCCAAACCAATTGTTACCGTACTGCTCCGAGAGATAGCCGCCACATGTAGTGTCACATTCTCCCTAACTCGAATGTTTCCAACAGAATACTTATTTTTGAAAAAAAAACAAGGCATGATTCGTGAGCGTGAGGTGTTGCTGATAGACATGGTGATGACGTAAATAGTGACAATAAAAGAAGCGCAATGATCGTAGAGACTGGGATAGAAAATTCGAGTCGGATACTCAAAAGAGAAGTTGATGATTGATGGCGTGAAATTCGGTTATTCAATCTTCCTCCTCTTACCCTTAGGGGCAGGGCTCATCCGTGGTGTGTAAGTGACAGTCCGAGTGACTATTTCTCGAACCTGGCGAACGCTTGATCGAGTGGATTTCGGCGACTTGATATCGAAGTACCTTCCCCTGCTCTTGCAATCCCAGTCGTATGGTGAGCGGGCACTCCGTGCACTGAAAGGGGAGCGAACCGCCGAGGTCGCACTATGAGGAGACTCAGCGGCTGAGAAAGCCGGAGAAGGAGGGATTCGAAGACGTCCTAGTCGGCCACTCGAGGGCGCAGAAGAGGGAAATACGAATTGGGTCGCAGCAGCCGACATAGGTGACTTGTGACTGTCGCAATTGCAAGAGCAATCACTATGCTCACTTTGGCTGGTAGAGGGTGCTGAGGTAGGTGTTGTTCTCCCGGAGGACTTATCACCTGGAGCAGGGCTGCCCATCGTCTTGAGGAAGTCTGTATATGCGGTGGGAGGTGTGATAGGAGTCTTGATATATTCCTCCTGCTTGACAAAGTCCGCAAAGCCGGGCAACGGGCTCCTTGCGGAAAGGGCTGAGAGTTCTGAGGGGAAAGTCGAGGTCATTGGCGTCTTGAGCTGAGCAAGCTTGGGCTTGGTTGCCATCTTGTCTCCTCGTCGAGATGACCGGCGTCCGTGAGATCAAAAGAATGACTCGGAGCACAAGAGCCTACAAGCTGCGGTGACGGGGCAGTCCGTGGTGAGAGAAGGTATGGGTAGTCGGGCGGTGGGAGGTATTAAAACAATAATGTGATGACCTGGAGCAGCCCTGGTCGAATGTTTCCCCAGCCTGGCAAGCTGCACAGCTGCACAGCGCGTCCGTTGACTATCTAGTTGGGCCTGTCAAAGCGACCAGGACCAATATAGCAGCAACCAGTGCTACGTGGGTGTGTACTCGAGGAAGGCGCTTGGGGCTGGGCGACAATGGCCTTGGTGGGCTGGTGGGCTGGTGGGCTGAAGAGCTGCAATGCAGCGCTTTTTCTTTGTTGTGCGTTGTTACCTGCCCTGTGGGCGAAGATGAAGAAGTACGGGAGCTTCAAAGCGGCGGGGCGTGATGCAAGTGGACGACGGCTGGCTCAGCAGTCCCCAGTAGTCCCCAGCAGGCGTGCTGCTGGATCGTAGAAGCGTCGAATCGTCGAATCGCAGGACCGGCTGAGTTGGGCCCCCGGCAGCAACAAGAGTCCCCCAGGTCGCAGGGTTCCTGGTGGTCGTACAGGTCGTGGAGTGGCAGAGTGGCCGAGTGGCCAGCTGATAGGCTGTTTCGTGATTCGAAAAAGCAGCTCTGAGACGGCGACGGGGCGCCGCAACGCGTGGGTGTGGAGAGCACTGGGAGAGCAGCGTAGCGCAGCGCACCTTGACTGGCGGCGGACGCTGAAGAGCGCACGAGAGGATTGGCTGTGCGGTCGAGGTTGTCGAGGTTGTCGAGGTTGTCCAGGATGTTCGGATGGGTGTGGTGTTGATGGGATGGGGGACGGGAGCAGATGAGATTGGACGGGATTCGCGCTCGCCAATGCACCGCAGCAGCTCGACGGGGACAGGGACGGGGATGGGAACAGCAAGAGAGCGTCTGATGATTGGCCTACGAGCAGCCAGAGAACCTGGAGGTCGAGTGTCTGGTGCAGGACGCGGACGTGCTGTACATGTACATGTACATGAACCTCGAGGCTGCGAGAGTGGTGGTGGTGGTGGTGAGAGCCAAAGCGCAAGAGGCGAGCGACGACGAGACACGAAGAGGCGTTAGACGCAGCGAACAGCACGATTCTCTGTTGCTTGCCAGGTCGACTCTATGATTGACGACGGCTTTTCCAAAGCTGATGCTAGCCCTGGCGCTGGCGCTGACGCTGACGCTGACGCTGATGGCCGTTGCTGATCCTCGTGGCCCGGAGAATTTGCTGGGCTTTGCTAAGACGAATGAGTGATCCTTGGGCACCGCGGGGATGGTTGTTGGAAACTCGTTGCGAATGAGCTCGCTCGCTCCAATCGGCCAGTTCTACGCTCTAATCGAGGGTGATGACACCAATAATACAGTTAGGATCTTGAGGGCTAGGAGTAGGAGTAGGAGAGTGTTGGATGATGTCTCATTCTATCATATCATATCGGACGGAAAGTTCTGTCCAAGAATGCGATGCCGCCATCTTTATGTACTTTCTTCCAGATCATGCCTCCAGTTCTTGTTACAACTGCCCGCGCGGCACAACCTCCCAAGGTCTGAGGACAATGAATCGGTCGAATCATAGTCCTACTTGTCCACTACATTGTATCGCAATCCTTTGCATCGCGAGTGAGCAGATCCCGCGCGCCTCACGATGCTACAAGGTTGTTGGCAGGCGCCAGCCACAATATCATGACCCAACGCTGTAAGAGAGAGGCTCAAGGCTATCATCTGAATGGCTGCTGCCCACAATCTCCAATAGAGTCGTCGCTTCGTATTGTCTGTGTGGACTGGGAGCTCTTCGCTGCGCGGGGTTAATATGCCCACCTGTCCCTCCTTTAACGCTGGTGCCAGCAAATGAGCATCCAGGAGTTGGTTTCCGATGAGGGCCAGCTTATGGCCGTTGCTCTTCGGGTCTCTGACCTGCCTCCAACAAACAGGCTTAATCATAACTTTAAACGCCACATGGCTAGAGGGGTCTCTGCACGTTGTCATCAGTTTACTGGTCGAGCACTGTTATAGTACTTGTTGGGTCTCCAGCAAGGCTGTTTTGTAGTACTAAGACGATCTCCAGTCTCCTAACACCGATACAAGTTCCTTCAAACTTGCGACAATCTCCATCCAGGAGTTCAGTCCATGAACCTCGCTGTCTTACACGACTTCTAGAAGGACACGCTGTGTCGTCCCGGTCAGGTTATCCCGAAGCTGCTGGAGCATGCCCCAGTGTTCGCGGCACGAAAGGTTCCACCGAATTGGTCGAGACGGGCAGTTTGCACGCTGCCGCCTTACGAATTGAAAAACACAAAAGAAAAGTACCGGGCCTACGAGGCAGCCATAGCCGCGGCGCTGAAGGGTTGAGATGATGGGGTTCAATTCGAGATCTTTCAATGATGAGAAATATAGACATGCCGGCTACAGGAGCGAGACCGCGGCGTAGCCTGTCTACTGATGGCTATCAAAAAATTGAGATCCTCCTCGGCGGCAAAAATACCTCGTTACAGGACTCTGCCTTGAATTTGGATGGCTGGCCCGCTCAACGGTGCTGCTTTTCTGCCATTGAATTGCAACGTTTTCGACCAGCCTCTTAAGCACGAGCCATGGTACGCAATCCACATGGGGCAACTCGTCCGTGCAAAAGAATTGTAAGTTGTGGAAGCTATAGACATTCTCCAAGACGAGACCTCCACATTTTTAGCGCCCTGGAGTCTAAAGTTGTGGATATAGACGCTGGCGATATGCCTCCATAATCAAAGCATGCACAGAGCATTGGCAATCGTCTATACACTCCTCATGCTTTTACGGACGAACACCTCTTCTCGAAGTTATGTGTATCGTAGGGCTGCGCTTAGCATGAATACTTATATATATCTTTGCAGCTCGATCAGGTCAAACTATGTTCTGCGAGATCTTGCAGGATCTCTAGACAAGTAACAACTAGAAAGGGGAACTACCCGGAGTTCTTCGACTCTTTAACAGCAGACACAAGAATATTTCCCCCTGCCACCTATCCAGTCCGCAAGACAGATTGCGCCTAATGGTAGCAACTTTAAGTTGTTCCCGCCACTTTGTAGACAGGGCGTTGAGTATCAAAACGAACGTTACCTCTTAACAGGACTTGGAACAATAGCTTTTGTCTCTCCCCTGCTTCGGGTTTGCCTTAGCCGGGCTATGTGACAGGGAAAGCGAAACTAAAAGAGATACGCGAGGAAGTGGACCTTACTAATAGGGTTCACGAAACAATATGAAAATGTAAACAGGTCTTGGTGAGGAAAGAAGAAAGTAATGTAAAGTCAGCATTGATAAAAATTTGTTCGAAAGTAAGACGCGAGCAAGTGGCATCGTCTTGGGTTATCGCCCATCCCATTTAGGTTATTCCGCTCTCCTTTATGGGATCGGAAATAAGCAGAGGTCAGGATAGCGGTGGCCCATCTTGTCCCTTTACATCCTTTCGGGCATTTCCAGTCCCAAAATTGATGGAGAACGAATCTGAACGAGGCTCCGGGCCATGGCCTTGGTCGATCGAATCAAAAAGGCAGAGTTTAATCTATGATTTTCACTTGGGGAGGGGGCCCGAGGGCACACCTCACGGCGTTCGATTGGTGCGTTGGCGGAGGAAGCTGAGTCTGATGGCTCAAACACACGAACCGCATCGGGACACACGACGAGCATAGACGGTCGAGAAGCCTATCTCGGTATCGACGTGCGGGAAAATGGTGATTTTTACCCGGGTCGACCCTTGTACAGCACAGTAGGGACAGTACACTGTACCGTACAAACAGTAGAGTAGAGTACAGTACAGTAGAGTAGAGTACAGTGCCGTACCGTACCGTTCTGTCGTGTCATGGACCCATGGATGAGGGATCTGATCAGTCCTGACCTGACCTTTGGCTGGCCTGGCGCACCTTGATTTTAGCCCCTACCCCAATCCCTGGATCAGCTCGAGGTCGAAGGTCGAGGACGAGGAGAGGTGCTGTACAAAGACATTCAATCGCCTTGGCTCTCTCTCACAGCATCTCTGTGTATATACCTCCGCTACCGCTACCGCCACCGCCTTGCCTCCGCCAACTGCCAGCCATGTCGACCGTGGAATCGAGAGTCGCGGAGTCGTGGAGTCCTGGGCAGGACACTCTCTCTGGGACTAGGACTGGGCTTGGATCCCCGTCGACCCATGCGGGGGAAGCGTCCAAAAAGCTGGGGGCACAGTGCACACACATGTCACCTGGTCGAGCCCAAATACTCCTAATTGCTGTCCTGTCTGGTGCGGTGCGTGCTTAGTTGAAGGAGGGAGATTTACCCGACTAGCGGGAAAGCGGTTCTCCTCCTCCCATAAGTGACTGTTTCCGCGCCCCTGGCCGCTGGCCATCTTGGGACGAGAGCTGATTCACGGCTTGGAGAACGCCAACGCCCCCCCTCTCTGCTCCCTGCCTCCCCCCATATTCCGTGCCTTGGGCCTACTGGCACTCCCTCGCAAGACGAAAGCGTTGAATCGCCGTATTGGAAAGGTTGATATTAAGCGGTCCGTACTGCCGCGTGTCTGGACTTGCCCTGCGCATAATAGGGCATTCGCAATAAGTGGAGATCAATTGATTGAAGGTCGAGGTAGATTTGTGCGAAACATTCATATAATACCATGTGGACACCATACATGTACCTCGCCGGGTGTTGAGTTCGATCGTCAGCGCCTCACCAACTTCTTGGGTCCACGACCAGTCTCTCCTCACGATATCCAGCATGGACTTCCAGCGCACGAAGGGGACGTTCGAGCTGGCCGGGCAGCACTTTCCCCGCGTTACCTGGTACAGACAAAAGGGAATGAGAGGGTTGTACATCTGCTTGTTGTTTGTTGTCTTGACATCTGCGACAAATGGATACGACAGTTCTATGATGAATGGTCTTCAAACCGTCGAAAAATGGCGAGACTGTGAGGAGCAATTTCTTGAACTAATTGTCTGCTGAACTGACAGACTGCTAGACTACCACAACCCATCGCCGTCGCAATTGGGTCTTCTAAATTGTATATGGGCGGTCGGATCACTCGTCGCATTGCCCGCTGTACCCTATACAGCGGACATGTTAGGAAGACGTACGGGCGTTATGATAGGATGCTCGATTATGCTGGGAGGTGTTGCGCTTCAAAGTCTTGGGTTCACTTTCGGCATGTTCGTCAGCGCTCGCTTCTTCATCGGTTTTGGAGTTGCTATTGCTCATGGGTCGTCGCCCCTCTTGATCACTGAACTGGTGCACCCTCAGCATCGTGCAATATATACCACAATCTACAACACGACGTGGTATATCGGCAGCTTCATCGCCGCTTGGCTTACATTTGGTACGTACCGAGTCAGACCGAGACCTGTCGGATCAAACTAATACTGTGATAGGAACCAATAGAATCCAATCAAACTGGGCGTGGAGAGCACCATCGCTAGTTCAGGCATTTCCATCGATATTGCAGATGATCTTCATCTGGTAAATGAATATCGGCGCAAGTGTGAAGCAACTGACTGCTAACAACTAAGCAGGTTTGTACCCGAGTCGCCCAGATGGCTTATTTCGAGAGGAAAGAATGAAAAGGCGCTCAGAATCCTCGCCAATGCTCATGCCGCAGGTGACAAACTGGACACTGTGGTTCAGCTTGAATACCAAGAGATTCGTGGAACACTAAAGTTGGAACAAGAGCTTGAGGGCAATAATTGGAGTGAGCTATGGAGCAAGCCTGGCAACCGTCATCGTCTCATCATTCTGATATCGCTTGGCTTTTTCTCACAATGGTCTGGGAATGGACTCGTCAGGTAAGATTTTTAGGGAAATTCGCCTAGGACACAAACTAACGGGTTCCCTGTAGCTATTACATCCATATCGTCCTGGATCAGATTGGCGTGAGAGATTCCGGCAAACAACTGCTCATCAATGGCGTACTCCAGTTCACAAACATCGTTGTGGCCACTGGAATGTGTTTCTTTGTTGATCGACTTGGTCGCAGGCTGTTATTCTTGGTCTCTACGGGTGGTATGTCCGTGACCTTTGTAATCTGGACGATCTGCTCTGCACAGTTCGAAATGCATCGTTCCAAGGGATCAGCGGATGCTGTTGTGGTCATGATCTTCCTCTACTATATCTTCTATAACATTTCTTGGGCGGGCTTGCTTGTAAGCTACGGAGTTGAGATAATGCCGTTCAATATTCGTGCAAAGGTAATATTCAACGCCGTATGCAACCAATTCCCATCAAAGCTAACATGCATCCAGGGCTTGACTGTTATGTTCTTGGCCATAGATCTTTCCTTATTTTTCAATCAATATATCAACCCGATCGCCTTGGCGCGCCTCACATGGAAGTATTACATATTCTATGATGCCTGGCTCCTGTTCGAGTTTTTCATTGTTTGGAAGTTCTATCTTGAAACACGAAACACACCTTTGGAGGAAATTGCCAAACACTTTGACGGTGAAGGGGCGATTCTTGGTGGCACTGCAGCGACGGAGAAAGCAAGACAACTGGCCGAAGAGATCGACAGGGCAGCACCAATGCCCATCGAAAGCACTGCGGCGATAGAATTAGCGGTTCTCAGGCGGGACCGGCATAGCCGTGACAGTGTCTGAGACCGACAATCCTAGAAGAGCTGGGAATGAAATCAGCTTAGATCATTTCTATGCGCCAGCAACCACTTTATTGGTTCTGGCAGATCTCCGCAGAGACATGGTATGGGGCCCAATGCAGGTTCTCGGAGAATTCGAGAAGATTCCCAATACAACGGAGAACAGGCTCTCCGGGGACTTCAATCCGGGTCAGACAGGTCGACTCTAAGGTATCTCCGAACGGTGCTTATCAGACAGCGAACCTCTCTCGAGAATCGATCAATTGCTTCGTTGCACCCAGCCGAACTGATATTATCTGAGCAACTTGAGCTCAAGTATATCTATGAAAGAATTGGAGCAGGGGACAGACGGGACAAAGAGCACGCTCGTCAATAGAAGAAGTGACTTGACTTACGAAGCTCCTTCGTTTGTCGTGAGCCTACCTCCTTACGCCGCGTGAAGCAGCTTTGGGGGCAAGGCATTGTCTCAGGATATATGCAGCATTGCGAATTGTATGTAACACGAGACAGAAGGCGGGTATGATCCCCAGATTTGTTTTAGGTCAAGACTTGCATCTGTCCAACAGAGCAATCTGTGAGTGGGTGGAATGGATCGGAGGCATAGATGAATGATTGTAATCTTGCTTTAGCAATGGGGTACTTGTGGCTCTTACCATATGCAGGATATGTAGAGTATCGAATGGATCATAATGTACTATATCTCAAGACAAAGAGCACGTTGGATGGGTTGATAAGCATAGAGACACAGATTGAAAGTCAGCTCTGCCCACGTGTGTCGAAGGTTCTGGGCAGAGTGTTCTTGACCTGCCTTGAACCCAGAACCTTCTATCTTTTGGTGCAGACAGATATACATAGATACATATATATAGTCAATCACAACGCCAGTATCGTTGTCATTGATTCATTATCTTGTTGTAGTCGTTGTCGTTGTGCTTATTGGCCGTGCTGTCCTCGCTAGTCTTGGCTACGGCTACGTAAGATATCTGTGGGTTCACTACGGTTGAATATATCATTGTATTCGGTAGCGAACAGCTTCAATACACTTTGTATAATATTGATTCTGTTGTAAAGTATTACAGTGTGGTGTTGAGCCTTTGTCAGCCGAATCACGCTAAGCCTAATTGGGTGAACCAACAATATCTATATTAAGTGGCATCGAGATTGAGCTATCATTGTGGCTCGACATACGCGATAAACACCCTCCTCCGAGCTCCAAGCTCGAAAAAGGTCCATCACCAACAGTCTCTTAGTGTTCCTGCGGCATCACTACAGCTACATCACTACGCTACACTGCTTTTATCTCTCCGCGACCCTCGTCGTATGTCATCCGACCGCGATTAAGATTTGTTACTTGCTGCTGCAACCTACATAAACACTGTCCTTCTAGCAGATAAGACTACAGGCTGTAGGCTGCAGACCGTAGAGACTTTCGTACAAGACCTTCGAGGCGCAATCCCGGCCATGGATCCTTCAAAGGTATCACTCTTCAAGACCTACGAGAAGCCTAAAGGCCGAGGCGGCTCGGGATCATTCGCGACGTTTATGATTATTGCCCGTACAAATCCCCACCCTTCTGCTACAGTCCACATGCTAATTGGAGACAAGCGGTATGCTTTTTCTTGGGAATGCTGTTCTCTTCGTTCCCTTACGACTATCCGCTTCTCTGGACATCCGCTGTCACGCCTGATTCATATTACGATCAACTGGAAACTCATCTCAAGTTCATGCACGCATCTCCTCCCGTCATTCCTCGAATCCTACATATTGCCATCTCCATTGGTTTTACTGGTTTCTTCATTAAGCTGTTCAAGCCGTCCGAGGCCAACTTACTCTTCGATGGCGCGTCGCTCGTTCTCTATGTTGTGGGAGTCGTTGTCTACATAACCAATATCGTCAAGGGGCTTCGCATTGTGACTATGGGGCTCTATGGCGTCCCTGACAGCGATACTGAGCTATCAATTGGCAGAGAAGATAGTTTGAGGGTCATGGCAGCAAGCAATACCATCTTGGCACTGGTACTTGTCGGGATCCTCGTTTTGCAAGCCGGCCAATGGTACGCGGAGCGCAAGGAGCAGGATGAGGTTGAGAAGTTTGAGAAGCAACAGGAAGAGAAGCATGCTTCTAAGAAAAGTAGCGGGCATGTGACGCGATCTGCTTCCAAGAAGAAGCAGTAACAGGTTCGCCTTGATATGTCCACTTAAAATACCACCGACATTTCTAGGAAAAGCAGGGCAGAGACGGTGATTTGAGCACAGATTTTGCCTTCTCCTCGGATAAAATGCGAAAGGCATAAGGCAAATCATGCATATCTTGTAAAATATTGTCTCACGTTTACACGACGGGTTGCTTTCGTCCCATATATTCCATAGTCATAATGAGGCCATTGGTTGGCATATGGCATTATAAAACCATTATCACACATCTCGCTTTCAATATTTGCTGCTAATTCTCCCCTTGAGATTGATGAAGACACTTGCCCGTACCTCCGTGGGGGACAAAGACGTCCTGTATGGACATGGCAGAAAAGCACCCTGACTGGTGGCCGATACTCTCGAAGGCGCCTACTTGTGAGAACTGGCAGTTGTAGGTTCATTACTCCCCGAAGAGTTATTCAATCTAGTCAGAATCTCAAGTGGACGGGTAGAAGAAAGAGAATGGGACGAGGTTATGGTAGTAAGCAAAGCCCATTCGTGCCAAACATTGTGCAATACTTGATTAGTATGTCAGAAGATAGTAGCAGCAGAGCAGGACAAGGATCCAGCTATTACACTAGAAGTGAGTATTCTATCCGCATTGTTATTCGGGTCTCTCGTCCCTAGAGCTTCCAAATATGGGTTATGGAAAGGTAGTCAGTTCCAGTACGTATTCTTTAAAGGTGATTTGTTATCTGCTCTTGCCTTTCATGCCTATTGAGTCGATGGCGGCGTTGAGAGGTCCATGACCCGGAAATTGCATGCCACAATATGCTCAGAAGCTTTACACTAATTGTATGCACCCACGAATTTCCAAAGGCAGTTCTTATCTTCACAATGATGTAATAAACCTAAGCAATCATGCCTGCTTTGGTCAAGTGTTTCGAACAACCGCCCCTTCCCCCTCCCTGACGCACCACGACACCAGTCTTATAATCAGAAGATGTACAATCTACATAGACAAAATATCTATAAAGATGTTAGGAAATACTCAATGGGAAATTTGCGAACAATTCTCAGAAGCCTCCTTAATCTAGCTTACGTTGCTATGATGCTCACAACAATGCTGTAGATGAATTAAAAGATTGATAAGCTTGTTCTCTTTCCGCAACACCAGACACCGTACCAACGCTAATCGAACGTGCTCAAATTATTTTACTTGTTTCACCTCGGAGGTGAAAACCCGGGTGAATTTCCTTTATACACATACGCTACCTACAAGTTAAAAAAACTCGCATATCCATCTAAATGGGGAAAGTCAAAGACTCACGTTGCCCCCTTTGCAATCCAGCCAGCCCGCTCCGCTCCATCATGTCTGTAAACGTTGTCTGATGACTATTTCTATCGTCTACCTTCCCAGCTGTAAGGCCGTCCCTACCGCGACTGTGCTCTCGTTGCCTCAGAGAGCTTGCTGTATCGCCATCCGCGAATATATCGATGTCCTGATAGCTCGGCTCCCGCTGCAGAACAGGTGTCACTGGCCTCGAATGCTCTCTATGCGCCATCATGGGAACTGGTGGTGCGGGTCGAGGAGAAGCGGCTGTGTAATGCGAATCACTGGGAGACGTCGATTTTCGGAAAAACGAGCGGACACGCTGAACGCCTGTCATGGAACCACTACCTGCTGTGCTTGAAGGAGTTTGAGGCGCTTTCCGCAGGAAGTCGGTCCGGATATCATTGCTGGGTTGCGGCTCGCTGATGCCAAGATTTCCAAACGAGGAGCCACTCTGGCGCCTCTCAGAATTGCGTCGGCGGGCACCCAGGATACAAACACTGGCCATTGTAAGGAGTATACCAAGAACTAGACCAGGGAAGAAGCCCGTGAGGACGGCAACCACAGGAAATCTGTTACAGTGACAGCTGGCTTCTGATGCAGCCGTTGCGGAGCTTGCGGTAGTTGGAACTATTGTAGTTGACGAAGAGGAAGTGGCGGATGGGACAGAATCTTGGTTCTCACTTCGGACACAGTTGGTGCCACTGCAGGAGAATCCAAAAGGGCAACACTGTCCGTTGCAGGACGGCAGTGGTACTGAAAGCGCTGTTGTTTTCAAAATGTTGTCTGGGTGTGCAGTGGAGTTTTGCAGAGATATGTCACAGGGTATTGTTTGTATAGTGGAACAGTCGTTGCCTGTTGGGCAGCACAAGAGCGTGGTATTGCCTGCTAGTGGTATGCAACTGGAGGTCGGTGGACAGCAGAAGTCTGAAGGTAATGAGGCCTGTATGCCGGCGCATTGTGTATAGCCTATGGTCAGGCAGGTCGAAGCTCTTTCGAAGAAATTCGGGGAAGCTCGCACTTGGGTCAAGGTGGCCAGGCACACCGCCCAGAGCATCAATTGTTGAGATATGCGTATTCGTCGCATCTTGTTCTTGTCTCTTTTTGCTAGAGTCGAGGATCTTAACCTTCCAGAACAGAGACAGCAGCAGCTTTGTGAAGGACAGGTAAAGTCAAGGTCGTGTTGTATAAGAAGAGCAAGATATATGATAGGATATATACGTGAGCCAAAGGACCAAGACTACGCCAGCATGATCAAGCAGTGATGAGAATTCGCGCAGGAAGAAGAGTCCTAGGAGTATGGGAGGAAGTCACGCAACAAAGAAAGAAAGAAACTTGAAGGTGCCAGAAACACAAACAAAGAGGATAACGAAACAGACCAGACACAGCGTTCTCTTCTTAACCTCGAGACGCTTCTTTGTGCCATGCCTACCTAGTACAATCTGTTTTTTCTCTGCTAGCACCACTTTCGTCATGACATCTTGGTACAGAGCGGCAACAGCCTCTCGACTGGGTCCTGCCCAAGGGTGATCCTCACGCATCGCCGTTGTACCTTCGAATAGCTCTCGTGGCGCCGAAAGGGGAAGACGTGGCTGCGCCCGGGGCCGACTTGTCACAGGCCCAGAGGCGTCCGGAGGAGAGCGCTTTGCAGAGGGCCAGCGAGAAGGTGCGGCAGTGCAAGATGAGTCTTTGTTTCTGCGCGAGGGCCGCGATGGATGTCGAGTGGTCGTTACGCGCTCAAGAGGAGAGGAGGGTAAGGGCTGCGCTGGGACTTTGAAACGAGGGCTGCGCTGGGGCCGAGACGATTGGCTGCGTAGAGACATCGGCAAATTGACGCGCGATTGGAGAGGAGAGGAGAGGATGAGGATGAGGATGCGATGTGGGTCTGAACATGAACATGAACAGGAACATGAACATATTCATAGACGTGCAACATTCTTTGGCAGCTACAATGTAGCTGGGGACACCATCACCTGAGCAAAGTATGATTTGCCGGTGAGGGTAGATGCACTTCAACAACAGAGCTCTCCTCTGACCATCTGTGAAATCTAGGCACGTGCCGGCCGTATACTGTACTGTAGCTCGATGCTGGATTTCCCAACGGCTACACGTCCAATGGGACCTATCTTTAATCTATTGATACATTTCTGTCGCTGCCTACCAACGGTCATACTGCCTCTGGGTACTGTACCCCGAAGATGTATCTCACCCCGAGTCCGGCGGCTCCCGTTCTCCAGTATCGAACCACGGAGCACGAGCCATTGACAGGCCACTTCCACGAAAAACAGTTGCTTTGTGCTTGCCACCTTCTACTGTCGCATAGGACGAGAATTAAAGTGAGCGCATTGACTTGATGCCCCTCCGTGAACGACCGATGCGATTCGCAACAAAACACTCCAGTGAGATTAGCTCCTCATTGTCTCCGCGGTTGCGGCTACATGCATTTTCGTTCTGCAAGGCTCGTCCGGATCATTCAGTCGGGGCTCTGCAGGCTTCAGTGCTATCGTGGCGTAAATATAGAGGTCCTTGTCTTGAAACCTGCGTTACCCTCTTGGTCTGCTGGGCACCCGAGTGAGTCGGAACACAGCGGCGAGGCTGACGGTTGAGGCTGAGCTTAAGCATATGCACTTCCATCACTTTCACATTAAGCATATACGAGCGAGTCTACTTCTGGTCGATCTTCAATTGTCAGTCGCTAACTTGTCGCGTCGCGAACCGTACCCATACGAAGACGAGACCTAGTCCCTGTCCTACCTCCTCCTCGGAGGAGCAGTGCTCAACTCCCTCTACAACCCATACACTCTTCGACATGTTTCTCCTCCCAGAGTCATTGAAACACTGTCTTGCTTCACCCGCGCACTCAAAGTTGCGTTTGTCCCCCTCTTCACAGAATGTATCCCACGCTAGAACCAGTCGTAGACCCTCTGGGTTAATTATGTCCTGCTGGCAGGCGATCCTCTTCCTCAACCCGCCCAAACCGTGATAACCCCAATCCCAACCAGAACGCCGTTGCCGTGGGTATGCCTTATGCTTGATCAGTGAAAGAGATAGAAAATTTTAGAGAACGTGTGGGACCATAGCCTGCGAGAACTTCTCGCATCTGGTCTTGTAGTGCTTCCCGCTCTTCCTTCAAAAACCGTCCCACTCTCCGAACACCTGGTACTCGCATACTCGTGATCCGGCCGTTCCATCATGCCACCTATGAGATGATAGCCAAGTCCATTGCTTTGCAGCCCCCATTCTATGTTCAATGCTCAAGTCAATCGTCTCCAGGATTCTATCGTGGGCGGTCGACGTCCTAGGTGAAGTGAAGATCAGAGCGACACTCGATATCGCAGCACCACAGGGATAAAGTTCCGAGACCTAGAAACCAGTTCAGGGCCTCAAAGCTGTAGAATTCAACAGAACAAGAAATCCCAGCCCTTCATCTGCATAACGTCTCTCCAGGAGACATAATGTGCTTCTCCACCACCTGGACTGAACTGGCCATCGACGTGGCCCCAGACTTCCTTCAGGAGACAAGCAACGCGTCCAAAACTTCCGAAGTTGGCAAGTTCACCGAGTCGCATCAAACGCTCGTCGAAGAAAGTGCGGAAGGTAGATCCCGCGGTGCTGACTGATCCTCCTATAAGATAAACCCAGACAAGACTGCGATCGAAGCCAATTTGTCCAGACGGGATAAACTCCAGGACCTGGGTGAGCTTCTCGACCAACCCTACACAGCTAGCCTGGCTTGGGGTAAACCCTGGCACCAGACTGCACAAGTAGATTCTAGCAGCCAAACGGAAAGCCGACGTTATATTCTTGCTCAGTTGTTTCGGACTCAGAACCCCGTGTGCATTGAAAGGAATCTTCGGGCCGGAGTCTCCAATCTCGGTAAGGCCGATTTGGTCACCCAAAGCATGCACGTGTTGGCAGAGCTGGATGTCATCCATGCCGTCATTCTTAAGAGCCTCCAAGCACGCGATCTCAGAAATCAGATACATCACGCGATCCTCGCAACCCATGAGTTCGCGAAGTCCGATAGATGAGTTCGTGGACGAAAGGTGCTTTTCGCGATAAGTGTGCGCAAAAGTGGGAGCGCGACCCTGGATAGTGGAACCAAGAATATCGATCCAGGATGTGAGTGTCATATTGAAGTGTTTGTGATCTTGAACCTCGAGAACCAGACGGCTCAAGTCCAGCTTCTGAACGAGAGAGATCGCAGCTTGGAAGTGTTGGTGCCATGGGATGTCCGGGAGAGAGTCATCAAATCTGCCGACTGAGCATTGGAAGAATATCATTCCGAGAGTCGCTTCGAGGATCTCCTGATGATTAGTATCTCGATTGAGGGCCTCGCAAAGCTCTGAAATGGTTGCGTAACGATGGCGCATAATGTCATTGTCGATCTGTTCTCCTTGGATGTTCATAGTGCTCTTCAAGTGCTGCGCTGAGATGCTGAGGCAGCAGTGCAAGTAGCATTTGTTGCTCTGAAGTGCTGGAAGAACATAGTCGGTCCGCGCAGACCCGTGTTGGTTTGTCTCGAGAATTGGGAAAACCGTAGGCAGTACATCAGAAATGAAGTGGTCTAGGAGTCTCTGGTCACCTTCGTCTAGCTCGATGGCGACTTGACGAACAGACGATGGGGGACCATGCGCAAAGTCAAATAGATTCATGTTTAGCGTCTCTTCGGCCATTGATTCTCTACGATCACCGTAGCCCTCCTCCCATTCAGCTCCAGCGGGAAAAGACGGCAGCATCGCCTCTGGAGGCGGCGGTGGATGGTAGGTGCTAAACGTGGATGTGGTTGATTCGCGTCGTGTGGGAATATCGTTGACGAACATCTGCCTCTCAGTCTTGACGTCAATCTCGTAGGGAGAATAATCAGTGTACATCGATGTGTATTGGGCGTGCGACGAGTGCATCTGCGCATTGTATGCGGTGTAGTCGTCAATGGTTGGAGGAGCATTGAAGTCGAAGAGCGACAAGTGAGAGTCGATTGAAGCCGAACGAGTCCGATCGAGCGAGTCCGAGAAAGTGGCAGAAGTAGGCAGCGAGTGCGAGAGACCAGGCGGTGTCTCCGCACCCGGTGTCATGACCTGGCTCTGGCTTGCCGTCGTAGAGTTGGTCTTCTCTGACAGCTTCTTTCGCTTAATGATCATCTTGATATTGTCTTTCTGGAGCCGGCGCTGGTCATTGTTGCTCCACCACATCGGCCTCTTGTATTCACATCGCAGGCCGAGGTGTTTACAAGCAGTGCAGCTAGGAGAGCCTTCATCGCACTTTTTCCTGCGCAATCTGCATGTGTAGCATCCTTTGCACGAGACGTCAGCTACTAGTTCCACCCGAGCAGTAACCAGACGGAACAAGTGACCTGGAGCAAAGCAAATGGGACAAACCTGTGCGTGATCTTCTATGCATTTGCATTTTGGCTTTGTTGGACGCATTTGCCTTGGAGGCATGCTTTTGCTTTGGTTGAGCGACCGCCATTGCGACGTTCGTCCTGCCCATCAATTGTGGATTGGGGGGTAGTGTTGACATTTGTACCTCGCATGCGAATGGTGGTGGGGGGGGGGGGGGGGAGGGGGGGGGGGGAGGGCAGGCAGCGTGACTCGGCCCAAGCGGACTCGGGTGCAAATGCACTCTGGTGCTATATTACAACGATGGGCGACGGGGATGTGCGGAATCGATAATTGGCGAGACCGGGGGAGCGATTAAATTATTAATGAGTGACGGGCCAAAGCAAGTCCAGCTTGACTTTGACTTTGATGATTTGAGATTGAGGTCGGGACGGGAGTGAAGTCGAGCCAAAGACGGAACACAAGAACGGCGAGGGGGAGAGGACACGCTGATGGCCTTTCACACCTCTCGTAGCGTCGAGGAGGAGGAGGAGGAGGAGGAGTATATGAAGCATGCGTGCTGGTGATCTATATATGAAAACCAAACATTGGAGCGACGCATGGCGAGGCATTGAGCATCCAGAGATACTATTTCTGGACATCGAATGAGGAGATGCTATTCTTGCCCAGCCCAATACTTGGCCTGCTGGCGTTGTTCATGACCGCATGGACTGGAGCGGCTATTGGCTGGGAGGCTGATGGGAAAAGTGACCTGGTCTGGGAGAGAGAGAGAGAGAGTTTGTGGGTGGGTGGTGGTGGTCTGGCTGGGTTGGGGTTGGGTGGTACGGATGTGCAGGCGGGTACAGCCACTAGGAGGCCTGCACATATGCCTGCACGCAAATACATGGAGGAGGTGAAGGGGGGGGGGCAGGGGGCAGGGGGCAGGGGGGAGGGAGGGAGAGAGAGAGAGAGAGAGAGAGTGAGTGAGAGAGCGACAATGCACGCTGGTTGGATCCAAATCGGGCTCCACCCTTTTCCACTACACCACACCACACTACATTACACTTGCACCACTCCAAGCACGCAGGACGATGGGACAATGGGACAATGGGAACAATCGACCATGGTTCAAGGTCCCTCCCCTCGAAGGGGAGAAGGCGGGAGGGAGAGCTGTGGCTCACCAGCCCATCTGTGAAGATGAAGACGGAGATGGAGACGGAAGTGAGTGAGTGAGTGAGTGAGTGAGTGAGTAGTAAGAGAGAGAGAGAGCGCTGTTTTCCACTTGGGCGCCTCCTCATGCAGCCAGCCCATGGAGAGACAGAGAGAGAGAGACACACACACATACCCMCCCACCACACCCATAATGCCCCCCCCCCCATGCCCATGCTCCATATGCATGGCCAGCAGCCGCCCCCGCCCCCGACCGCCTGTGCGTTCTGCAATTGCAATTGTGATGGGGAGGGTTTCCCCAAAACAGGTAGGCGATCACCTCCACCTCGCAGGCAGCCTCACCCTCACCCTCACCCTCACCCTCACCCTCACCAGCTCATCATCATGATTTGAGATCGGCCTGCCGAGGGAGCCCCTGTCCCTGCTCCCGTCTCCTCCCTGATTTCACGGCCTTCTCTGATGCCACTACCACTACTCCGTAAGTACCACCACCACCACCATAGGAGCGCAAGGCAGAGGCTGGCCGATGCTTTCTGCAGGATACGACCACGACCACCACGACCACCACCACGACCACCACCACGACCACCACCACGACAACCACAAACGACAAACGACATCGGCAACAACAGCAAGCGACGACAACCGCACCCACCCTAGTAGACATGGAGCTACCCTTGCCGTGTCTCTGTCGGTCAAAGACTCGCCCGTTGAGCTGCACCTGCACCTGCACCTGCACGTTGGGTGTCACGGGCAGACCACGCTGGCTGGGCCTGACCTGACCTGACCTGACCTGTTGTGCTGCAGAAGCTTCCTTGGACTCTGCGGATCATAGTACAGTACAGCACCCGTGCAGTGGGGGCTGGGCTGGGGGGGGGAGGGGGCCAACTTGGGGGCTCCTTCCCCTTCCCCTTCCTGTCCGCCTTACCGCAGTGCCGCGGATGTCGTCGATCCCTTCATGCCGAGTGCCAGGCCAGGGCAGAGAGCGCTGTCGCTAGAGCTGTCACCGTGGATACAGTCCTGCCATGTACATGTAGTCGACTTCAGCTGCCTCGACCCGGAGCTAACCTGGACAGAGGCTGCGTTCGGAGGGAAGCGTTTCCGCAGACCTCCGCAACTGAGCCATCTCGACACCTCCCACGGGCTCCCTATGGAGTTCCCTATGCCGAGCCTAGCGGACGACAAATATTCCGGGCTGCGACCCCAGAGGCAAGTCAAGCCTGATAGAGCAAGCGAAGTCGGCGGTGAGGGCTGGGCTGGGCTGGGCTGGGCTTGCTGAAGAGTACGCATTGGACAGCGGATGGTATCGGATAGGAGGGGAGGGTAGCAGATCAGTAGTAGATCAGTAGTAGATCAGTACGACGTAGTGGGTTGGATATTTGAAATCTCTAGGCTTCGGCGAATGAGGGCAGCTTGAGGAGGCAAGGCAAGGGGAAGGAAGGGAGTTGGGGGCAGGGTAGACTAGTCCAAGACGCCAGCCACGGTACAGAAAGGTGCTGTAGAGGTCCTTGGAAAGGACTGCACCTGCTAACTTTGCGTTACTTTGCTGGCTTGCTAACTTGCTAGCTTGCTCGCTCGCTGGCTTGTCCTTGCTTTCGAGTCAAGATAAGTCGAACATACAGTGCGCCGATACTCTCGGATCGGATGAGGGAAGAGACTTGGGATGCGTCTGCGCACCCAGGGGAGAGGATTGAGAGAAAGGCGGTGGCGGACGTCGGGTAGTGGAGCGAACATGATAGCCGTGCCATGTGCACACGTAACCTTCCCTTCCCGTGCGAGCAGCGAGCAGCGAGCAGGGAGGAGGGGGAGGAGGAGATGAAGGAAAACAAGCAGAGAGAAGAGCAAAGCAAGGAGAGTGGTGGAGAGTAAGATTAGCTACATACGGACTCGACAGAGTAGCAGGACAGGACGATTTTCAAATCATATCAAATCATATCAAATCACATCAAATCAATTTAAAGCAGGTCAAAGCAAAGCAGGTCATATCAGTCGAAATCGAATCAAAATCAAATCAGATCAGATCAGATCAGATCAAGTGAGGGAGGGAGGGGCATGGAAGGCAGCAAGAGAGGGTATGTTGAAGGGGTATAGAAGATGTAGCCCTAGGGGCACTGGTGCCCTGGCGCGTGATGTCGCAATGAGTGGTGGAGAGAAGCTGGAGCTACTGCACGGTGCGGGAGCCATGGAAAGCCACCCAAAGCCACAGCACACGGCCCGTAGTCTGTCGGCTGGCTGCGATAGGGAGACAAGGGCAGGACAGACGCAGGGATGAGGGCAGGGGAGATATGGCCAGAGAGAATGGTCATCCGCCAATCCCCTGGCCTGGTCTCTCGTCTCTCGTTTTCTTCTGCTTCGAGAGAGAGAGAGAGAGAGAGTAGAGAATGTGAGAGATGAGTAACAGTCAAGTCTTGTTACTGTTGTTGTACTGTACGTGAAGTGTGGACTCTCTACCTTCGCATCCTTATTTCTCCACCGCATGCTTCGCACACTCTCCTCACTCTTCTCATTCATTTATTCATTCGTTCATTCATCTCTTCTTCCATGAGAGATATAGACTTTACAGTCTTCCTAGCCGTCCCCTGCTGCGTTCTGCATGCTGCATGCACTCCCCAGGCTCGGGGATGTATCTAGGTATCTAATCTGCCAATGTCTGTGCCCGGCCATTTCTTGCATGATCCGTGATAAGCAGACCCCACAGCCTGCAATGCGATATTTAAAGAAACATAAATGCGCCGTAACGGGACATTAGCAGCCTTTCTTTCCACACTATTGAAAATGCTAATTATGTCCCATTCTTCCCCTGCCAGCGCCAAAGCTGCAGCCGTAGCCGCCCGGATGCGGTTCTATTTTGGACCATTTCGTTGTTCCACCACCGCTCGCAATCATGGCTAATTATTCTCATTTTCGCATTGACAATTTCATCTTTTGGGTTTTGGGGGGGAGGGGAAGGGGACGGGGCTGCGAAGGGTTTTGGTTTTCCATCCCTATGCCTGAAGTCTCCACCCTCCCCCCACATTCTGGACCCGTCATCGTCAGGTGCTTGCTTACTCGCTTGGTTGCTTAGTTCTGGTGGTTGCTTGGAATCCAAATTCGAATCGAGTAACTCGTCATTTCGCGGATCACGGAATTCGTGAGACACATGATAGCAATCAATGTTATTGTACGATATTTGAGATGATCTTAATGCCTCTGACAGGGCACGATACTCGAACCTCTGGTTTGCTATCCCCTCGGGCCCGGCGCCCTCTAATCCTACTCATCACATCCTACTGCACCCATGACCCCTTTTGGACGAGAAAGCCCGACTACTGGATTTCGAATGACGCTTGTCAATCCAATTCCACCTGGATATTGGCTGGCTGGGCAAAGGACTATAATGTGATTGTGACGACTCTCACTTGACAGTTGGCTGTCTACGACAATCGCCACCTTCCGCTCGCTTTTGACTAACCCGAGTGGAGCTTGCGGCGTTCTAGGAGACGGCTTCCCGCCCTGGATTGAGTCGACATATTCGTCGATTCACGACATGCAACGCCGTCAATTGACGATCCTTCGTCCTTCCAGGTCCTTCCAGGCCGTCAATGGGCTCCTCATCGGACCGTCTTGCAATCTGACCTGTCTCAGAGAAACATCCAGCCCGGAATCTCGCATGAGGATTTAATCATGTGAGCGTGGTGTGAGTGCTGCTTCTGAAGGCCATTGGCCCAAGTCGACTGTCGATCCCGGAGAAACCGTTGATTGGGCCTGGGACCCAACGTGGTGCGGGACCCCATCATGTCTTTTGTATATCGTGAATCTGAGCGACAGAGGGGAGGGCTCTGGAGCCAATACATCGAGGGCGCACGGAAAAGGACGGCACAGGATAAAGTCATGTGCACACGGTTTCTCTCCACTCCAAGGCAAGGTTTGGCATCCGCGTTGCAAGCATGAGTGCAAGCATGAGCGCAAGCAAAGCATGGCAGGAGACGCTTCTTCCAGAGGAGAGCCAGAGGCGGTAGAGCCACTCTCCAGGTCGAGGCGAACGGTGGTCGTCGAGCTCTGTCTGTAATGAGAGCTGTCAGATTCCAAAGCCTTGTCAAGCCTTGTAGTTGAAATATGAGAGGATGCGTGCAACGTTGGATGCTCGCTTGGCGTGGGAGAGAGCTAGTTGCATGCATGCAACTGTGCTCTGCTCTGCTCTGCTCGGCCCACTGAGATGTTGCGGGGAAAGGCAACAACGGCAGGATGCATCGTTGCACAGCACAGCACAGCACAGCACAGTAGATAGATACATATAGGTAGTGGATGGAGGTGCATAGAGATGGGCCGATATCGACATCGACATCGATATCGGGTGTGGACGTAGATGTGCGGATGCAGATAGAGGTGCAGACAGACATAGTTCTTCTCTTTCGAGTTACTGAGCTGCACCGCTGCAGTCTACTCCGTCCTCTCCTCTCGCCTTTTGTTGCTCTATATCATATCATATCATAGCATAGCATAGCATAGCATATCAAATCATAATCTTATCATATGAACTGTACAGTAAAGTAAGCCGAGCGTGATGGCACTCTTTACTACCTAGGTACTGTTTGGGACTGTAGCTACGCTGCTCTACGCTGCTCTACGCTACCTAACTCTGCGTCGGGCAGAGCCGACCCCTTTGGATCCACCAGATCACCTGCACCCGCCCGCGCCGTTGAGAGGTTGAAGAGGATCACGGTTGACGGATCACGGTTGACAGATGAGAGATGAGAGATGAGAGAGAGGGTTGCATCTGAACATATCATTGGCTCGAGTCTTCTGGATGAGCACCAACGAACGAGTTGGCAGCAGACGAGGAGGACGAGGAAGCTAGCTAGAGAGGACCACCTTTCTCTCCCTGATTTTGAGTTTTCTTCTCCTCGCGCCGCACCGCACCGCACCGTAGCGCATCGAGAGCAGGCGATGAGTGGTGGTGGTTGGGTAGGTCGACTGCGAGGCGTGGACGTGATACGGTGATAGATGATGCTTCTCGTCCAACGACGGCTGGATGGGCGAATGGGCGAATGGGCGAATGGTCGTCCTTCGCCAGGGTGCTTTCTGTCTGGTCAAGGTCAAGTCCCCAGTCCCAGTCCCAGTCCCAGTCTAGATAGTTCCTGTACGGTTGGTTGGGGAATGGGGATCCATCTTTCTCTCTCTCTCTCTCTCTCTCTCTCTCTCTTCCTCTCTCTTCCTCCCAGTCGGGACCCAGATCGGGCGGGCGCTTAAAATCTGCCGCCTCGAGCCAATCACCAGTCGCCACTCTCTTTCTCGGTGCGCTCTCGCCTCTCGCGGTGCAGCCCGTCCCATGCTCTGATTGGCCGTTCAGCAAGTCCTGCGCTGCCTCTTGTGCCTTGCAATGCATCCGCGCCCCTCTGATTAGCCGGCGCCGGTGCCGGCGCCGGCACGCCCCTCGCTCCCCCGTTGCCCGTGCAGCCTGCTTACTCGCTCGTTCCTTCCCTCTCTCTCTCTCCACTCCACTTTCCTTCCCTTCCCTTCCCTTCCCCTCCCCTCCTCTCCCCTCCTCTCCCCTCCTTCTCCTGCGGCCCTTTTCTCCCAGCCATATCCACGCGCACGCCACTGCCCGTAACCAATGGCTCGTCCCTGTCTACATGCAGAGAGAGTGAAAGAGCATGAAAGAGAGTGAAAGAGTGAGAGAGTGTGTGAGAGAAAGTATGAGTGAGTGAGTGAGTGAGTGAGTGGGAGAAAGCGAGAACATGCAGAACAGAACATGCAGAACATGCAGCAGCTTCAACCACAAGTCACAATGCAAGGTCCTTTCCCCCCCGCCCACCAACCCACCACCCAGCCTTATTGGCCCTCTGGCAACAACCACCGTCCGCCGGATGCTCGATCCAT
This sequence comes from Proliferodiscus dingleyae, assembly GCA_003988795.1. Classification (NCBI taxonomy): domain Eukaryota; kingdom Fungi; phylum Ascomycota; class Leotiomycetes; order Helotiales; family Lachnaceae; genus Proliferodiscus; species Proliferodiscus dingleyae. The sequence goes on along the minus strand of QYAK01000013.1, from coordinate 840,450 downwards.
ACCTACATATACTCTGCTAGGCGCCGGCATCACCAACAGTCCTCCTCTTTGATGTTTTTGAGTTTTTGCAGCGTCTACCTTTCTGCGTGTCATAGCAGCGCTTTCCTGTTCTTCGCCCCCCCTCTCCTCCATCTCGTCTCGTCTCGTCTCTCTCCTTATTCTCATTGTCCTCTTCTCCTATCTTAGAACCTCGGCCGGCAACGGTGGCAAGAAACATCTACAACTCCATTTCTCCAAGTTGATTCAGATACCCGGCAGCATGGTACGTTTATATAGTCCCTGATCACTGGTGATGTGATGATGCACGAGGTGTGTGTTGACAAGGGCTCAGTCTACGACATCACCAATGACCCCGATCGACCCGAGGGTTGAGATGTTCCAAAAAGGACAGCCAACCACTACCTTCTTCAACATGAAAGCATTAGCGCCACGACCACTGTCGGATGCGACCGAGATGTTCGATACGGACTTCGAGGACGACGACAGCGTGGTTGAGGACAACTCCCCGCGCCTCAGCCTTAATTCAGTAAGTCATTGACCAAGCTAACCAATCCCACCAGTCTCACTGACAGCGATTCAGACGGGCCAGAGAAGTGAGACAACACTGTCATCTTTTGAAGAGATACACACACCAAGCCCAGACTCGAATGAGTTTCAAGGCTTCAACTTCCAATTGACTAACAAGAAGTCCGTGGAGGGACCAAGAGGTCCACATCTGTTTCGAAGCTCCGTCGATTCTTCACTCAGCTCAGGCGAGCAGTACGTTTTAGCAATGTCGCCCTTGACACCCAGACCCTCCAGCACACAAAAGACCGCCCCAGATGCGCCACGAGTTCCAGAAATCCCAGCTCGTCACCGCCCTCTTAGCTCACTGACCCATGCCGTGGAGGACCTCAACCTGAATGAAGTGTCTCTATGGACCCCAAAACAAGTCGCAAGGTGGATGGACGATGCGGGCTTTGAGCCATCGATTGTGGAGAAGTTTGAAGAGAATGACATTTCAGGCGCTATTTTGATTACGTTGAAATTTGAAGATCTTAGAGAATTGGACATCGCATCCTTTGGGCAGCGGACAAAGGTCTGGAACGAGATCCATGTTCTCAGAGGGAGCGCACCAAGCACTCCAAAGCCTCCAACTCCTATTGAGGAAGCTGCGTCTCCATGTGTGGATGTTCGACAATCTTCAAGGCATCGGTCCAGGTCGAGACAAGGCAAGGTGCATTTCGAGTGTGGTTCTGATGAGGAGCCCCGAAGACGGAAGAGCTCTCGCAGGCGACACAGGAAGCAAGAAGATCTCATCAGTCCCCTTGAGTCGGTGTCTATTGTTGGCATTGAGCAGCTCATGCCCAAGCCTCACAAATGCTCAAAGGGAGAGAATTGCTCGAAGTGGCGGAAGCAGCAGCGTTTAATCGATAACTTTAAGAAGGAGCACCCAGTCAGTCCAGAGGGCGGATCGATCTGGGTTGCTGGTAATCCAGGGAACCCGCTCACCGCTGAAGCAGTCGCAGAAGCCGTACGCCCAGTCTCTGACGCAGTACCATCTGTCGTGGCCTCGTCAGACGTACTGGGCCCTGCGGAACTTCCTCAATTCCGGCATCTGGAAGAAGCCAGCCTTCGAAACGTCCAGTCGCGTGATCCGCAGGATAACGTCAAACAGTTTATCAAATTCCAACACATGGATCCCGGAAACCTGGTATGGTCGTCGGAAGAGCCTCCCACGCCCCCATACGAGATGTTCCCGGCGCTCAAGTCTCCGCACACCGGACTTCGTGGCCTTCCTCGCCTCGCTATTCCACCTGCTCGGCCAGCACCTCCGCCTCGGGCTGCGAGCGCTAATGCTTTCTCCCCTTATCGGATGGAGCGAGTCGAAGCGATGTCACCAGAGCTGCGTAACGCAACGCAGTCTCCGGCTTCTGTATACCGATTTGGCACGCCTTTCTCTGAGATGGACGTACCTGTCACAGCAGTCCCAGTCGGGCCGGTAGCACGCGAAACATCTCAATCTGTACCACCAGACATGTCTTACAGGCACGCGCTAGCGCCAGCTGTTCAGCGCACCCAATCACGCTCTTCCCGCCGTCCATCGTTCCCAGCTATGCCACGTGTAGACGAGAACATCTCCACTGCAGCCACGTTACAGACGAGGTTCGATACACGTCAAAGCCAGGTTCCTCCACCAAGCCATACATATCCTTGGTCGCCAGTAAATGCTCCCGCTATACTTACTGCGGATGATGTGTCTTATGCGGGATACATGAAGAAGCGCAAGACTAAAATGCTACGCCATGAATGGCATGAGCACCACTTCACTCTCAAGGGAACCAGACTTGCAATGCACAAAGATGCCCGGCTTCTGGAGACTCTTGAGTATATTGACGTTGACGACTACGCCATTGCATGCTCATCTCTTGCGTCGGGCTCGAAGCTCAACGCAGCTTTCAAAGCTATGAACATCTCTCGCGGTAGCAAAGACAAGAAGGATGAAGCGGCATTCGCTTTTCAGCTTATACCGGCAGCCATCGAGAAGGGGATTAAGTTACGGAAAAGGGAGAGCACAATGGCAGGGAGTGGGCAGGTAGAATGCAAGGATGCTGGCGCAAAGAATAAGACACATTACTTTGCAGTCAAGTCTAGGGATGAGAGAATTGACTGGATGAGGGAGTTGATGCTTGCGAAGGCGTTGAAGCAGAAGAGTGAAGGCTATGAAGTCAATGTGAACGGAAATATGATCTGATGGCATAGTTTCTTCATGGAACAGACTTGACTTGGAGATAGATCTTTGCTTCTATCCCTTTTTTCGCATTCAGCAAGCGTTGTTGTTCGATTTGGCGGCATTTGTGGGAGTTTTTCAGACAAGTCTATCTCACTTGAATTCATACCGACATTCCTTCAATATATTTTCTAGTCAAAATAATACCACATATTACAATAATAACATCATACTCTTGAGGTAGACAAGGCTTCGATGCCAGATAACGTGGGAAGTTCCGAGCACTTGCCCTGACGGCTTTGTGGCACGGATCAACGAATGAGTAAAGTCAGATACACAAGGCAATCCGAAGACATCGTGATACACATTAGTAAGATCGTACCAACAGGAACTGATTTTCTCAAAAGGCCTAAACACATTCCTATTGCCATGCAATATTGTACAAAAGCATCATTGAAGAGCTATATGCCCGAACGCCAAATGTTTGCTACAATATCCTACAGACAACCGCTAGTGGATAAAAGATCTGTTCTGATTCTCAGCATTTAGAGCCACTTGGTCCCAGTCGATTGTGTGCCACCAAGCTTCTGCGAAAGCTTTCTTTCCCCCAATTCCATAGTCTGGGAGATACACGTGCTCCCACGTGTTGAGACAGAGGACTGGGCTGATTTCGGCCGCTCCCGGTGCCTTTTCTTGAGTTCGACCATGCGTGCCGACCGAGTTGACTGGTGGCCCGCGCTGCAGTCGCCTAACACTCTCAGGTATCGCCTGATCTTCCGTGTTCATGTCTACGGGTTGTCTTCTGTAGTGGGCCGCCGGATAGGGCGAACCTGCCAGATAGGTCGTCAACAGCGAGTATTCACCTCTCGGCTTCCTCACCATCCAAACAAAGCCCGGCCCAAACATCGCCGCGGCGGTCTGAACGAACTCCAGCCGCAATGACTCAATTGAGGAGAAAGAGGCCTCGAGTTGTTGTCGTAGCGCGTCCGGTATTGATTTTGAGGTCGGCGAGAGTGTGTTGAAGAAGAAGTGGTTGTTATGCGCCATTGAAGCATAGTTGAAGAGGGCTGCTGACTTAGGTTCTCTTGCAAACCTGATCAAAATGTCTTTGGGTTTGTTGGATGCCATCTCAGTCCCTACGTAGTTTGTAAGCGTGGCTTTGCCATTGCTAGCTCAGAGACAAGAAGCTTATTTGCCGGCAGGGCAGTCTTGCAGATGCCTTGAAATGCCAAACACTCTGGCCCCTATAGCGCTTTGTGATGTGTAGCATACCTGCTGTGAGAACATTGAGCTTCTCTATCATAAGATCTTGGTATTGCGTCCATGCTATCTCGAAGCCGGCGGGCGACAAGAGTCCGGGTACACCATCTTTGAAAGAATCGAACCTAAGAAGTGGAACATTATGAAGGGAGCGATGAGAGGAAGAGGTTTTATGGAAGAGGGGATGCCCTATTCGAGGGAAGGCTGACCGTAGCATTGTCGTTAGAAGGTGGGTGGTCTATAGGGACTGGCTTCTGGTCCGACAGATATTTGTGCCGGATTATATGTTAATCCGGCTGGATTTACCAACACCAGCATCGAAGCCTAGTCAAGAACACGGTCAGAGCGTCATCACATATCATGCAATGCTATTGCTGGTATACCCCAACTGGCGTTCCTGGTAACCTTAACTGTGGTCAGGATTAGGATTCTTACTGAAAGAAATCAGATCTGCTGTAAGTTTCAACCGGTAATACTGTCTTCCAGTCTTTTCTAGATCAGAATCGGCATTGAACATCTTCGCATGCCATCTTTTAAATTTAAATCCTTCTGGACTCGGAGTCCATATGTCATTTGGATGAGCTTCCTCACCCTCATCTATCTCGCCTGCAATTCTCCAATTTTCTAGCTTCGCACGTGTACAATGGTTTCGTAGGTATGACCTTCCACGCTTAGCATGGAAGTAGTATCGTAAGAATATCTAAGCTTACGTTCTTGATCGCCAAGTCATCTCTCAATTTAGCTGTATGATAGATATCTTAGTCTTTTAGTTCGCATCGTCGCCCCTACCACAAGTTCGTTCGATCGTCTTTCGTATTGCGATGATCTCCTTGCTGCTTCCCTTTCAGAGGCTATTCTCCTCCATAATCCATAATCACAACCAAAGTCTGGTCAGTCAGCGACTCGATTCGCAAAAGCGGGGGTTTTGGTATCTCTACTCCCTCGCGCTCTTTCTTCATAGGCCTATCACCGATAACAAGGCATCACTTAACTCGATCTTAAATCATGACGATTAGTGTGAGAATGAGCTCTTATTGCCTTCGACCAAGGCCCGCGGTGCCATGGAACTTCAACATTCATACGTCTTTCCGATCTGAATTTTCTCGCAACGATGCTATCGAACGATACGGCGGATCCGAGACGTCATCTCGCGATACCAATATGCGGCTGGAAGTGGAAGTAGATGTCGTGCAGATAGATTTTGGATTCATATTCCCCTCATTCCTTCCGTCACACAACTAAGCAGAGCATATTGACATGGGGTGTTGGTGGTTTAGATTACCCATGTGCACAACGAGACAGAGAAACGATCTCAACATTTTATAGCAAACGAGACGACCATTCTTCATGTCTTAGGATCTTCGAAGACCACATGCATATATTTACTCTACGAGGCAATTGGAGCAGTGGGGGAGGTGGCAAGGCTATGGGTGATGATCGGAGGCAAGGTATCGAGAGTCATTCAGTAAGTGTCTGTCTTAGATGAGACACAAGCTAGCTTCAATTTAGATTTACATTGTACTGGACAATATGATAGTATTTCACAGTGAATTGTAGCAAGGTCTTCCCTCTGGGCAACTACTAGCAGGTTCCTCTTGTTTGGGGAGAGAATCAGGTCCTGGTTTCCCAAGCACTCTTTATATTTGTTAACAATTCGTTGTACTACCTTCACTATTAAATACATATTCGTGGCCCAGTTTTGGATCACGACTGAGCCCTTCAATAACAGTTCATCTTGGTAATTGAAGTCTTTTGCGCTTTTACTATCATACTTCATGATAAGGTAGTCTTAATGCCATATGCATAGTAAGTGAATACTACGCAAACAGATGGATTCGGCATATGGTTGTGAGGATGCCCGAGAGCTTAAAAGTGCGCTTCCATAACTACCTCTTACGATTACTATTATGGTCTCACGCCCATTGATGCTTGACAGCCAACTGGAATTCACAACTAAGTCTCTTCAGTTGCTAGATTTGACGTCTCCAGCATATTGACATCTCCGAATCATAGACCTGTTGCAACCCTCGATGTCAACAATTCCCGATAGTCCCATTGACTGATCGAGATCTGCCAACAGGCCCTGTAAAACTTGCTTTGCGCCATACTTTCGAGTGTCAGCTATCACTTTCGATGCCACAAGACAGATTTGACACACCTTTCCTCCAATAGCAAGACCATAGATTACAGGCCTCCCAACCAGTACAGCCTTCGCCCCAAGGGACAGTGCTTTGATAATATCCACCCCCGTCCTGATTCCACTATCAAAAAGAACAGTCAACTTATCGCCTGCTGCTTCAACGATCTCTGGCAGCATTTCCAGCGAGCCCACTGCACCATCAAGTTGTCGACCTGAAAGCTCCAAGTTAGACGAAGATGGTGTAGGCGAGAAGGAAAAACAAACCCCCATGATTGGATACAATAATCCCGTCAATGCCATACTCCACTGCTAATTTTGCATCCTCTGGATGCTTAACAGGAGTCAACGTTCGATCAGGCACTTGAACAGCGTGTTCTGCATACCTGAATTCCTTTGAGGACAATGGGACCTTCCCAATGTTGCTGGAGTAAAGCAATTCGATCCCAAGTATGAGCAGCACCTGAGAATACGTCGCCAATCCACTCTCTCGAAGCCTCAAGAGGTCTCTCCTCTGGTGTAACTCCGTATTTTTTCTGGAACAATTCTCTGAAAGCGGGATCCGTAAAACCGGTTTTGTTCCCGACTCCTTTGAAGAAGGGCACATATGCATGATCTAGATCCGCTGGCCTCCACGCCAACGCCCATGTATCTAGCGTTACTACCAATACCTTGTAACCGTTTGCTTTGGCGCGTTCAAGCAGGGAGATGGTAATACTATCGGTCTGAGGCCAGTATAACTGGTACCAGCGCTGGCCGCTGCCGTTGGCCTTGGCAACCTCTTCGATGGATGAGCTGGAAGCTGTACTTAAAATGTATGGGACTCCAATCTCGGAACAAACCTCCGAAAGGCCAGTTTCTTTGTCTTCGTGGAAGATAGTCTGGACTCCCACAGGGGCCATGAGGACTGGGCTCTCTGCAGGGAAGGAATCAGTAGTCTCCTTCAGCAATTTGTAGGAACCAGGTGTTGAGCATGTGTATTACCATAATTTTCCCCGAATAATTTCACGGTCAAATCCCGGTGGGTGGTAGGACGAAGCATCCGAGGGATCAATTTCCATTGTCGAAAGGCTAGTCGATTAGCATCCATTGTTGCTCTCTCTCCAGCTCCTCCAGCCACATAGTTGAAAGAAGTAGGTTTCAATACGCTTTTAGCCTGGTCTTCGAGTTTGTTCGGATCAGTTGTCACAGTGGGAAGGCGATACCGGAACATTCCATTTGCATATATCTCATTTTGAAATGCTCCATACTTCCTATGCTCTTCGGTGCCGTGAACCGACTGAGGTAGCTGTTTATCTGCCACAGATGACATTTTGAACTGTCTCGTGGAAAATCGCACAAATTTCTCTTCCACGGTCTAGGCTCAAGAAGTTTGGCAAGGAAGAGCTGGGGAGGACAAGCTGGAGCAAAAAAGAGACTTGAGAAGCAGAAGTCTCCTCTTCATCCAAGCCGAGTGATGAGCTCGTAGAATGCGCTGCTCATGTGAACTCTCGGGATATTCGGGTTCAGAACTGCTCCTTGTCCCGACAAGAAGACTGAAGGCGCAAAAAAGAAGAAAGGAAGAAAGACAGAAAGATAGATAGAAATGGCCCTAATGCGCAAGCTGCTCTGATTCTGGAAATCGCAAGCGGTCTGAACGCCAACACCGAAAAGAACGCGAGCGCGAGATATAGGACGGGAGATGTTCTTACTGTACCCCTCGCCCCACTTCTCCCAATAGGTACCGGTACCTTCCTCCTCTGCTACTGTTTACCTGCTGTAGAACTAGGTACTGTACTAGTACTGTACCACCGCCCGTACCCTCTACCCCGCGATGAGAACGACCTCGGTCCTCCACTCCCCACGATGCTTTCCCAGTTGCGCACCTCTGCCAATAAACTTGTGGGGATTCTCCTCCATCATCATCATCAGCATCATCTCAGATAAAGGGTAATGTGGCCCCCGCACTATTGGTCTACCTTCTCAGAAGCGTCCATACTCATCACAACCTTTAGTCATACGGAGGGGAAGTATCTACGGGATTATAACCATGGCCTCAGTAACTAAGGAACAGAGTTTTGATATTCCAAAGACGTATAAAGCTATAGTCTACGACAAGCCCGGGACGATATCTACACGGATCGAGGAGCTTGAGACTCCCGAGCCGGGTGCCGGGGATGTTCTCGTTCGCTTGTGAGTGTTATATCAATTCCGCCACCAATGCTGGCTGACACCAGTTCGAACACACTCTGGCGTTTGCCATTCTGATATGGGTGTTATGGAGAACACCTGGCGCGGCCGTAAGCTCACGCTCTCATTCGAGTTGAGTCTCATTAAGTCGGAAGACAGTTCCATATCCAACTCAGCCGGGCCAAGTCGGCGGACATGAAGGCGTAGGAATCGTCCATAAGCTGGGCCCTGGCTCTGAGAATGGACGGGTCAAGGTTGGAGATCGCGTCGGTATTAAATGGATAGCCTATGCATGTGGTGCTTGTCCTCCATGTCTCGAAGGGAAAGACGGCGTTTGCTTTGTGAGTATCGCAGGCAACCTACCGATGACTACTTGAACTCATCTGCTTCTAGCATCAGAAAATATCGGGCTACTACTGTAAGTTGATGTGAAATTCCATGTAATCAGGTCTATAGAGCTTGGCACTCTCAGTCACACCCAAAGATAGCAATCTAACCAGCTTCGAGATCCGGGGACTTTTCAGCAATATGCATTGGCTCCAGCGAACTATGTCACACCGATACCTGACGCCTTGAGTTCCGAAGATGCAGCCCCCATGCTCTGCGCCGGAGTCACCACGTAAGTTAAATCTCACCGAAAGTGGCCGCAGCTACGGCCGCATGAGCATTCTGCTTATAACTACCCCGTACCAGGTACTCGGCATTACGAAAATCAGATGCCAAAAGTGGCCAATGTAAGTAGACCCCTAGACGAGATGCCCATGTTCTCGCAGTTGCTCAGGATCAACATAAATCTTTTTTGATAGAATGTTGAATGAACGTATATCGTTACTGACCAGAAATATCATACAGGGGTGGTAATCTGTACGATATCCTTGATGCGACTTTTTGTACTTTTGGACAGTGTCGACTGACTGACTCACTTGCAGCTGGTGCAGGTGGTGGGCTCGTTAGGACTCCCCCAAACATCCTGGCTCATGACTAACAGTATGGATCAGGGACACCTGGCGACACAAATTGGGCACCGCGGAATGGCCTTCCGTATTATTGGCATCGATCATGGTAGCAAGGAAGAACTTGTCAAATCTTGTGGCGCCGAGGTATTTCTCGACATCACGAAGTTTGATGACAAGACTATTGCCGAGGAAGTCAAGAAAGTTACGGGAGGTCTTGGAGCATCTGCAGTTATTGTGTGTACAGCCTCGAATAAAGCGTATGCCCAGGCATTGGACTTTCTCAGATTTGGAGGTACACTTGTGTGCGTAGGTATGCCTGAAGGAGACTTTGAGCCAATTGCAAAAGCTTTTCCAGCTGCCATGGTAAACCCACCTAGACGTACTTATAACTTCTCCTCCCTGACAGATCATAGGTCGCAATGGAACACAACATCAAGGGATCAGCAGTTGGTAATCAAAGAGAAGCGCTAGAAGTACGAGTTCTCCATACAGATCTTCGTTTGATACTAACGATCAGCAGGTGTTGGACCTGGCGGCACGGGGCCTTGTCAAGACATATCTCCGAACAGAGAAGATGGATAAGTTGACAGAAGTCTTCCAACAGATGTCGGAGGGGAAGATGCAAGGCAGAGTTGTGCTTGATCTGCAATGAGGATCAAGAGAAGCAGGTATTTTGAGTATCAAATAGGTGATTCTAGGGCGAAGGAGAGCTCGAAGAAGCCCGCGTTTTGATGCCTTATTATCATATGAGAAATTCAGACTGAACTCTATGCCTTTCTTTGACCAGCTCGGTCCAACGTCATTGATGTTTAACTGCAAACCTCTGATACTTCGGACAGAAGGGTCCTCCCAAACGGGGAGGCAACGCGGTGGACCGTGGAACTAATGCTTTGCTATCAAATCCTTTAAAGGGTATCCCACATAACTGCATCATCATGTTGCCCTATGATCTCTAAGAAGACAAGGAAGATGATGTCGGTTCTTCTGGGAATTATACCATGGTGAAATTGACCTCGTTACGTGCACCAGAAAAGTAGGCTCAGGCTGGAGAGCAGTCAATGGCTCGTGTCTGTATTATTCCAAGGGTGGCAAAAGCGCAACGATGAGTGCGTAGCCTGGACACATCACCAATCCGTTCTTGCTTCTCTCGACCTCGAGCTTCCACAGTACGTGAATTGTCTATGGTGTTGGCAGTCGATGGCAGGCTGCCGTTGGTTGGGCATAAGCCGAGAAAGAAAAAGGGGGCACTGGGCAACTCCAGTCAGCGCCTCAGGGATCCTGCAACACAACCTGGGTCGATAAGACTTCTGGATGCTGAGGTTGATATACGTTATAGGTGAGAGGAAGGAAGTGTGACGAGACAGACGGAACTGGACCTGAGCTGGAACTGTTCTCGCAGGCGAAAGTCAGCCCCAGGAAGTGCTGAATATCCCTGGATATCCGCCAAAGCAATGCTGCCAATGACAAAGCAGCAACGGTCGCTTAGCCGAGTGTGCTGCCCCTTTTTGTTGATCCTTGGAACACTTTTCCCCTGTCTAGTCACCTGGTAGCCTAACCCAACTCCACCAACTCCCTCATGGACTCCCCGTCTTCGCCGGTCATCGCACTCCCAACAGCACCATATTGAACGGTCATTGTGCTTGAATGCCTTACTCATTCCCAGCCGGCCGATTTGAAGACCGTCGACTCCTTGTGCGGCCTTCATAGAGACCTTTCACCTGCCCCAACCGCTGTTGGGCGCAAGGCTGAGTCCCATCGGTGTTGCTAATGATGTAGTGACAGAGGACGTAGTACAATAGGCAGTAGAATTGAGTCGTTCCTGGATCATCGCTATAAGACTTTAACAGTCTCGCAGCCATGGAGCTCACAGCCATCGTCAGTGACGCTCATGTCTTTACCTCCGCTTCCAGACTTGAACAAGCTTTCAATCACCCACAACATGGAAGAGTCACCTCGAAGAGTTTCCGACACTCTGGTTGAAGGAAAGGGCAAAGAAAGGGCTTCTACTCGCGATGATAGTGATCATCCCGACGCCGGCGAAAGTGGTAGCGATGGTGACTCCTCCAGCATCACGGATGATCCAGAGGAGCCAGACAGTGGCCCGGGAGCGATTACTGATACATCTGATGATGGACCTCTCTTTGCTCTGAATTTCTGCCGCCAGCATGGCGAAGGCAATCATCGTCTGTATGCTTTTCAGATTGCCTATGCGGAGGTAGAACGATATGGCCTGAGAATCGAGCGCGCAAAGCCAATACGCTGCTCCTGCCCCAACTCAGAAGAAGACTGCTGCCATAAAGAATGGTTTCTTGCAGAACTTTCAAAGCTTCCCGTTGAATCATACCTTGGTGAACCTGCTCTGGCCGACCCCTACACTAGGATTTCAATGAAAGGCCTTGCGAATGTCTGCAGAGATCTGCGTTGGGAGCTCAGAGAAGATCCCTCTGTACCCTCCGATGAGAAGTGGCATTTAGCAAAGCAGATCTCTATGTTTGGACCTAGTCGACAGACAAGATCAGTGCTCCGTGATCGGGTAAATACTGTTCTTGATATAATGCTCCCGCTATCTCCTATGCCACAATTCAGCGTTGGCGCAGATCACCACCAGGCCCTCTCAGAGTCCATCGCACCTGAGACTATCAGTGAAGATACTATCTGCATTCCGAACAGACCAGACGTAACGCTCGCTCGACTTCTAATTTTTGATGACCAATTATTCCATCGGTTCAAATCTCTGGTACCGACCGATATTCGGGCTTCAGCATACTTCAACAGGATGAGAGAAGAAGCAGATATTGCATTCAAACGCCTGGATTATTATATTGAGCATGGGCCTCTTCACGGTTCTTACACGGTAATCTGGTGTGCAAAAGAACTTGTCGATATCGTCGAGTCTATCCACGGGTACATCAAAGAGAGGCAGCCCCTATCTAGGGCCTCCCAGGAACATGCTGCCAATACTCTTGTCTCAATCCTCGAAGAGGTCGTGCGCCACATCAATGAATCCTATCAGAACATCACTTGGGTACGACATCGACGTCACGCTGAACCAGCCATAGACCGCAATCTTTATTTGCGGCTCATCGGGACCCCATCATCTGCAAATCCTTCCGGCGGCACTTTTGTACTGAAGGCATTACAGGACCTGTCTGAAGCCTGTCATCACGTAGAACGTCTGGAGGCAATTGAGCAACTTCTAGAGAAGAAGGCCTGGTCTGCTCCATCGGCATACAGAGCCAGTCTAGGTGCACTCATTGAACGGCTGACGGGTAGGCCCAGACCTAGCAGATCCGAACCTGGCAGATTATCTGGCAAACGTCCAGCGGGTGCTGCTTCCTCTACGGATCGGAGCTCTAAAAGAACGAAGTAAGCGTTTCCGGGAATTTGGAAGAGATACATCTACCTTTACGCAATAAGACCAGAGTGTCTGATAGATCATCGCCGTCATTCTCCCTCTGCACATGCGTGCAATGTTCCAATTTGTAATCCTGCCAAAGGGTTCATACAGACTTGCTTTAGCCGTTATGATAGTTTAGAGCTAATTTTTTCTGGTTCTCTTTCAGTTTCACGATGGCCGGCCATTGTGCAATACCTTCTTCGTGTTTATATTACTTTTCATGTCACATAGCAATCTCATCTTCAAATTCTATATTCTTGTATATGATTAATACAGTCCAAGTAGGCATATCACTGGAGTCTTCCACTCGCCAATTTAAATTGCTTTTTATGCTGTACTGCAGAGGGGCAATCCATGCTGCCCCTACCTAGCCCTTCACTCGGGAAATTGGCCCAAGTTGCTTAGTATATGCACAATATATACCTCTACAATCAACGAGCATATGTTTGGTATAATATACTGAGTTATAGATATCTATGATTACTCAAATCCAGGCGAGCTGGGATTGCCAAGCCACTCTAAGCTTTCCTCTGTTGCTGATTAGCTAGAAGCCGGGTTATACTACCTATATGTTTTCGTTATTTGTTTCACACTATAGGTACGTTTTAATCGTGATAGATCAATTCGCCCCGTTGCTGTTAGAAGTCTTTATTCATACTCCTCATTCATGATCTTCATTCGGCTCTCATTCTTTATACATATCGCGTAGTCAAGCGCGTGGATGATGAAGGGTGAAAGTAGAGTGAGATAATAAGTGTTGAATTGATCTGTCTAGAAAACAAAAGAAAGAAGTAAAAGAATGTGTTTAAATACATATAAGGATCCTTGTATGCCTAGGCGAGCTCCGTGCACTAATACCACAAGCTCGCACAGGCATTGCACAGTACTAATAACATGCAAGCTACTACCTGTGCGACAATACATGACTATATCTTGAGTGCGCAAGGCACCACACATTGCTAATATAGAGTCCGAATCAAAAGGCCTGATGTAGGACTTTACTGGCTCACGAGGCTCTGACGTCTAAGCCGCGCAGATACTCTTTGGGCCGTGCCTATCGTTATAGATTTTAGCGCGAGATCTTGCAAAGTATGAGTTGGAATATACTTATGTGCTCGGGGTTTCTGATGCTCTTAATAAGGCCGATGTTATCTGGCGTTTTTGTTGTTGCAATATGAGATATGAGATCACGTGCAAGCTCCACCAGGTTGGTAGAAGAGTGTATAGTAGAGGGCCTCTCCCCCAAGATGAGAAAACAACGAATTCAGACCTTATACACTCCTACTAGGTGCTATTAGTATGCGTTAAACAGAAATTAATCTCTATTACTATAAAGATATAAATAATAAGCTAAAACTATAAGTTATGTATTGTGTTCTTAAGTTAAGCTAATTGATCCCAAAAGGACTATATTCTTATTTTAGGAGTACCTGCTAGCTGTTCTTTGCCTTATTAGTTATATATCGCACCAAAAAGCAGGGCCCCACTCTCTAGTGGTTGGCTCATTTGGGTATATATACCGTATACGCAGGTCTGTATAATGCGACAGAAATCTTAAGAGGTAGCATAAGGCTATATATATATATAAATAGTAAGTAGTTAGGATGTTATATGTAACCTTATTTATTATTATATATAATCTCATTTCTTTATTTTTATACTTTTACTTCACTTATATTATATAATACTTGAGATCTTGATTATTAGTAATAATATTCTTTTGTTTTTTCCTTTTATGCCTCTTATATTATTCTAGCTTCTCTTATAAGCTTTTATCTTACTCCTTAACTTGCTATTTAACTGAACAAGTATTAAACCCTTTCTTTTTATTAGTAGTATTAAGGTTATATTAAAGCTAGTTCTTATAAGATTAAGTAAATGTCGCATAGGTAGTAGCCTATATATTGAAATGGGGAAATGAGATCACGTGTGGTGACGAATGAGGTCACGTGCGACACCCCAACCACTTACTATTCATGTATATATATAGCCTTATGCTACCTCTTAAGATCGCTAATTAATTAAGTGTCGCACAGGTAGTAGCCTATACGTTATTAGTACTATATAATGCCTGTACGAGCTTGTGGTATTAGTATACGAAGCTCGCCTAGACATATAAGAGTCCTTATATATATTTAAACACATTCTTTTACTTCTTTCTTTTGTTTTCTAGACAGATCAATTCAACACTTATTATCTTACTCTACTTTCACCCTTAATTATCCACGCGTTTGACTACGTAATGACTAGCTAATAACCTTAAGAACTATATATATACTAAGTATATTAATATCTAATACTATTAGATTAATAGTTAAATTAAAATAAGAGAAGTAGACCTAGAATATATTTCTACTAGATAGCTAATAGCTAATAGGCTTACTAAGCCCTTACTATAAGATACCTTTATCTAGTTTTATAACTATAATTAATATGAAATAATTCTTTGAAAAACAAGATTTTAGTAATAGAAAGTAGAATATTATATAAATTAGACTATAAAAATAAGTGAGTACTAAATCTAATATTAGCATATAAAGCATTTGTTGAACACATACTAATAACACCTAGTAAGAGTGTATGAAGTGTGAATTCCTTAATCTCTCATCTCGGGGGAAAAGCCCTTTATATATACCCTTCTTACCTACCAACCTAGTAGAGCTTGCATGTGACCTCATATTCCAACAAGTAAATAGTATAAGGAATATCCTAAAGGAAGTTCTAGTAAGTAACCTTATAGTATATACTTACTAGGCATATATAGCTAATCTTTAGCCAAGCAAATTTGTATATTTTAAAAAATATAATTTAAAATAAACAAAAGTAAAGTTAAATTATAACTTTAATTTATATATTAAGATTAATAAGATAGAAAACTTAATAAAGATGTTCTTTAAGCTAAAAGAGCTTTATAAAAGGAAAGGTATAAGTAAGTATCGCATAGAGGTACATGTGGATAATTGAGGATAGTAGTGAAGTGAGATAAAATAGTCTTGTATTGATCTCTAGAGGGAAGACAAAAGAAAGGTATAAAGAGTGACTTTAAATATAGTATAAGCCCCTGTTTGAGTACGCGAGCTTCCCACCATAAGATAGGGAGCTCGCACGTGTTTAAACGGTTAGTAACGCATGTTATTAGGTCTGTGCGACAGGTGTTTAATTTGTACCTATTGCGGTCAAAGGGAATGTGGCTGCTAGTAACCATAATGCTGCCTTTGGTATAATAGAGGGCCTAGAACGTGAGAGCAGGCATAGGTATCTTACTAAGGTTAACGGGATGTATTCCAGTATCCTTCAATGCTTGTTCAACTACCTAGGAGAGCTACCGCAGCTATTACCAACATAGCTAATAGAGCTAGGGCAAAGATCATATGCGTAATAGAAGTTATCGCTAGCTTTAATGCCGCCCTTAGACAGGGGAAGTAACTAGAGATACTAGACTTTAGCGACAATATTAGTATAGATCTCAAGCTAGGTTAAATTAATGACTAAGCTATGGCGACCGCTAGTACCGAATTTGAGAGGTTATGGTTAGTAGGTAAGGTAAAGACGGAAAGGGTCTCTAGGGGCTAAAGTAGGATTAAGTATCTTTGCTATCTACTACAGAAGTTATATTTATGCTTTTTTCAAGGGCGAACAGCTAAGTCTCTTTTGCAGAGTTAAGTAGGTGTTGTTTTGAGACCAAAAATCCTTTTGTATAGTATACCTCGTCAAGTATAGTTAATAGAGGTTAGGTTAGGTTAAGCATATCACGTAAATAGCTACTACCTAAGGCGAGGAAACTAGCTATTGATAAAGCTAGCACCTTTCGAAATAGTACGTATTAAATCTCGTAGCAAGAAAAGAAAACAACTTATAATGTTATTAACTATTTAGCAAGATACATATAATCTGAAAGTTCGGGATAGAGTACAAGTTCTCTCTTTTTGTTAAGTTTGGCTTGAATACGTGCTTAGGCGCCGCGTCCCTTCTTGTTATGCATTGCCTTCTATTTGCACGGTCTAGACAGGATTATTTTCAAAATAAGTTGTGTATTAAGAAAAACTATTTACCTTAAATCGATGTTAACTCAATTTTGAGAAAAGTCAGATCTTTCACTATCCAATTAGCCCTAGCATCCCTTAATTGCATTACAGAGTGAATAACAGCTACACCCAGCACTTTACACCCAACAGCTCTACCAGCCTTCACGTTCGTGCTCAGCGCCGAACTTAGGGATTTGAGCTTCTAAAACAGAGACATCTATATAATAGTTAAATTAATATTAAATAAAGGATTTGAGACAAGTTTATATGCGGAAATGTCCGGCTGGCGTACAGAAGACAAGCTTTGTGAAAAGATATAGTGTATGCTATAATGAAAATATACAATCCTGGTTGGCTCTGTTTGGATGTAAACATTTTAAAACATCTATTGTTCTTCTGCCGTGTGAAGTTTCAAGAATGAGATCATGGTCAATTCCTAGTTCCTTTCCAACTCTAACCAATTAGGTAATAAGCGGATGGACAGATGACAAAGCGTCAAACCCTTTTCTAATGTTCTACAATAGCTGCTGACCTCACTTATGTATGTTAGTCTTATAGATAGGCATGCATATAAGACAACTACAGCCCCTTAGTAGAATCAATGATAGTCCTGTCAAAATTAATCAAAACGCTAGCAAATATATACTTAGTCGATTTCCCCTTGGATTTTAGCATGCTAAAGTAGTTATTGGTCCGGCGTTTTAAAAAATGTCATAGTAAGATATTAACACGAGGTGAATCACAAAAGGGATCTAAAGCGAGTAAATCTACAAAATACCTACTCGTTTGAAGAAATCTCCGATAGAGAAAAAGATCAGAAGGTGAGAAAGATAAGTTCGGGAAGGACCGGGGCATAATAGGATGGAGCTAGTGTAAGACCTAATTAAGAGGTTCTTGAGATAAAGCAAGGTGCTATTCGGGACATTATTTCGGAAGCGATATTAGAAGTAACTCCGGAAGGAATTTCGGTTTCAATCGCAGCGTTCAGTGGAATGTCCACAATTAGATAGAAATGAATGTGACCTTGTTCAGAGTGGTAGCGGTTTTCATTAGCTGTTCATGAGCGGGATCTGAATCTAATCCCGAGTATTACTCTGTTGCTTTCTACGACAAAATCAAAGTACCTCCTGAAAGCAAATCCACTTCCTCCGAAGGACTTCGCTTTTAGCATCTGATCAAAATGAAGACAAGCTATACTGTAGGGAATCTGCTCGTCCTTGAGCCTACTGTCTCGATTGTGGGGTCTGGATCCATTGGTGCCGTGTATGCGCGAAAGCTCATCGACGCGAAAGATCGATATCAAAGTCTTGATGGTAGATATCGGCGAGCAGTGAGTAGCCAGGCTCTACTTACTATTAGTGTTGGAATATGAGATCACGTGCAAGCTCCACCAGGTTGGTGGAAGAAGTGTATATAATATTAACTTTATTGAATAACAAGGGAAGAATATATAATACTTTTGTCGCACAGACCTAATAACATGTATTACTAATCGTTTAAGCACGTACGAGCTTCCTACCATAAGGTAGGAAGCTCGCGTACTTCAATAAGGGCTTATATTATATTTAAAGTTACTCTTTATACCTTTCTTTTATCTTTCCTCTAGAAATTAATATAAGACTATTTTATCTTACTTTACTATTATCCTTAATTATCTACGCGTACCTCTATGCGATAACTTTTAACTTTAGAATTAGATTTCGAAGTATATAAATAAGAATAAGCTCTTAGTAGCTACTATGAAGCTTATATTAGAATTAGAATTAACCCTTAATTTATAACGTTTAGTTTAAAACCTTTAATAAAACTTAAGGCTAAATAAGAAGGTCTTAATTAAAATAGTATATATAAATTATTATTTAAGCTTAAAACAAGCTTCTAAGAGACATGTTAGCTTACTTATATAGAGTATAAGGCTTAGAGAAAAGCTTATGACTAAGTAAAAGGTTAAAACATTCTAGAAATCTAAGGTTTCCTAATTATAAAAGACTTTCTAGAAGCTATTTCTAAGTTAGCTCTTAAATAGAGTTAGGTTTAATATATAGAAATTATTACTACGTACAATCGAAAAATCTCCTTTCTAGAGCTCTTTACTATACTGCCCTATCGTTTCAGCCAAGCATTATTACTACGGAAATTCCCTTATATAACAAGCTCGAAAATCATTATATAATTATCTCCATTCGAAGCTAGTATGCAGAATATATACTATTCTCCGGATTAGATTACTATCTATAATACTAAAAACGTTATTATTAAGCTAACAGGGTTGACTATCGCTAATAGGCTTTAGCGGATTTATCAAGATCTCGAAGCTGTTTTTTCTAAGGAAGCTAGGGTTGCTTTAATCGTTTGTATTAACTATACTAATAGTGTATATATCATCTTTTCTAACGGCGACGTCACTTATATTTGACCCTCGGGTAATACTAATAAGTTACGTATCTATTTTGTAGCTAACACGTAAGCTCGTGCCGATTCGATTGCTAATTAGGGGTTAGTAGAACCAAATAGCTTCCTTAGACGCTTGGAAAATATAGTCTAAAGTTTCGCTGGACTTTTATGTTACATAAAAAAAACGTAGTATAGTACTACCCTATGCTACTTCCCCTCTAAACCTTTTAAGGTTTCTAATTTTATGAATTTGCTTAAAGTAAGCCTAACTATAAAAAGCAAATCGATCTTTTCTCGTTTTTTAACAGTTTCGTTCTTTGTGTTTTATTTTTCCTTTGTCCTATTTCCCTCTCCCACTCTTGAATTTAAGCTTCGACGCTTTAACGTAATGCCTCTGTTGGCTTTTCGAAAACACCAATATTTTTGAAGATAATTTTATACAGATACAAACATCATTCACCAGGTACGAATTATAAAGCCCTCTCTCTCACACGAGTGGCTCGAACGGTGGTATAATCGTTCTTGCCCAGTATTTTAATATTATACACTTGTTTCTCTATCTTATATCGATATTCCCACTATTGTATTCATTAATTGCTACGTTTTACAATGTCTATCTCGTTGTATACATCGGAGCGCTTAGGAATTACCATGGCATATTTGTTGAGACCCGTGAGACTGGGGACAAAAGCGGATATTTGTGCCACGTCACTGGCAATATCCAAAATGGAATGATTTATGATTATAAAGGCAAAGCGACCGGAGTAATTCTAACAGCTTTGGTGGTCTGAAAACACTCATTGGGACTTTTACGCACAAAAGTTATGCTCATATAGGCAGCGTCGTCGACAGCATTCCGCTGCCGAGGAAGCAGTGTATCTATCCAGTACTCAAGGTAACTAAATAATGTATGTAGAGAGATTTAAGCTACAATGATGAGTAATATGTCCTGCTAAGACTTCAATGGGAAATGACAGTATACACATGTGGTATTTCAAGCAGCCGAAGTTTACAAACACTACTACCATGATCGACTCGTAAATTATGTTGTTCACTCACGTTCCTGACCCTCTATCCATATTCTAACGAGTCCTTATCAAAATACTCATCTAATGCAGCATATTTAAATATTCTATTTGTGGATATATGGCCCAGCTACTTTTGGAGGTCTTGAACAACCTAGGATGCCAAGTTATATTGGTATGGATAACTTAATAAACGCCCGCCAAAAAGAAACGATCACAGTATATATGCAGTATATATGCAAGTAAGTTCAGGTCACCACGATACCCCCCTCCATTCAAAATTTCCGTCAATATTTACAAAACCTCCCTTTTCAATGGCCTTTTCCCATCCCATCATGACGGCAAGCAATTTGCAGCCCGTCGCACTTACTGTGCAGACCACCTGGTCGCTAACTTGGCCTAAGACGGCTAGGTCCATCAGATAGGCTCTCCCGACGAGTTCTCTTAGCCTAAGGGCTTCTTGTGTAGGTGGTAGCGTCGTGTCAGGTGTCTCGGCGGCTGTGGCAGGAACACTACTTGGCTTTCCCAAACTCCAGAACATACCGGCGAAGAAACCACCTTCCCACCCAACCGATTCATCAACGAAGTTCCGCATTCCGGAAGCGCCAGTGGGATTAGGGCTCTGCAGATTTTGTTTCGAAGCAAGACGGATCTGCTCCTGTGCGCGCATAACGTGCGAGAACTCCTCTGACTCATAGACATCGGGATCATCAGACGCGACAACCACGAGGCTGTATTTCTCCGCCCCCAGATCTCCACCACTATGGGAACCAGAGCTATTGGAGGTTTGATGCATGAGTTCGTGAGCCTTATCACTGTAGCGATCTAGAGGCACATAGCTGTCTCTGTACTGGAATTCATATGGACGTCTGTCCCCATGGCGGACATGGACGCCTACGATTATCCCATTCGCCCCTTCCTCATCTGAAGAGAGGGTCTTCGAACGAAGCTCCGAGACACGCTTGTCGACATAGTCCTGATCGTCACTTGACAGTTGGAAAAGTAGTTCGTATCCTTGGCGTGCAAATTCAAACATGGGTTTTTGTCGATACACCTCCATCTTTCGAGCATCTTCGTAAGCATCGTGGAAAGCACCACCAAACATGAAAGAAGTCGTGGCCGCTGAGGCGACGAGGTGACGAGCATGATGCGGACAAGGCAGCATCTCGTGACGGGGCGGCGGTCTGCATTCTGGTATTGGTGGAGGTTTGAAGAATTTATCATAATTGCCGTATGCCCTGCTCATGTTAGATTATATATCGATAAGGATGCATTGAGACAGACCATCTTGAATCATCAATGAAAAAGCTTCGTCCTTCCTTTTGCGCCAAGCCATAAGCAGTCCACAACATCATCAATGTCTTTCCTAGGCCAGCATCACTTGTTTCCAACACGAACGTCAAGCTCGTTTGGCAGACTTCCGACTCAACTAGACCGTCCGTATTCTCTCCCACAAGCGGCTGTTGCCTCATGTTCGTTTTAGCTTTGGGTCCAGGGAGAAGGCCGTGAAGTTCTGCCTCCGCAACATCCATGAAATTCGGATCCACGTGATAGTAGCCATAATGAGCAGCATGTTCTCGATGCGTATGGCTATGCAGATCCGCGACATGCTTGGCTACCTCCCTATTCTGCATACAGATCTCTGCATATTGCTCTGGCTGTAGTGGAAAATCGTGATCTGGTGGTATTGAGACGGTCCATTTTGCCCGACCACGTTTATCCGTGACGACCACCGGCGTTGGGAAATCCGGTAACTCAAACTCCCCCACCATCTCATACTGATCAGCACCATTTGTCGTCCATCCCACTGATTCTATCGATTTGCTGATTGAAATTCTGTAGAAGCCATAATGTAATATCAGTAGCACCCCGCACAGCCACAAAGCCGCCCGCAAGTATTTTCGGGGCTTGTGGATAGGAACTGGCCTACCATGCCTGGGTATCAAGGCGGGAAGACTTGGAGATGGAGGTGGGGAGGTAATGAGATGATTGAAGCTGAAGCGAGAAGACGTCGATGATATAGGCCCCTTCTCCAAGCTATTGTACGAGGCAGCTCGTCGGAGGCTGATCCTGGGCGAGCTCTGGTGATTTCTTGATGAGAGGATCATGTCGGCGTGTGTGTAGGTGTTTGTGAGATCGAGAGTTGGAGGCATTTGAAAGCGTTTTGGCACAGCCAGTAGAAGGTAGAATTGAAGTCTAGTGTACTGTATTCAATGGACTCAACAGACAGATCATCGATAGCTGCCAAGAGAATGGGACGATTGTGCCTGCACGAAGAGGATAGCAATCCTCGGTGGGAAATTCATCTAGACATCCAGTTTGACCTATAGAGACCGGCTTTGCTTGGATGTCGGAAAGGCAGGAGACGAAGCAGACGCGCGAGACAGACGACAGATCGATCTACAATGCTAGGACGGGTACTGGCAAGAAAAGTGAAGACGACGATGCATCAATGTAAAGACCTCTACTCCAAGGAAGCCCGAACGATTCTGTCAGGCCACAGCGGAGGGAGTGGAGGTCAGCGGGAACGAAAGTATTGTAGCGAAATGTGAAGGAAGGATTTGGCCAGCAGCGCCTCGTAATGCATGAGAGACAGGTGACGTCGCTGGTGGAAAGCGAGCGCGGATCCTTCCCCCTCTGCTTTGAGTTTTGATTTCTCGTTGGAGGACAGAAGAAAACGGAATAATAATTGTGTGGGGACCGGATAGGGGAGGGGAGGGGGAGGAGAGGAGAGGAGAAGAGAATGATAGTCTCGGAAGAGAGTACAGCACGGCAAGTAGAGTAGAGTAGAGTAGCGTACAGTGGGTATGAAGCAACACCAGCAAGCACCTGAATGATGATCTACCCGAGACAAGGAAGACGACCAGGAGAACACACACCAATGGGCCGGGGAAGGGCGAAGGAGCGTTGACAGGATGGATGGGGACCAGGATGATGATTGGAGGCTGGGGGGGGGGAGGAGGGGGGGAAGGGAGGGAGATGACAGACATGCCAGGCCGGATGGGGAAGAGAAGAGAAGAGAACAAATAGAATCAGAAATTGAAGGGAGGACAGAGAGAAGAGAGGGGATTAAGCGATATACAAAGAGTGAGTTGAGTTGAGTTGAGTTGAGCTGAGCTGAGTTGAATAGGTCGAATGAATGTGAGTGGAGGAATGAGAAGTCGAGAATCGAGGGATGGGGTGAGGTGACAAGGGTGGACAAGGGTGGACAAGGGTGTGGGATGTTGGAAACACTGATGATACATGCTCTCCTACTCACCTACCTAGTCTTGGGCGGTGATTGGTGGAAGGGGGATGTCAATTCCTCTCGAGCATTCGTCCAATCAGAGGAGAGAGGAGAGAGGGACATGAAAGAAAAGAGCAAGAGAGCAAGAGCAAGAGCAAGGACCAGATCAGGCAGGATCGGATCAGAGTCAGGGTCAGGGTCAGGGTCCAGGCAGGAGCTCCGAGTCGTTGGGTCCTAGCAAGACTCGTCACTCTCGTCACTCTCAAGGGTTTGTTTCTCTCTCTCTGTTGTGTGTGTAAATGATCGATCTCTATCTATATTGTCTAGCGGCTGGGCTGGGCTGGTACTGTACTGTACTGTACTGTACCTACCGACTGCACTATACCAGACTCACGAAGTATTGCTGTTTGCTGGTAATCTCTATTCATCTACAGTACATGTCTCCCAGATCTGCAGATATGATTTATCCTTTGCTATATCCGAAGAAGCATCTACAGGAGCAGGCACCAGCTCAAACACCAATTGAGACGACACCTGCCATCATCTATCTCTCACGTTTCGTTACCAATCTGATGAACAATCCTCATCCTCTCTCACTTGCCGCACACTGCAGAGCATATTGTGAGTCCAGATACTGCATTACTTACTGCACGGTACGATACGGTACTGTACTGTGCACATCAGCTGCCTTTTTGTTTCATCCTTGCCCTTTTCCTCTCTTCCTCTCTTTCCCCCTGCCCCCTGCCCCCCACCCCACAAACGCCACACGGCAACTGGAAAGGGTCCAAAAACATGAAACACGCTACCGAGTCGTCTGCTTCCCACCAATGATGGTGAATCAATCATTGGCCCCTTCCCTCCTTCCCTCCTTCCTTCCGGCCAGTGCCAGTGCCAGTGCTAGTGCCAGTGCCACCCACCTGCCTAGTGCAGCCCAACTTCACAGCCACTGAGATCTTCACACTGGCAGAGCAGGTGACCGGCCATTCTTCACGATCATCACAATCACAAGTGAAGTGACAAGTAGAACTAGACGCGCTACCCCAGTGGCTTTGTAGCTTGTACTGCACTAGGACAGTTCTTAACATTCATTCGCAGCTCCCCATGGCTATCTTTCCTTTAGTTTTGAACTAATTTGATTGTGGCTATCGATGCTCAGTGCGAACTTGAACCTGAACCATTCCGCATCCTGCGACTTGTAACTGCTGTGCCTGTCTGCATATACATTATGCTCTATCGCTCCCCAACAGTACTGCGGGACTTACAATGGTAGAGTATAGATTCCTCCACCGCTTCCTCCATCCTGTCCTTCTTCATATCCCTCAAACCGAACAGCCTCTCTGTGGCCTGTCATTCCGTCAGCAGGTCAGCTTCCCCAAAATCCTCTCGATGATCCTTCCGGTCATGGCCCCTATCAACTGGGTAGCATCTTTTCGTGCATGGCTTGTCAACTATTCTTGTAGACTTTGACTTGGTCGGGTGAGCGAGCCCGAACAATGTGTCCTTCCGTCACACTCTTGATATCTCTTCGATAGGCAAGGCGCTGGGCAGCTATCTGCAATTGCTGAAGCCAATGCGCCGACTTGGGGATGGCACAATATATTAAAGGCATTACTCCAATGGCTGGCAATCCTCTCAGCCAGAACGAGTCTTCTTACTGGTAGCCCTAGGCCGGACACGCGATGCAGAAAGCCACAGAATCAGATTCCATCCATGCACGCTTTGTATACCCCCATCCGCATGATTATCTGGCTTCATTCCAAAGGACTTCGATCTGACGGCCGTCAATTTCTGCCTGTTGTTATCAATAACTTATTCAAATCTACTAAACCCAAACCCCTATGCAATCATCCTCGAGTTAATGTCTCACAGATCGTGAGATAGTAGTACAGCTCGCCTCACAGGAATTTATTCCGGGTGGCATGACCATCAAACTAATTCACATCGTGTTGAAAATGTGAGCATCACTATTGCACCAGTTCAATTACATCGAAGCCTCATGCTTCTCATTCAAGGAAGAATACATAGACTGCCAATCGCCTACCTCTACAGCATGGCTTGGACCATCTCACGCTGTCCTGTGATGTGCAGTATTTGTTCACAATACCTCAAATTTCCTATTCTTGTCGTAGCATCTTTATCTACCCATAAGCTCTGGCGTCCACTTTTCCGTACGCCAGTCGTCCCTTTAATCTATATTACAACCGCAGTCACCTTGATATAAAGGTGCTCGGTGCCGCGATCAAATAAGAAAACCAAAGATTATTGCGCAGTGGGGTATAAGAGATAGGTCACAAAATGAAGGTTCCAAAAACGCCAGCTTTAAGCTCTCCAACCATGTCTGTCTCCGCCCACCTTCATTTACCAATCCTGTCGCACGATGCGAGTCGGCCTATTAAACCTCCGGAACGAGGGCTGAGCTTTCGCTCGGCGCCATCAGTGAGCCCTTCAGGTCCATGGAGTGGGCATCGATGGTCTCGCGCTTCCGCTCGCTGGCAATGCGCACACTGCCAGGTCTGACACCTTTTATGAGCTGGCCACTCTCAACACGGTCTTGTATCATTTCGTCCAGAATCTTGCTCATCTCATCGACGCTCTTCGTCCGTTTTCGTATCTTTGGCGATATAAGACTACCGGATAGAGGCCCTGGAGAGACAGGACCATTATCGATCAGTTGTGACGTGCGAGTAGAAACTGGGCTCAATGGACCATTTTCCAGCAACTGCAAGACCGTAAGTGACCGAGGATCCCGATCAGCCGTGTCCCTTGATCGAGCTGCACTGCGCAGCGCAGTCAGCATCCGATCCTTGTCATCAAGCCTTGCTCGAAGATCTGCGATCTCAGCGTCCTTCTCCTTGAAAAGGGCGGCGACACCGTGGTCTTCTCCAACCATCACGCCCGCCTTGCCCGGTGTGGAGAAGCCGACCGACGTCCTTGAGTGACTGGAACGCCTTGCTTGTAGCAAGCGCTTCTCTAAGGTTTGACAGTATCGGTTCTTGTCGGCTAGATCTGCCTGAAGCGCCCGATTCTGAGCGGCCAGAGACGCAGTACCGTCACCGAATTCGCCCAAAGAATCCTCGTCCTCCAGCGAACCATGGTCACCAAGTGACAGACGTCGAGCTCCCGGGAGCTGTCCGATAGTGGATACTGAATTGGCGGATGTGCTTCGTTCAAGAGAACGCCGTCCAATCGTGGAAGGGGCTATCGAAGATCGAACAGATACTGCACCATTGGATGTTACGGTGGAGATCCTCTGATGAGAACCTAATGATGAATATGACCCGCTAGCGTTGACACCGGTTGATTTAGAACTTATGATGAGACGATTGAGGTGTTCAATCCTCTCTTTCAACGCCGTTCGAGCAAGCTGCATCTCTAGCATCTGCTCTTCGTGGCGCTGCTCGGCTTCCTTCTCACGCTTCTCCTCATCCTCACCCTCATCCTCTTTCTTCCTTGCCTGCCCTTCAAGTTGGCCACGTAGCTCCATGATCTCCATTCGGTATCGTTCAAGGAGCACCCTGGCGCCACCATCCCCTCCTGATCCTATGGCTTCCTCGGCTCTCTTGGCATGACTGACAATATTGTTCTTTGCCCTTGATGCGAACTTCAGCGTATTCAAAGTCTCACCAGTGTGGCCATTTGCAGCTGCAGCACTGGCAGCCGATCCAATCTGTATGGTGCAGAGAATGCTGACGAGGGAGTCTCCCGAGAGTGCTCCTTGTAACAATCTTGTCAGTTTGCTGTCTCTGTAAGGGAGGTGCTTGCCATCTTTGTCAGTTGGCTTCCCATCTTTGTCTTTGTCGTTTGAAAGCCGAGCAATGACAGTACCGAGCGTCAACAAGCTCTTGTTGATATGCGAGCCTTCTGTCCGCCGCTCCTTATTCTCGGCGGCTCTTTCAGAACCCGCTAGATCGATCAAGCTGAGTGTCGAAACTCGAACGCCACCAGGCAGCATACCGGATCGCTTGTTCTCAGATATGGCTCCGCTCCCGGGTATCCGCTCCCGACTTTCCACCACTATCTGCACAACTGCATGACTTCGAGAGCTTCTGGAGTTGAATTGCGTACTGGAGGTTCTCCGTGCATGGTCACCTCTTGCAATCACTCTCAACAGTTGTGTTGGACTTTGTACAATTTCTTCTTTCAGTGGACTTGCATAAACGCCCCGTTTGCTGTCCTCCCGAAGCTTGATCTCTTCTTGCTGAGGAGTGCCGGGTCCAATAGTCCCGGAGGAAGGACTGCTCAACAGATCATGTATTTTCTCGTTGTAGATTTCCAAGTAGCTTACTCGAAGGAGAAACTCCCGTGAAGGCGTCTCGCGAATGTAAGAAAATATATCCGTAATTGCGAGAGGTATGACACCAGGTGATGTAGCGGTCCCTTGCATTGAGAAGGTTTTACCTGTCCCAGTCATCCCATACGCAAAGACGGTCCCGTGATATCCCTCCATCACCCGCCGAACGAGCCTCTTAGCTGATGAATCGTAAACTTTCGCATTATTGTCATCGGTAGCAAAAACATTATCTATGCATGTGTTAACACATGGGGAGCTTGCTCAGAATGACAATTACTTGCCGTAATAGTATTCCCCCCCTTCCTTTCCCCGATATGAGACTAAAGCTTTCCTGCCGTCAATCGCCCAGTCACGATCATTTTTTGTCCTGTCTCCGCTGCCATCGGGACGGACCCGGACACTGACAATCACATTACCCTTACCCTCCGTTGGCTTTGATGCTTTGTCGTTGGGAGTATCACTGGCAGGTCCTCGACTGCGAGGACCATCACCATTATCTTCAAACGTTGTCGCCGAAGTAGAATATGAATCTTGTGCCGATGAGCTTCGACTTTGGGGCGGTGATGGTAGGCTGAGCAGACCGTCGGATCCACGGGCGCCTGGCCCACTGGAAATTGACCTGCTGTCTCCGCTGCCGTTGAGTAGACTTGGTGTGTTACTGTTGAAGTAGCTTTGCGAGGGAGTGATTCCATTCTTGCGTTTCTGGACTTTGCTGTTTGCTATGGACGGACTATTATCTGTGGGATCTTGTTTCGTCCGAGCTGCGGCACCGCCAGAAAGTGGGCTTGGGGGCAGACTGACTGTCCTCACTCCTCCCCGAGGCGGTTGTGGAAAGGAATTGATACTGATAGTCTTTCTGATGGTTTTCCCAGCCGCGTTAACTCCTGGCGTTGTTCTCAATTTGGGGAGACTCGTATTTGATCCAGCAGGAGTAGTAGGAGGTGGTATTCCAGAAGATGAAGGGGTCCGCAAAGAAGATTTGGGGAGACGTGGAGGTGATGCGTCGAGCTTGCCGCGTTCCGATGTTGTTGGAACATTGTCAGCGCTTTTGCGTGTCTTAGTTGGCAATGCTGGTAGGGCGGTAGTAGGGGGTCCATATGCTGGCTTCGAGGGTCGAGGAATGGCTGCTGCCATGACGGATGTAGGTCTACGGAGTCAGACCAGTGGAAATGAAGACCAGATGAAGATATACAGTCCACC
Source organism: Proliferodiscus dingleyae (assembly GCA_003988795.1). Taxonomy (NCBI): domain Eukaryota; kingdom Fungi; phylum Ascomycota; class Leotiomycetes; order Helotiales; family Lachnaceae; genus Proliferodiscus; species Proliferodiscus dingleyae. The sequence continues at coordinate 811,660 of QYAK01000013.1, read as the reverse complement.
GGCGAGATGTGGTCTGCCAAAACGTGGGGACCCGGTCGTCCATGAAACTGGAGCAGCGAGCTCCCAAATGTTTAAATGGTGCTTTCCGGGAGAAGAAACCGATAGGGTGTAAGTGTCGGACTTCTTAGAACTTTCGTCCAATTAAGCGTCGACGAACCCGGGGAGCTTTCGCTGCGCCGAGGGCTCTCCGCTGCCGGGAGATGTGAAACGTGATAATATGCAAGTCGATATGCCTGAGCATAAGACCTGATGCTCTAATCCTGGCAAGATAGTCAGTGCGCATGCTTCCAGATATATCCCAACGATCAGCGCATGAACACACTTTAACATTGGAGACGAGTAAATCACTTGTCGCAGTGTTGGGTATGTTTGTTGAACAGATCGACCACAAGCACCAAAGTTACATCAAAACTATAAATGACGAAGAATCGACTGACCAGCAAAATGAGCAGCGCACAATCCACGTAGCAGAGTCAGATCGCTTCTTGTGCACCGTCGAACATGTATCGTGCAGACCTCGTCGGGACTTGCAGTTCACAGTCGCGACACCGGTGGCCTGCAGGTACCTACGGAACCCTGGATCATGTAGATATCAAAGTTCGTCCCGCAGTATATGAACGAAGCAGAAATTGTCCGAAAATCCTTGCACCGGCAGCGCCGTTTGACAGTTCGGCAAGGTTGAGCTGTAGTGGTGTTCAATGCGTCGGCAAGTTCGCCGGGAAGCTCGACTTCCACAATCTGCTATGTGGACTCGACCAGCTTGGCTTGCTTTTCGTCAATCGCGCTGGCGACGAGACAAGTCGGAAGATCCGACCCTGTGGTGACTTGTGTAGGGAAAACCGAAGAGAGAAAGCCTTTCTTCTGTTCGGATATGGTCGAGGTAGTGCAGCTGTAATGATGTCCGCCCTTCCAACTTCTGCCAGAGAGACCTGCAAAGCCGTGGTTTCAACTTTCGTTTCGACCGGTACTTGAATTCTGCGACGAGTGGTCTTCCTGGTTACGGATCGCGGTCGATCCAGGCACAGGAGAAGTTTAGCTGTGCCAGTATAGGGGCTCGACTTGGGAGTGCGGCTTGAGGCTGGTGCGGTAACGCGAGTGAGGATACCTGCAGGTAGGCAGTGCGACTGTCCTCGATTGGACAACGGTGAGGGGGACTCGAGAAGGACAGCGCGAGGGAGAGAATGGGAAATGGTCCAACTGAACGCGTATATGTGGACCGGCTGCCTATGATTAAGATGGGAGGAAGAAGAGATTTAGAGATGCAGGTAGGTAAGGAACGAGAACGGGAACGGCAACGGGGGTTGGGTATGGGCAAGGCGACGATAGCCTCGTGAAGGCGCGCTGAGGGTAGAGAAGTCGGGGTGTGAACACGAAAAGAGGGAAAAAGGAACGATGAAGTAAAGTTAGGTTAGGTAAGGTTGGGTAGGGTAGGGTAGGGTAGGGTAGGGTAGGGTGGTGTAGGGTGGTGTAGGGTAGCTAGCTGGTGGAGGTGCAGTACAATACGGTGCAGGACAGTACAGTACAGTACAGTACAGTACAGTACTATGCTAAGTATAATTAAACTACACTACATACGGTACTGGTGGGTAGGGGAGGAGAGGAGAGGGGAGGGGAAGATACTGCAGGTGCAGGTGCAGGTGCAGGATGGGGATGGGACAGGAGAGAATAAGCTAGAATACCCAAGGGTACAGCCGTGGGTAAGGACGGTAGGGTAGGGTAAGGTAGGGTACTATACAGACTACAGTACAGTACAGTACAGTAATTACAGTTCCAGTTCCAGTTCCAGGGCGGATGCACGTTGACTGACTGGCTCTTGGCTCGTGGGTGATGTGTGGATGATGGTGGTGGTTGATGGTGATGGCACTGGGCGACGGCAACGGTGCTGTGGATGCCATGCGATGCGATGCGATGCGGCACAGACTGGGACCAGGGCAAGGCTAGGCTGGGCTGGGCTAGGATTTGAAGATGGGGGAAGGGAGAGGGGATAAGGGGTAGGAATGGGGATAGGGATGGGGATGCCCTTCCGCTCCTGCACCTGCACCTGCAACCGTGACGCAGCGCCCGCTGCCGTTGAACGACTCGATGGGAACTGCCCCGAAGACTGCTGCTTCTTACTGTATGCTGTACTGTATGGTGGTAACAGATGTTTGTGTATTGAACGATGTGGTGGAGATGGTGGTGGTGGCTAGAGAGGTGTGGTGTTGTGACTGGATTTTCCCATACAGTACAGTACAGCACAGCACAGGACAGTACTGTACATATCCACCCATCACACACACATTATATGCATCAATTCTCCTCAATGCGACAGCGCACTGTCGTGCAACACGCACCGAAGTGTAGCCATGTCTTGTAATAATAGGGGGGATAAGGGGAGAGAGATATATATATATTCTATCCAAACCATCGGGGGGGGGGGCGTTGGGAGCTGCTACTGTAGAGATGAACTGGTGACTTGAGCTCGAAGGAAGAAAGAGGGAGCGAGAGGAGACGAAGAAGATACCTACTCCGTAGGGATAGGGATAGGGATAGTAAGGATGTCCCGAGAGCAGAGCCCAACTAGGGTGGGGTGGGGTGGGATGGGTTGGGTTGGGTCGGGTCAGGTTGGGTTGATTGGGTTGATTGGGGCCAGTTGCTTATCTTGTCTTGTCTTTTGTCTTATTTTCTCCTGTCCTGTCCTATCCTGTGCGGTCTTTATCCTGGTCGGGTCTCGTCGGGTCTTGCTTGGTCTTGCTGGATCATTTCCTCCCTCCCTCCCTCCCTCCCTCTTACTCCACCATTGAAATCCAATCCACTAAGCACTGTCGATGAGATCTTATCACACTCATTTAGCGGAGATTACAAGGTACCGTACCGTATTGTCTCGTCCCCTTCCTAATCAATCCCCTCCTAATTTCCTTCTGATCCGCTCCTTCTCTCCTTCTCTCCTTCTCTCCTTCTCTCCTTCTCTCTCCCTCCCCACCCCCTCCCCCTTCCTGATCCCCTGATCCAAAGAAACTGGCCTGATCTGATCTGATCTGATCTGTGCTCTGGCTGTGCTGTACGTGGCTTGGTTCACTACCCGTCTCCATGTTCGATCCATCTTGGATCATTACGCGAGCCGGTCGCTGTCTGTCCTCGTCGTCCTCGTCGTTCTCCCCCTTTCTCCCCCTGTCCCCCCCATCTTTCCCTCCCTTTCATCATTACCCGTGGTTCCTGCATATCCTTACTGCACTGCACTGCACTGCACTACTCGTGGCTGAAAGCGTACCCAATTCATCTACACTACCTCCTGCAGCCTCTAAATTGTTTCGCACATTGACGTTAATTGACACTCGTGCTAATCCCACCTAGCCTGGCTTGGCTCACAGACACTTAAACACTTTCCGCCGCCGGCTGCACGGTTCGTCCCACCCGGCCCATCAAAGCTTCCCCAAACTCCAGGGATGGAATAGACTGGGTATGGATAGTACTCCGTCCCCGTCCCCGTCCTGCATCCGAAACTGAATTGTATCAGGCATGATCTCTCCTTATTATTTCCTCTGGCTTGCAAGAAGAATCGACTGCTCTGAGCCCGCACGGTCTAAACGAATCATTGCTAGCTCCTTCGCGCAATTTCTTCCTTCCAAATGCAATTTGCACTATGAGATTCAAGCTGGGTGAGAGGTGAATTATAGAGAATCATGAATTGGTGAGCCTGCCCTGCTGCAAGGTAGTAAGTGTACAGCACTTGACTATCAGCACTTTAGGTCGCAGTGCCGAACTTTACGTGCTATTTACACAAATCATCCATGAACTCTCAACCCACCACTGCTGATATTTTGTGTAACATACGTAGTGTCCGCGAGAGTGGTGAGAACTCTAATGCTACCGCAGTTACACACTGAGGCGCAGGGGTGTTATTTCACAATTTCTTAATCACTTCTCTTAGTAGCTTCTCTTCTATCCTACTCTTGCAGGTCGCCAAGGTAAAATGATTCGCTGATACGAGGATGCCGAACTGTCGAGGCAACCGTAAATGGATCTTGCCTATCTACAGCTTCTGCAATATTCTCTCCTTTGCCCTCCCCCTCCCTCCCTCTCTCTAGAGCTATCTGGAAGGATCGTTTGCTTCATGCTAAAGCTTCCTGTGAGCCTAGCTAGCCTCCTCTGTAGGGACGAGCCTATTAAGACTCCATCACACTAGCGAGCTTATTCCATCAACACCTTTTTCCCTTCAAGATTAGGTGCCTTTTTCCGTGGCTTCTTATATAAAGCTCTAGATGCAATTTTCTCTCAGTGACAACACTTCAATGTATCTGGACAATCTCTCTCGTGGGTCATCGATAACTACAAGGCTCGAACACCTCTACCGATGCTGCCAGTCTCAAAGACTTCAACGAGCCCAGCGCCAACACATTCACCTAATATCCACTCAAAGGTAGCTCCATAAAACTGCTTCCACTTCCTCGTTCGGCCCGGTAGTACACCTGTAAACTCACCTCTGGTTCTTCTGGCATCACTAGCAGCATCATCTGCCGCAATACCGCCGTCCCACCGCTGACGAAGTAGAAATTCCGGGACTTCTCGGTATTTCGATTTCGACAACAGGGAAAGGAAATGCGCTCGAGCGTTCATGACTAGTTTGATGAATGCTCCTATCCTGGGAATGGCCAACGAAAATTCCCCAGCACCGGTCCGTAATTTGGCACCTCCACCACTGCCACCTGCTGCATGAACAGCGCCCTCGCCACCAATAGCAGCCATGGTACCGGAGGCGGCCCTGGAGATACTGTTGATGGAGGTCATAGTGCCTCTTGATCCCTCTCCTGGCCTAGAGAATGCATCTGTGGTCGTCCAAGAAGTCGTGGCGGAAGTGAGAAAGCCTGCATGTATCATGGCTTTTGCATCCTCATCCTCGAGTACCGACCGAGAAATTTTGAGCGCAGTAGGATGCTCCTGCAGCAACTTTGTCAGGCTTCCCTTCACATCACTATTTAGTTTGCTCCTTTGGATCATTTCATCCAGATCTTTGGCCATTATCAGCACCTCCCCCATATCTCGCCTTCCTCCGATTACAATCTTTCTAATCACTCCGGCCCGCATCAAATCGGCAATGTCTTTTCCGACTGAGGTCGCAGAGTTCAACAAAGCCTCTAAATGCGACATAGTAACGATAGGCGGTATTGCAGCGCGGAAGTTCAAGACTTCTGCTATCCTCGTAGAATTCATCCCAGATCTCTGCTCCGGTATGGAACTCCACATCTTGCCTCTGATATAAAGCAGTGCCTGCGGCGCATCTCGCAAGGTCAGATCAGTCGCCAGCGCCTGAACAAGACCTGCATCATTGAGCCGCTCGTTAAAAAAGTCTTCATCGTCTTCAGATGGCGTAGAGGGTTTGGGTCTGGGGCGGGTTGAGGGCTTGCTGCGGGGCAGAGAGGAATAGGGCGAGAGCACTGCTAAGTTGCGCTTAAAGGCGCGAGGTTTGGAGGATTTTTTTATTCGGCTTGTATGTGCAGCGGAGCGGTTGAAGTTCATCGCTGTGAGGTTAGAATGGTGACAAAAGTGGTCTTCCTGTTGAAGTTGACAGCCTTGCCATAACTTGCGATGACTCGAGCTCAAGGCTAACTGCAGGGATAATTGCTTACCTATCCTATCCTACCACCAACTTATCGGGATCGCTGCTACAGTAGTGCTCTCTCATCCCCACCAAAGGCAGGGCTCGTTGCGCTTGGGGAATTTTAGCTACAGTAGAGCAGAGGTTGGTCCTCATACTCGGCCAGTACATCTGCAGCTCGCAGGCAAATTTGCAGGCCACTATTGAATGGACATGGTTGTTCAGGTGAAGAATTGTTGGAGATATTTCCAGCCAGCTGTACTGTACATTGCCGGTTTTTGATAGCATGACTTGTACGGGTCTTCCTTTTTCGTGTAGCATCATCTCCGGCACAGGTACCAAGTCCCGAATCTACTTCTTAGGTAGTCTGACGATAGCTATAGCTGTAGCTTTGCACTGGCTCATTTTTGGTCCTAGCGATCAATTACATTTTGGGCCAGCTGGAGGCCCGAACTAGGCATCGTCACCATACTATATGCGCAATGACAGATCTGCACCGCTTTTAAGATGACCTCTACTGCGTGCGCGGTGCAGATGCGCGGAGCGAACCTTCAATCCCATCCATTCATCACCCCATTGGGCGAGATCCAAGCCAGTGATGTAGCTTTTCCATGGTCTCAGCCGTTGGCTTTCACGTGGCTGAACCTGGATGTAGAAAGTGGGCGTTGACCTTTTGGTTTTGGGCTGATAGACCATCCTCAGCTGTTGCATTGGACGCAACTGGACATTACCTGGCGAGAGGAGCCATAGCTGTACCCGCTGGACAATCCTCACAAGGCAAAGCGTCGACCAATATTGTCATGGCTTGCCCCTGCCATATGACCAGGCTAACCAGGTTGATTACTTGAAATCAAGCGAGATCTCCTGAAGTGGTGATGCTCGTTCAAAACAGGTACGGTACAGTACTCTACTCTACTTACGAACAGCCGCACGTCATTGCCTAGTCGCCCTAGCATGCCCCGGCCCTGCTCTAGTCTGGCTACGTACAGTACTGGCAGTGCACATACCGTGATGCATGGGCAAGAGGCGGGGGGCGAGGGGCGAGGGGCGAGAGTACAGTACAGTATACAGTCGTAGTCGTAGTACTGTACGGTCACGGTATAGGAGAAAAAGCTCCGTCTCCGTCGTACCTGGCCTGGGCTGGGGGGTTGGCCACTTCTCCCTAGTAACCCTACGGAACAAAACACAAACAAAACAAGACAAAAAAACGGGACAGGACAGAACATATATGTCCTTCTGTGTTGCTTGCTTACTGCTCTGAGTCGATCGGGCACAGTAGTTTGCAGTGCCTGGATAGATGTATTGTAGAGCACCCTGAGCCTTGGCTTGTGCTGAGTGTTGTTCGACCTGTCCGTAGACAAGTGCACCGAAAGTCCTGCCATATATTAGACCGCTATGCTATGCTATGCTATACCATACCGTACTATGCTAATCTATATGGACAATTGCAAATGAGCAATCTGCACTCGTCTAGATCGTCGTTGCCAAGTCTCTGCGGTATGCTGCAGTGTAGTGTGTATGATGGTGGTCCCAATCGGTGGTTTGTTTGCTGGGGGGATTGGAAGCCGTGCGTGTGCTGGCCTGGCCTGGCCGGTCCTGTCCCTGTCCCGCAAAAGCGGCACCGAGTCCCGCGCCTCCTTTCGTCCCCCTCTCGTCTCCTCCTCCTCCTCGTCTGCGGGCGTGTGTGGCAACTGTGGCGTGGGCGAGGAAGACTCCGAGATCGGTGCTGCTTTTGTCTGCTCGCCCTCTATCGTGGATCGTGGCAGTTCAGTTCAGTGCCTGCGCACCGCTTATATCTGCTCTAGTGTTGTGCTGTGGCGCCACCGACACAGCCTCAACCAGCGTCATTCAGCTCTCCTCCCCATCCTCGCCTGTCCATCCCAGGTAGCAAAAGCAGACGCACCATCACCACCACCAACACCACCACCACCACCCATCACCACCACCTCCTCTAGTAGTAAGCAAGAAGCTGACCCTGACTTTTCGACCACGCATGCGCAATGGATGATTGACCGGTTGTTGCTCAGCTTGTCGCCCTTCGTGAACGCTTCTCCCCCAACAAAGCCCGACGAATTTATATGCTCCGCCAGATAAACACCAGCCACTCCGCACCATCAGTATCGCATAGCCGCGCCCGCTGAAGAAGGACAACAGCGCGCTCACCATTCTCCGATTGATTCTCGAGCTCCTCCTGCCCCTGTCTCGTTGCGGCAAACAGACAGCATTTGTGCGACTCAGAGCGAAGCTTTACCATCCCTTCACACGCCACGGTCGCGAGGACTCGAGATGTTCTTTTGACGACGACATACGTGACTCCATGATTACAGAGCGCGGTCGAAACCAGACTTCTAAACGTCGTGACGCACCCAGTGGCAGAATAGAGCATCGTACTTCATGGCTTCGCAGCAAGAGCAAGGAGGAGTCTCTACTGCAACCCCTGCGACTTCATCACAATCCGCTGCCTCGACTGCAGCCCAGCCCGATCCGGATTTGACGCGCTCGAAGTCCTTGAAACGGGGCCGATCTGATCGGTCGCCAAATCCTACATCACTGACCTCAATTGCCAACGCTGGATTGGGTGCTTCTCCATCACCGAAGTCTCCTCGTTTCAAGGGCACTTTTTCGCCGTCCGGATTCTCTCCTATTCCGCTGACAGGAGCAGCGGCCGTGGCCGACGAACGACGGAAGCACGAGGAATCGCAAAAGAGCCAGCAGGGCGCCGTGAGCGAAAATCCAGGACATAAGGCACTCTCATCGCTCATGGCGGGGGGCGGCGCTGGAATGAGCAAGCCCAAAGATGCTCCAGTTGCCACGACTAGCATGAGTGAGGGCATGTCGACAGTAGCGAACTCCATCTCCATACCGAGCCCAAGACAATTCGAAGAAAAGTCGGAGACCAGCCCAGCTAGTCTTACCAGTATTGCAAGTCTGGGGAGCACGGCACCTACTGCGACAGCAGGCTCAACCGCCGTTGCAAGCCCAGCGTCTCTAACAAGCGCCATAGAGGCCGAGAACCGAGAAGCTAGATCCAACAATGCTAACTTGTCACCGGCTCTTCCAGATGACCAACCTCCTTCGAGCCGTGCACTCTCTTTTCCTGGAAATGTGCTGCGCCAGCAGAACCTTTCTAGAGTGCCTCCGCGAGGATTGAGCCTTCCCATGCCTGGTCAGTCTCAACAACTAGCTCCAAGATCTCCGTCACAGAAGAAACACAAATGCCCTTATTGTGAAACAGAATTCACTCGCCACCACAATCTCAAAAGCCATCTTTTGACCCATAGTCAGGAGAAGCCTTATGTCTGTCAGACATGTAACATGAGATTTCGAAGATTACATGACTTGAAACGTCATATGAAGCTACATACTGGCGAGCGTCCTCATATTTGCCCCAAATGCGATCGTAAATTCGCTCGAGGAGATGCCTTGGCGCGCCACAGCAAGGGCCAGGGTGGCTGTGCAGGCAGAAGAGCCAGCATGGGAAGTTTTGGAGGCGATGACGATTTTGAGGGCTCCAATGGAGATGGCGACGAAAGTGCAATGGATGGAGTCTTGTATACGAACGGAACCCCCCATCCAAATGAGGCTGAAATGACCGAAGAAGAACGCCGGAGGTTTAGTCTCCCCAGCATCAAAGCACAGCATGTCGGCAGTAAACAGGGCAGTACCGACACCTACTCGACGCATTCACGGACGCCCAGTACGTACCCTCCAGCAGGTCCCCGACCAGGGCAACCAGCTGGAGGCTTGTTCCCACCCAATACAGATAGGGCTGGATCATCCAGCTCAAGTACCTCTCCTAGTATGCAAAATAGTGTGGGCACTGGTCAAACTACAACCCCTAGTATGCCCTCATTGCCGGCGAGCACAGGAGGAACCTCGATGTTCTCACAAAGCGGCATGACCGAGAGCCCCACACCTCTGAGCCCGGCGGGCATGCATTCTCATCAGCTTGGACACGATTCTTCAGCTATCAATCGGCAGAGATCACCGAGTCTGACAACACAATTTCAGCAGCAGCACTTTGGACGCCGCCCGTCGGGTAGATCCTCCCCTCCCAGCATGTCGCTTCCATCACCACATCAAGCCCCGCATGGGCCTAAACTTCCTGCCCTTGCAGGCTTGGCTCCTCCAGATCAGCGGTACACTTTGTCAAGTCAGACGGCCTCAAATAGCTTGCAGCAGCAACAGAATCTCGGAGCTATGTCGTCTAGTACCGGCTTCCAACCTTCGCAGGGTTCCGCATCAAATCGAGGAGTTCCTGGTAGTCTTCTTGGACATCATGAAAGTGGTAGTAATGACAGTGCTTCGAATCTCTTTGCTGCAGGCGATACCCGACTGTTAGCCTATGTCCAGACACTGGAAGACAGAGTTAAGCAGTTGTCTGAGAAAGTTCAAGTCATGGAGAGCAACGACAGAAGCAAGGAAGATAAGATCAATCGGCTTTCCGAAGAAGTGTTTTCCCTCAGAACCCAGCTCAAGCCGCCTAGTCAAACCCAACAGCCCACAGCAACAGCACCCTCATAACAGTAATAGTCATATAATACCAGTACACGAGAGTATCCTATGCTCAATCATATTCTGGCGCACAGTCATTTCTGCATGGCGTCAGGCAGCGAAAAACGATGTAATGATAGACATCAAATTCTTTTTTTTTTCTTCCATATCCTCGGACGATTCCCAAATGATACTGAGAACCAGGCGTTGGTTGGGGTACATTTTCTAGCCGAGCAGCCTTAAAAAGTCCTTCTCAATGACTTCCTCTCGTTTATATCTAATGAAAAATTTCTTTGATATCTTGGACACCAGGAGGAGCACGAATGAGGGAGTGAATTGGTTATTTCAGGACAAAGATTGTACTATAATCAAGCTTGTTTATTAACATATAGCTGCTGGGCGCCTGCTTGAGGCGGCAGGCTTGCAAGACAACAATACTTGTCTCTTCAATGTTCTGTCATTAATACCAATCGATACTACGTTTAAGTTGTCAGCCTTGATATGTTCTTCATCACGTTTACAATGTGAGCAAGGGAGTCTGAATCTTTAGAACAATATCAAAGCTCCCTCCCTCAAATATAGCAATACTACTATCACGGCTCGGGTCCATTAAGAGCTGTATGAGCTGTACCGACAATTAAGTGGCGATTTCTCTCGGAGATTGTGGTGAAACCTGTGCACCCTACATTGATTGACTAGCCGAGGTCCTCCTCTATCACTATTAGAACAAGTGGTGCTCTGTTTGTCTCGTGATTCATTACCTTTGCAGATGCGGAGGCGCATTAACAAAGTCGTAGTCGTAGAGCAGACGGTGGGCGTGATGAAGGCTAACGGTGGCTGCGCGTTCAAGCCTCAAACAGGGGGGTATGTCATTCCCCTACTAATTTGTGATCGCGGGCTGGACCTGTTACAAACTGCCCTGTTGTGCACTACTCAACCACCTTCACGATCTTCCACAGGACCTTCTCCGCGGCCAATCACCCAGACGGCTTCGAGGATTTAAAATGGCTAGCAGTGTTCTGCTGGATGCGGAAACTTCTCCGCCAAATGGGTGCGAGAAGCAACACTCAGAGCCAAAGAGCTACGTTGACGCAGTCAAAGAGGGGCCATCCTTCAATGGTACTGGAAATATGACTGGCACGAATGGGACGACTCCAGATACGTCTATTACTGCGGATGAGTCTGAGTCGAAAGCCCAGCACATAGCATCTGTGCTAAAGATTGCGGATAGTGAAGGCCAAGGGGATGAGAAGGGAAGTGCGCATAAAGGGGGACAGGAAGAGAGGAGACCAGCAATTGAGAGAGTAGAATCGGCACATGAGTACTCAGCGGCAGTATGTATTACAATGAAGTCTCACACGGAGTATCTGACTTGTCCCAGGGTCTCGATAGTTCCCCAAGGACCCCCAACCGAATTCACCGCAGAACAGCTTCTCAGAAGAGCAGCGGATCGCGAGAGAAAAACTCTGTAAATGAGCCTTCAAAAATAGATGGCGTCGGTCATCTGCATCAGTCGAGAGTCAAGGACGACAAAGAGCATACAACCGTCTTCGAAGGCTCCCAGAATGGCAGCAAGCTCATCAGCGTTAAACCCGCCCCAGAGTTCGAGAAGCAGCATCGGATAGATCACAAGGAGGTATCCAAGCTTCCAAAGGAGGAGGGACTGGCCAGTGGCAAGATAGCAGGCCAAAGATGGCGCAACAGTGGAATTCGATTTGCGCCCATGAACATTCCTCTGCATAGACGGCTCCAAACCTTGACGGTCCTCTTCCATACTCTATGCATTGCGCTATCAGTCTCTCTATTCTTCTTTCTATGTGCTATACCATTATTTTGGCCTTTCTTGGTTCCTTACATGATCTATTGTATGACTTCAACGGCGTCGACTTCTGGGACTCTTAGCCATCGTTCAGAATTTCTACGCTCGTTGCCAGTTTGGTCGCTCTTCGCCTCATATTTTCCTGCTAGGCTCCACCGAACACAGGAACTTCCTCCTACCAGGAAGTATATCTTTGGCTATCATCCTCATGGAATACTGTCTTTGGGAGCTTTTGGAGCTTTTGCTACTGAGGCCCTCGGCTTCTCACAGCTATTTCCTGGTATTCGAAATACTTTACTGACTTTAGATGTAAGTAGTCATATGTTTTGCAGACAATTTTGCTGTCTAGGCAACGTAACAATGCTAATATTTATGTTCAGTCAAATTTTCGGATACCTATATATCGCGACTACGCCCTAGCTATGGGAATAAACTCTGTTTCCAAAGAATCGTGCGAGAACCTCCTTTCGAAGGGCGGGTATAATAAGGTGAACCTAAGCTCCTTCATCAGTTCGAAAGTTCTCGTTTGACTGAATGTGTAGGAGGGCATGGGCCGCGCCATTACAATTGTCATAGGCGGAGCGCGAGAGTCTTTGGATGCGCAACCGTACTCCCTGAGACTTGTTCTTAGACGCCGCAAAGGATTTGTGAAATTAGCCATTCGAACAGGGGCAGATCTTGTCCCTGTGCTAGCTTTCGGGGAAAACGATTTATATGACCAGTTCGACTCCGAAGCTCACCCTCGAATACACAAAATCCAGCTTTTGGTCAAGAAGTTCCTCGGCTTTACAGTCCCTCTTTTCCACGCAAGAGGCATCTTCAACTATGACGTTGGTCTCATGCCGTATCGAAGACCCTTGAACATTGTGGTTGGCAGGCCGATCAAGGTTGATCAGTCCTCGAGACCAGAGCAAGACTATATAGATCGCGTGCACGATGAGTATGTGCAGGAGCTGGAGAGATTATGGGATTTATGGAAGGATGACTTCGCACCGCAACGAAAGGAAGAAATGCAACTGTTTGAGTAAGACGCGTATATAAATTTGGATTCTGGGCGCAGGAAACACAGCACTGGCTAGATGAAGTTACTCGTCATGTGTCGAGAGAATTATACAGCGAACTAGATTGAATGTTCGATTGTCAACGGCTCACGCCTCAGGAGTCGCCATGAAGATACGCTCTTAAGATGAAGGTATCATGTAGACGTCGAACGCTCAAACCCCGCTTCAAGCTCAATCGCTGGCTACGATGCCTCTACAACAGTGACATAATATCTGACGGAGAATACAATGCTGCGCCTGAACCCCGCATGACTCATGACTGAATCAAGGTTAGGGGTATTGTGTAAGGCTAGGTCTGCATGTCCTCGTCTCTCGTGCATTCGAAAACGAATACGAAGGCGATTGGCCGGGCTCTCATTCGATGCATCCGAAGAGGGAAGGACGCGAATCAGAAGAAAGCAGGAACCCATGAACAAGCACCAAGTTAAGCTACCGTTGTGTCGTTTTATCGTGCCATGCTATGCTCAGCTCATACGATCTGTTGCGGGCGGGTACAAAAGGGGCCGGGAGGCAAAACTCGCCAATCAAAGTCGTGGTGGCCTAAGATTTATTTCACGAAATTAATCCAGTAGAGACTTCGCAGCCTTTAAGATCCAACTACCTATCTCTATGATCCTGCCTCTCCCACTCCTTCGCATCTTTTCACACTTGGTTAAGCGCCGCATTGCATGACAGATGGGGTTTCTTGAGCAGGTAACGGGCCCGCTCGCCCAGCAGGCGGCGCAAAGGGGAACAGGTATCGTTGTCGCAGCTGGTGTGGCCGGCTTTCTCGTCCTCTCCGTGGTGTTGAATGTTCTGAGCCAATTGCTTCTAAAGAATCCAAACGAGCCACCAGTTGTCTTTCACTGGTTCCCCGTAATTGGCAGCACAGTCACGTACGGGATGGACCCATACAAGTTCTTTTTCGACTGCAGAGCTAAGGTCAGTCACTCCAAATGACGTGGGCGCAAACAATAGCTGACTGGCCGTGCAGTACGGCGATATCTATACCTTCATCCTACTTGGCAAGAAGACCACGGTCTATCTGGGACGACAGGGCAATGACTTCATTCTCAACGGGAAGCTGAAAGACGTCAATGCGGAGGAGATCTATACCGTCTTAACTACACCGGTCTTTGGCTCAGATGTTGTATATGATTGCCCAAACTCCAAGCTGATGGAGCAGAAAAAGGTCAGCCATTGACCATCTTTTTAGGTTCTGCTGTGCGCAATGCTAATATATATGTAAAGTTCATGAAAATTGGCTTGACAACTGAGGCATTCCGCTCCTACGTCCCTATCATCCAAGGCGAAGTCGAGGGATTCATCAAAAGATCGGCAATATTCAAGGGCCAGGAAGGAACTGTCAATATCTCAGAAAGTATGGCAGAGATCACCATATATACCGCTTCGCATTGCCTTCAGGGCAAGGAAGTCCGCGACCGATTTGACTCTTCCTTTGCTGCTCTCTACCATGACCTGGATATGGGTTTCAGCCCTATCAACTTTATGCTTCATTGGGCTCCTCTTCCTCATAATCGTGCACGCGATCATGCTCAAAGAACTGTTGCGAAGACATATATGGAAATCATCCAAAATCGGCGCGCTGGGAATGAGAAAGAGAAACTCGATATCATGTGGCAATTGATGCGCTCGACTTACAAAGACGGCAGTCCCGTTCCAGATAAGGAGATAGCACACATGATGATTGCACTCCTAATGGCCGGCCAACATTCTTCTTCGTCCTCTAGCTCATGGATAATGCTTCGCCTCGCCTCTCGCCCCGATATCATGGAGGAGCTCTACCAAGAACAGATTAGACAGCTTGGCCCAGATCTTCCACCGCTACAATACGAAGACCTGTCAAAGCTCACTCTTCACAATCACGTCTTACGAGAGGTTCTGCGTCTCCACACTCCAATACATTCCATTATGCGGAAAGTAAAGTCACCCATGCCTATCTCTGGAACCAAATATGTGATTCCTACATCCCACGTTCTCTTGGCGTCGCCGGGTTGCACCAGCCGTGACGCCGAATACTTTCCTGACCCGCTTCTCTGGGATCCTCACCGCTGGGACGCTGACTCGGGTAGGGTATTGGGCAACGACGTTGAGGAGGAGAAATTCGATTATGGCTACGGACTTATTAGCAAAGGCGCGTCATCCCCATATCTACCATTTGGTGCTGGTAGACACAGGTGTATTGGCGAGCAATTTGCCGGCGTGCAGTTATTGACCATCACAGCCACTATGGTGAGACATTTCAAGCTCAGAAACTTCGACGGAAGTAAGGATGTCGTGTCGACGGACTATACAAGTCTCTTTTCAAGACCACAAGCTCCAGCTGTTATTGGATGGGAGAGGAGAGACGGAGCATGATGAACAAAAGAAGGAGCCTTTGTAATGCATAGCTTGGCGTTGTGTGAGTACATACCACCTTAATAGATACTTAATACACCGCTTCCTTTAGCTTTTAGGGCAGTCCTTGACAGACCCATCAATCATAAGGAACGCCTGAAAGCTGCACCTTGTCTTCCTGTATGCCAGGATTATAGGATACTGTAATAGATGCAACAAAGGTCAAAATCCTAGTTACTACCAGGACCGCTAGATTTCTACCCAATCAAATCTATTCGAGGCTGCGGTGCAAGTGCTGGCGCAGTAGTTACAACCATGATGGTGGAGAAGCAAGCCAGGTAACCTTGTATCAATCTTCATTTTTCGACGTGGAGGGATTGATGACTTCTTTGAAAGTAACACAGTCCATCCGTTCCAGCATTCTTTGTCTGCCTCAGATTATTCCCGTGCCCTTCTCCTCCACAAGTAGGCGGCTTGGAGTTGACGTCAACGTCCCAAATCACATGCAAGTCAGCACGCAAGATTGAGATGTTCCGGCCTGGCGGGTGAGGATCTGCCAAGTCTGCTCCACTTTTGTTGGGCGATGCTGTGACTGCGGTAATTGTACGCCGAACTCGCCGTTGCCCTCTTTGGGCTGCGATCCATTGACCCTCTCCCTCTCCCTCGAGACTCGTGGGATCTCTGAGCCGGTGATTGCTCGAAACTGCTGCCCCTCCTTCTGATGCCATGCCATCCCGTGCTCAGGCAATCTTTCGCCGTCCGCTCCCCTAGACTCACGATTACACACTTATCGCAGCTACTCACTCATTCTTCCGTTCTCTTCGCCTCCCCCTTGAACTTTCTCGCCGTCGACAGCCCCAGCTGAAGTCCCATACTCTACAAGCCGCCGCTCTTGGCGCACAATCTCGAAATGCGCTGCACATCGCCCTCTGTCACAGTGGAGTCGTACGAAGAAGCATCTGCTGCAAGGAGCAGTGGCATTGAGGACGTAAGACAAACATACCGCAGGCGTCACTCTTCTTTTCACCCCAGGCGGAAAAGCTCCGAGAACACCATGGAGGGAGACGAGGGATTATTGCTGCGGGTCGGTCTCCCTACAAGGGCCTTGGTGCGAACAGGTGTAGCTAATCTCCTTCCTAGGTTGATCTCTTTCTCTCCGAACTGGAAAGGCGGCTGGATTTCCTCGAAAGCTATAGCAACCTTACATTTGATGCTAGCATATCAAAGGCGTATGCCACACTACAAGCTGTGCGGGCAAGATGTTCCCAGGTCTCTGGAGAGGTCCTTGGTGCTGGCAGGCGAAGAGCGAAAGTCATGGTTGAGACTGTCGAGTCACGATATCAAGATGCTCTCGTTGCCAAGGAATCGCTGAACGAGAAAGTCTACGAAGGAATTGGACTGCTGGAGAAGTTACTGTCGGACTTTGAGTCTCGGGCATACAAGATGCGAGAGCAGGGCTTTGCGAGCGCTGCAGGGACCTTAATGGACGAGGGAAGGAAAGTCGTTGACGGCGGTTTTGAGCGAGCTCGCGAAGTCATCGATGAGGGGTTAGAGAGGGCAAGAAAAGCAACAGAAACCGTAGAGGAACACATTGAATACGCTGTATCGCGCGCTCGAGAGCATGGTCTCATTAAATATGAGGAGCTTCCCATGCCCTGGAGAATCAACCCGCATATCGTCAAAGGCTACCGATTCACGGAGTCGAAGGTCGATTGCGTCAGATCGATATTCGGTATTTCCAACGAATCAGTGAACATATGGTCTCATGCTATTGGTCTCATCATCGTCCTAGCCGTTGCCTTCTACTTCTATCCTACCAGGTCTGTTGTTGATTCTTTGGTACTCAAGTACTGTACTAATAGATAAATAGTGTCAACTTCTCTCTCAGCACCAATACCGATGTCTTCATTGCCGCCGTCTTCTTCTTCTCTGCCTGCAAGTGCCTGGTCTGCAGCACCTTGTGGCACACGATGAACAGTGTAGCAGATCAGACACTCATGGAACGATTTGCCTGTGTAGATTACACTGGTATTTCACTCCTCATTGCAGCCTCAATCATGACATCGGAGTATACTGCGTTCTACTGCGAGCCTGTAAGTCGGTGGGTTTATATGGCTGCTACTGCTACCCTTGGAGTTGGCGGGGTCATTCTTCCATGGCATCCAACCTTCAATCGCGCGGACATGGCATGGGCCCGAGTTGCATTTTATGTAACTCTAGGAGCGACCGGATTTGCACCCGTGGTACAATTAAACTTGACTCGTGGTGCGACCTGGGCATGGGAGTTCTATTTCCCTATAACGAAGAGTATCCTGGTTTACCTAGCTGGGGCATGTATATACGCCAGTAAAGTCCCCGAAAGATGGTTTCCTGGAGCCTTTGATTATTTCGGCGGATCTCATAATGTGTGGCACTTTTGTGTGGTTGGGGGGATTCTCTTCCACTACGTGGCGATGCAAGAGTTTTTTGCTAGGGCATTCACGAGAGCAGGCAATGGGTGTGGGATATACTGACGTTGCATTAGAAGTGATGCTTCACGGCGCATTAGACGACTCGATATAATAAGAGCATAGCACAGGCTTTGGGAGATAAGAAGTGCCGGTGTCATCTACAATCACTGCAATGGAGCTCGAACTCATTGCCCTGATATTCTATATAGGGTACGTCTTTTCTGTTACTGTGGGTAAGGGTCCTAGTAGTCACACAGATGACAAGCGTACCTATCTCAGGCAATTAGTCCAGGCAGACTTCTATGTAGGCTATAAATGAAATTATCCGTATTCCAAAAATGATCTTTTCAAAGTTACAATAAAGTAGCAGGCCGATCAATCGAGAAACGCTCCCAGTGCGGAGAATCATCTATCCTATGTCTAGAATCGTCTATAGTGTGAGCAGTTGTGCCTGAGGCAACAAGGGGTAACCCCGCCCTATATCGCCTTTCGAACTTTTTCCTCGAGGCCCCAGAACTCGAAAGAAAGCAGAGGCGATATCGATTTTCTCCTGATGGGTCGATGATCAAAACACCAACACACTACCAAGTTCTTGGACTACCAGAATTTATTTGCGATGGAGCCAATAATACGTCGCAAACCCTTCGAGCCGCATACAAGAGAGCCCTTCTGCAGAACCATCCAGATAAAGGTCAAGCTTCGCGGCAGACCCTGATCTCCGAGCGGGCCGTGTATTCGATCGACCAAATATCAGAGGCCTTCAATGTTTTATCCAATTCCAGCTCTCGGGCAAAGTATGATAAGGAGCTGAAGCTGCAGCGCCAGAATAGCAATGCTACGGGCGTGGATGGAACACAGGTGTTCCGCACCGGGGTAGAGACCATGGACCTAGATGACCTTGACTTCGATGAAACGCAAGCAGAATGGTACAGGGGTTGCAGGTGCGGAGATAACCGTGGCTTCCTGATCCGGGACGTGGATCTGGAAGAAGCTGTGGATGAGGGTGAGGTAAATGTGGCTTGCAGAGGTTGCAGTCTCTGGCTCAGGGTGGTGTTCGTGGTCATGGAGAGTGTTGAGGAGTCCGCTATGGCTACAGAAGCTACAGAGAGGACAGATAATCACAAGGGAGCATGATATATGCCAGGACTTTCGTGCCTATGTGTTGCTGTGATGCTAGAAGATAGCGAACATCATGATGTCCAATCAAGGTTGCTCACAGGCTGTTGATAGTATCTATGTATAAAGCGTGCATGTAGTGTACAATTCAGGCAGGAGTGGTTCAATTGGCAAGGAGCAATGAGAAATGAGAAATGCAGAATATCGCCAGCTGGGCATTGCCGCTACCACGATCACAGATCCAGCAAACAGGTGATTGGAAAGATGTAAGCCGGCTTCTATGGCTTCCAGTCAATGCTCGAAAGCTATTGGTCGCCTCAAACTTGCGGTTATTTCCCTCTTGCAACGTCCAAATATCAGTATGTAGAGCCCATGGAGATCTAGATCCAGATATTCAAAGTACACTCAACACCTTGCGGGAAAGAGATAGTGTTGAAGGAACGGGTTGCGGTGATAGCGGAGAAGGAAAAGCGATAGCAATGGGATGCAGACCACTACAGCGCGACGGGCACCATTGATAAATACTCACAGTCCTCTGGGACGACAAGACGAGCAGAACTGAACCTTGTCTCTCGAGACACCTCTGCCCGTGTTGCTGGCGTAACAAATGGAGAGAGAAAGGAGAGATCGGACGAATAAGATCCTCTATAGGAAGAGATGGAGATGGAGATGGAGATGGAGATGGAGATGGAGAGGGAGAAGAAAACATGAAGCGAAGAAGGTAAGGTTAAGACCGGGTGGATACCTCAGGTTAGTACGTTCTAGTTGTACTATTAAAACCAGTACAGTACCTGGCCTGGCCTGGCCTGGCCTAGCCAACCCAGCGCCCTGACTGACCCAGCAGTCTGTCACCGCCGTCATGCCAGTCATTCCTCAGGGCCCCCAGCCCGGTACTGCAGAAATTAGAATTGACTGACTGGCTGCCGGCTATTATCGCCTCTTTCAACGAAAATAATCTAACGTAAGTTGTGCACAAAATGATCAATTAGACGGATTGATAGACCGAACGATCTATCTACAATTTTCAGGCATCCAGAAGATATCTTGTAGAAAATTTCACTTGAATAAAATATGTATGGATCGAATGGTTTATTTATTGTGTATACCTGAGGAGGAGGATAGTAGTGGCTTACTAGTAACTACTAATTAGTAACTGGTATTTGGTAACTTACCTACCCTGCCCTGCCTAGTGGTGACTGCCACAGTCCCAGTCCCAGTCCCATCGATAGGCAGCGGCATTCCGCGCATTCCATGCATCACCACCACGCATCCACCACTACCAACCTCCACCACCGTCCTATTCCGCTCTCCGTAAGGTTACCCTCACTGACTTGCGTAGTCGGTCTTCTCTCCTTCATAACAGTCGTCGTCGTCGCTCTATCCTCCGCCTCCCTCCGCGCCGCCGTCAATGCGTGCGACTCCCTCTCTGGCCAGATATATACTCCCTTTCGTTCCTCACTCTGCTCTTATACGGCCCGCTATCTCTGCCGTTTCCTTGTCGCCATTCACATCCCGACTCCCATCGCCACAGACGACACCTCTCGTCCGCACCTTCACACGTCCTGCGGCCTCTCACTTGCTTACATCTGCTGCGTCCGTCTGCCCTCTCCCTCTTCATCTCCTCTAACGTCCTACTTCATTCCAGCTGGAGCTGCAGGACGCTTCCTTTTCCAACGGGCTACCCTTTCATCATTACACTATCCTACAGTAACTAACGGTAACTACTAGCTTCGGACCTTTATCCCAAAGTCTTCGAAGCACAGTTCCTTCAAGTCGTCCTCCCTCTGCAGCTACTTTCATTAGGCACTGTTCATATAGACGGAACAACATGTGTAAATTGCATGCGGGTGCAGACGCGGATGCAGGTGGAGCAGGCATTTCCAAGGGAAGAGAGATCTTGCCGGCCAACGTCATCCCTAGACACTATGATGTTACCCTGGAGCCCGACTTTCAGAAATTGACTTATGAGGGATCTATTACGGTCGATCTAGATGTGGTCGAGGACTCCACCTCAATTTCCCTAAACACCTTGGAGCTAGACATCCACACTACCCAGGTCCTTGCCGGATCGCAAACCATCAGGTCAGTAAACGGTAAAGACCGATCATATCGAGACCAAACCTTTGACAAGCCCCATATGTTACAGCTCCCAACCTGATGTTTCCTACAATGAGGCCACTCAAACCACGAAAGTTGCATTCGAGAAAACTTTGCCGAAAGGATCCACGGCGCAGCTTCAAATGACCTTCACTGGGCAGCTTAATGACAAGATGGCCGGTTTCTACCGTTCAACCTACAAGAACCCAGATGGCAGTGAAGGCATCCTCGCTACTACCCAAATGGAGGCAACTGATTGTCGAAGAGCATTCCCATGCTTTGATGAGCCTTCTCTGAAGGCAGAATTCACAATTACCTTGATCGCCGACAGGAAGCTCACTTGCTTGAGCAATATGGATGTGGCTTCAGAAACAAATATGGAGTCGAAAATCACTGGTGGTGCCAAGAAAGCTGTCAGATTCAATAGGTCTCCTCAAATGTCTACATATCTTGTCGCCTTCATCGTTGGAGAGCTCAATTATATCGAAACGGACAAATTTCGACTCCCTATAAGGGTCTACGCGCCCCCCAGTTCAGATATTGAGCATGGCCGCTTCTCGCTAGAACTTGCCGCCCGTACCCTCGACTTCTATGAAAAAACCTTTGATAGCAAGTATCCGCTTCCGAAAATGGTAAGCTGGGTGCAATAATTTACTAAATGTGTCTAACTTGCACATCAGGACATGGTTGCTATCCCTGATTTTGCTGCCGGGTAAGCAAGCACTGTCACCGATTTTCAAGTTACCGTTGTATTAACAGTCTCAAAAGTGCAATGGAAAACTGGGGTTTGATCACATATCGTGTTGTCGATGTCCTATATGACGAGAAGACCAGTGGTGCCTCTGTCAAAGAAAGAGTAGCGGAGACGGTTCAACACGAACTTGCTCATCAGTGGTTTGGCAATCTGGTCACCATGGATTTCTGGGACGGCTTGTGGCTCAACGAAGGGTTCGCAACCTGGATGTCGTGGTACTCGTGCAACATCTTCTACCCGGAATGGAAGGTCTGGGAGAATTACGTTACAGATACCCTCCAAGGTGCACTATCTCTGGATTCCCTCCGTAGCAGTCACCCTATCGAGGTGCCAGTGAAAAGAGCAGATGAGGTCAACCAAATATTTGATGCCATTTCGTATTCGAAAGGGTCTTGTGTCCTTCGAATGATCTCAAAATACCTCGGAGAAGACGTCTTCATGGAAGGTATTCGCCAGTATCTTAAAAAACATGCCTATGCGAACACACAGACTAGTGATCTATGGGCTGCGCTCAGCAAGGCAAGTGGTAAAGATGTCGACACAACAATGAATATCTGGACTAAGAATGTGGGATATCCGGTGATCACTGTCACTGAGAACGATAAGGATAAGACCATCCAACTGAAACAGAATCGCCTACTCCGAACTGCTGATGTGAGACCAGAAGAAGATCAAGTTCTCTACCCAATCTTCTTAGGCCTTCGAACGAAGGATGGTGTTGATGAGGAACTGGTTTTGACAGAGAGAGAAGATACCTTCAAAGTCCCAGATCTTGATTTCTTCAAAATAAATGCCGACCACTCTGGTATCTATCGCACCTCGTATACACCCGACCGCCTTGAGAAGCTTGGCAAAGCCGCGAGAGACGGTTTGCTGGGCGTGGAGGACCGCGCCGGTATGCTTGCTGACGCAGGCGCACTCGCAGCATCTGGGCACCAAAAGACATCTGGAGTTCTGAATTTGTTAAAAGGCTTCAATAGCGAGAAGGAATTTGTAGTGTGGAACGAGATCATCTCTCGACTTGGTGCAATTCAAGGTGCGTGGCTCTTTGAGGATCAAATGCTCAGGGATGGCCTTGAGTCGTTTCAACGAGACCTTGTGAGCGAGAAAGCTCATCAAGCGGGTTGGGTCTTTAAGGACAGCGACAATCACGTCGAACAACAATTCAAAGCTATGCTTTTCGGCAGTGCAGGTCTCTCTGGGGACAAATCTGTTGTGAAAGCCGCCAAAGATATGTTCGCGAAGTTTGCTAGCGGGGACAAGTCTGCAGTACACCCAAACATCCGAGGCAGTGTGTTCGCAATTGCACTGAAGTACGGCGGTAAGGAGGAGGTTAGTTTAGTACCTGTTTCTTATTTCCCTGATATCTAATCTTGGTAGTACGATGCGATATTGGATACTTATCGCAACTCAACAAACAGCGACGAGCGTAACACTGCACTTCGTTGTTTCGGCCGCGCCCAGGATCCAGAGCTTATCAGGCGTACACTCAGTCTCCCTTTCAGCGGCGAGGTCAAAGAGCAAGATGTTTACCTTCCGATTAGCGCTCTTCGCACCCACCCCCGGGGCATTGAAGCCTTATTCGGTTGGTTGACTGGAAATTTCGACGAATTGGCCAAGAAATTTCCTGCGGGACTTTCTATGCTTGGTTCTATCGTCCAAATTTGTACATCCGGGTTTACCAAACAAGCGGATTTGGAAAGGGTTCAAAAATTTTTCGAGACTAAGAGCACGAAAGGATTCGACCAGAGTCTTGCGCAAAGCTGTGATGCTATTAAAGCAAAAAGTGCTTGGGTGTCGCGGGACGGGGAGGATGTGAAGGATTGGGTCGAGTCTTACAGTGGAAAGACCATAAAAAGCGAGCTGTAGGACCGTCCACCAGGCCGGCGACTAAATGTAGGTAGACATCTTATCAGTCTGCCCGCCAAGTTAATTCACTGTACATTGCTGGATACAAGCACATTCACTTTGCTTTCTTAATTGATCATTCAAGTTCGTTGATTTATACACCACCACTTCTTGTGGAAGGATGCCTAAATGTCAGCCCGACGGTAGCGGGAGCATAAGTGTCGATACGTTCAGATGACTTCATGACTAGCTCGAGCTCTTTACATTACCTATGACTATGTTGTGCGGGGATTTGCATAGTACATCACGGGACAACGCACACCCGCATGGATTTACTGGGAAGCAATACAATCCAAAGCGGTTCGAACATCATGGTTCTATAGACTTCTCATCACTAAGCATGTGCCATGTGGACTTCTGTGCCTCTGTCAGGCTGTCGGACTAGCACAAGCCCCTCTTCCGCTGGAGACATTATCCCGTCCATACCGGTGGACCTGGCAGAGTGTAAGATGTGGGCTAAGTCAAGGATTAGATGGTATACTAGTGTGACTTCGTGCTCGGGCGATTGCTTACCACTGGATAGTAAATATTGAGCATTAGGCCTGGGTCCGTCGCCTTGTATGCTCCCGGGAATGCTACCAAGTTTGTTGGAGAGCCACTTCCGCCGCCGGTAACGTTGATTTGACCGCAGGAGATATAGAATTGGGCCCCACCAGCCGCGCTCGCTGAGTGCAGAGCGATACTCTCGACCCGGACAAGATATTCACCACTGGGTACCGAAGCTGGAATCTTGAAGTTGACTTGTGTAGCACCGTCCGCAGGCTACCCCAAAGATTTCCCGAATGTTGGTCCCTCTGGTCAAGCTCAAAGGTCAGCCTGTCTCTCTGATGGACAAGTCAAAGAAACATCGAGCAACTAGTAAGCGACCGATCGCGGAAGAAGGATCCAGCTTTCGGGTCTTTATAGTCCAGTCTGAGAAAACCATCTGCTATAAACAATATCCTTACCAGCATATATCTTAAACCAAACGTTTCCGCTTCAACTATGTACCAGCAAGAATCAGCACCCATAATGTTGCCCAGGGAAGGTCACCAGAAGCTAGGGCATTTTGGGGTATGTAGGGAGAGGAAGTAATTTACGCACTCCCATGTCGCGGCTGTCTTGCCCTCTGGCACCTTTGCCATATAAACTTGAAGCGGGCCGGGATGAGTTATGCTGGCCTTGGCTGTGAACCCAATTGTTGAGCCCGCAGAGACATCAGCCGTTGATGCTGACTTAGTCGAGCCGTCGACATTGCAACGGATGCTCAGAGAACTGACGTCCGTCACAGGTCCATTGGTGTAATATCCAGTCCACTGGCGCACTGTTCAAGCTCGGCATCAGTCAATTTTGCTTCAACGAGAGGAAACTTGATGTGAAAAAAGTAAGTTGCTCCTAGATTTCTAAGGAGCATAAGTGCACCACCAAGGCCTCTCAGAAAGAGCTTGTAAGATATCCAATTACTTACCATACTGCCATTCTGATGTTGCTGCACCATTGCTGACCAACGAGGGAAATGTATAGTGGGCGTTCGTGAGGGAGGCCGCGATAGCAATCGACGCGAGGACCTTCATCGTGAGCTTGGTTGAAACTGGTTTCCAAAAACAACGAAAAGGGCTCGAAAATGGTACTTCGAACTTCATCATTAATTATATCATTCTCCTTCTATGTCCTCTAGGATGTCTCACGCGTCTACCAAGGGGCAAAGTGCGATTATCCTGAATAAAGACCGACATTATCCAAATTAAGACGATCGCATGACATCTCACGCCCTCTCATGCTACACTCCAGCCACAAGTGCCGAGTATCGAGCTTTTACATTCTTAGCGGCTGGGTTTGGATTCGCAATTACCCATATGGGCAGATTATGTGTTCAAGAAGCATGACTATTGAGTGATATCTGGGCGACCGGCCTGACGGAGATCGATGGGGTGTTTAAGTGGATCACTTTCATTCGCTGCCTACAAGCTACATAGTAGTATCTGTTCTAGCCCGAAACTCCTAATTGATTGTCACGAGGAACTTAGATGTCTGATTACAAGTAGCTGTTCAGTAGTATCAAAATCCATATCCTAGATTGTGGTCACCCGAGACTTTCCTCGAGCGTCAATGTTGAGCTATTAAAAGCTCTCATGTCAAGGAAGTAAGTGGTCACTGAACATTGGAACTAAGCGACTAGGCTAGCTTATTCCACAGAGAAGACTGAATTCGCATAGAACGAAAACATGTCATCTTGAGGATGAATCCTCGTCCCTAGCCTCCTTCCTCTTCCTCTTCCATTTCCCCCACTCCAAGATTAGTCAGGCTGAGCCAAGGGACGTCGCGGTTATTGGATTGTCAGCTGCTGTACTTCCTAGTGGCTCGCTTGAGGTAGTACGTCTTGTTGAATCCTATGCCATTTGCTGTAATATCTGCTCGTCTCGAGAATCTCTTGCTGGACCTTGTTAGAGAGAGGTTGTGTCGTCATCTGAAAGCTGCACATGTAAGCGATGCTATCTGGGAACAATGGCACAGCAGCTATGGACTATTCGACTTATGTCTCGCCTGATTAGCGGATCTATTAATCTGTGGTTCGTTGATTGTGACATTATTTCTGAGCTCTTTTCTCACTAAGACGGTAAAGTCGTCGACATGATAGCGAGGTAAAGCTTAGAGCCAGAGAAACTACTTGCATATGTTCTGAAATCTGTTATCTCGAGGCGTTTGCGGCCTTTTATATTATCTGTTGTAACCTTTGCGACTACTCTAGGGATTATAAAGCGCATTCTGTTGCATTGCTTTGTGTGCAGAAAATCATTTGCACCGGCCCAGCACCAATACCTCTGTTCACCATGCGCTCTCTCATCTCCGCTAATCTGGGTGCAGCATCTATCTGACTTCTGTTTTGGCCGCTGGCATCTTGCCTTCCGCTCCAAAGGACTTCTCCTGCCGCACTAGCCCTTGGCCATACCATGCTATCGAGAATGACTGGATCTGTTTGCTCTGCCTATGCAAAATATCAGTCTTCAAATTCACCACAATAGCAGTAATGATCATATGTCAAGACTGCTGAATATAATACATATATGTAACATACCCATATATGAACCTCAGCACCCAAGACCAAATCTGTCTTGTCGGCTGGGACACTAGCAAGCGGATCGTAGGAGTAAACGAGACGCCAGTTTTTGGTTGGTGAACAATAGTCCGCGAAAGGGTAATATTTCTCGAATGATGCTCCATTATCAAAATTCAACCATTGGCCTTTTCCACAATCAAGGTACTACGAACTTGTAAGCACACAACAAATACTATAGGGCTAGGATTTACCCAGAAGTTGTAATTTCCTCCTACTGCTTTGTGACCTTGGGTTACAATGCTAGCCACGGCTTCATCGCTTTGCCAAGCCTGAACAACTACATCGCTTCCAAGTGTAAGGTTCCACTGCAAGAGCATTTCTTCCCATACCATAGGTGTGAGGCCAGCCTTTCTGACTTGGTCATGGTTGAAATCAACAAGTTTCTGGATCAAGGGCTGGATGACAGCACTGTCGTTCGAGTTGACGGTATCGTCAAGCAAATAAGCATTATTGTCAACCTCGTCTCCTCCAGTGTGGAAATAGGAGGAGTATGGTGCGACCCTCGGCAATACATCATCGAATAGTTTTCCAAGAAAGTCGTAGACGGCGGGAGAGTTGAGTTTCAAGTTCCCACATGGAGGCTCGTTACAATATGTTGCCCAAGGCTTGGCATCAAAGGCGGCAATCAGCTCTGGATGGGAATAGCCGATAGATGTGGTGTGTCCTGGCATATCGAATTCGATGATGACTTCCACGCCGCGTGTAATTGCATATGTTTGAATATTCTTGATGTCGTTTGGGCTATAAGTCAAACCACTCTGGTAGGCACCTTTCTGTGCTAATTCAGGTATCGATGGCACCTCTATAGGCCAAGATTGAGAATCGGTCACATGCAAATGAAGAATATTGAATTTGTTCCAGGAAATGGCATCTATGGTCTTCAGGATATCCTTTACTTCAAACCAATTCCGAGAGACATCCATATTCAAAGCACGATGCTGAAACTTTGGCGCATCTGAAATCTGTACAGGAGCTAAATTAGTGTAGATGCCCGCCCCCGATGAGTGCTGGTAGAATAGTTGAATGAATGATTCAAGCGCATGCAGGATCCCAACGAATGATACTGCCTCGATACAGGCAGTGCCGTCGGTGGAAATCGATATGTTGTAAGACTCATCGACTTGGCCAGCTAGTGGCTTAAAAGAGCTGGAGTTGTCAGAGCCTGACTGGGTAATGGTGATAGTGTTGATGGTCGTCTTTGGTACATTCGCTGCTGGCTCGATTTGGGAGAGCTCATTGCGAGCTACGAGTTTCCAGGGTACTAGGTTCTGCGTGAACAAGACCTGCAGGGTCCTGCTCACAGCCTGCTGGACGATTGCTTTGCTGGAAAACCCATTCTGGGTTCCAGCAGCGTAGGACATCTGTTCACCCAACACTTGTTCAGTTTGACTGCGCAATATATCAAGAATAGGAATCCACCGTACAGATCCTCCATTGTAATTGATCTTCACATTCGGTTCAATCCACAATACTGAACTACCACTAGAAAATGACTTTGGTGCAGGCCATATCGCGAGCACGCGAAAGGCAAGAACAGGAATTAAATAAATCGGAGACCACATTGTGCTGTTCACTGCTAACAAACACAAGAAGAAGAAGAAAATCGGGTATGAACTGCAGCCGGAGGAGAAGGATGGAGGAGAAGTGGGGATGAGGCCGACTTGAGGGCGAAGATATATGTCGATGAAAGACTAATTTAAAATGTTGGCCCAGGGTCCAACGCAACATAAGCGGGGAGCATTAGAGTTTGATAAAGGAGAAAGCCTTCGCCTGAGATCTTAGACCAAGACAGGGGCGAGGATAGACGATGCAGGAAGATGCAGGAAGAAGCAGAAGTGAGAAGGGAGAAGGGAGATCGGGGGCTGAGGTCGATGGAGGCTGAGGGCAGTGCCCTGTTGGTTGGTTGGGTGGTGTTGTGTGACTGTGACGATTTATTATTATAATTCGATCTGATTCGATTTGATTGCCTTACCGAGCTCTGAGGCGATGAAGTATACGAAGTATGTACAAGGGCACAAGCACAGGCACAGGCACAGGCACAGGGAAAGAGAAGACGTCGGCGTCCTGCTACTCCACCTCGACCTCGTGATGCGGCGCTGGCGATGCACCTATGCGAAGTGCGCTCGCTGCAATCTTCGACTTTCCCGTTCGAGCAACAATCGTCATGGGTTTCCAGCAACAGGGCCTAATTAATCTCCCTTCCCTGTGCAACGTTACGAAGATCCCGCAAGACATCTGGACGCGCTAGCGACAGGATGCAAGCCACAGCGCAAGATACAAAAGTAACGTCAAGCGAACTTGCGAAAGGACATACGATTATGTGGAGGTAGGTAGATTTGGCAGACGGGTCGAGAGGAGTCTAGGACGGGCAGAAAGGGGAGGGGGATGGCGGGGCGGGGCGGGGCGGGGCGGAAGCGGCGGGGAGTGACTTGGCATGGAGCTTTAGGAGATTACTGTAGATCGAAGTACCTTTGACCTGGGCGGCTGGGCCTGGTTATTGCAGTAGCTGGAAGACGGTTGTCGTGTATTACTAGACTTTCTTTCGGACTTGGACGTGTAGTATGTATGGGTATTTAGATGTATCGGATCTTTAGAAAGGAGCCAAGTGGTGAGAGGCAGAGACGGCCTTCTATATCTTCGACACTTTGTTGAATTTGAAGTCATGGATTGTTTCAGTCATAGCTTTATTTCTCTTTTAGTATGCCTATTGACTCGAAAAGCTGTACCGCGACTGCACAAGTATCCCACTAAATGAGCTGCTGTCCTTACTCTGGGAGCACCCTGCGCCAGACCATTTCAATCAGAGAATTACTCATCCATCAGCGCTAACCACGTGACCGTGGCTAAAGTTTAGCCTCATTGTTTTCACGAGGCGCTTGTTATGGACTTCTTTGACTGCTCGCAATCAAAGACTTCCCAAACTTCAGCACTTCTCTACCACCCCGACGCGTTTTGACCCAGTACAACGGACGGCTACACTGGGACCAACTTTACGACACCGAATAATAAAGCAAATTCGATCGTACCGCCTCCCGAGGCTCTTGGCGCAGTCTTGACACAAATCAGGCTTTGTTCGCCTTCCACTCATAGCCCTCATACCTTGTCGAGGATGTCTGTCGAAGTCGTTCTGGATTCGCCTTTGGCGCAAGCACTGAATGGCGTGATAGGTCCAAAGCTGGTGGAAGTAGGCTGGAGTACCGGTGGGACCGAGAATGATCTCGCAGAATACATCATCCTCATGTTAGTGAATGGAAAGACGCAGGAGCAAATCGCTGCCGAGTTATCGGGTGACCTTCTCAATCTCGACGCAGATAACCCTGACGCAAGCAACTTCTCACTGTGGCTTTTTGACCAGGTTGAGATTCTGAATTCTCAGCTGAACGGCGGAAACCAAGGCCACTCTGGAGCAAGCTCCAGCATGACCAATGCTGAGAATGCGAACGAAGCACAAGATTCGGATATGGGTGATGCCTTAGATGTTGGCCAGGCTAATGTGTACGCAATATCATCAGTGGATCTGTCACCAGATCTCAGTCTCCCCCCCAAGCCCCCCAAGATCGTCAAACCCCTTAGACTGACAAACCGCAGACCTACGGGTCCTAAGTCAATGCGAGATGGGAATTCTCGCCCAAGAGACAGGCGTATGCTTGGCCATCTTGCGAAGGCAATGGACAGAACGAACGATTCCGTGCTACACAAAGTACGAGCTCATAACGGGGGTGAACGCGTAAATTCTCACTCTAGGGCTCCACCAACGGGGCCCCGACAACCAATGCAAATTCGCGGTGGAGCTCGGAATATGAATGGCAATCGAAACATCCGCTCGAACGGCCCTGGAATGATGCAGAATCAATCGATGATGATGAATATGTCTCCGCAGGCTCAGATGGAAATGCTTGCAACCATAGAGCAACAGATGCAGGGAATGGCCCGGATGATGCAAATGGCTAATGGATTTGGTCAACAGCAACCACAAAGACCCCTCGCTGATCGGATTCAACCAAATCCACGCGTCCAGCAGAGTGGCTTTCGGAGAGGGGATAATTTTGGCGAGCACGCTGCCCAACGGCCGGCTGATTCGCAGAATGATGCCCCATCATCTTCTATGGACGTCGAAATGTCGCAAGAGAAGCGAGAGCCTCCTTCGCCAGATGACACCTGCAAGTACAACCTGTCTTGCACGAACAAGGACTGTAAATTCGCACACCAATCGCCCGCAGCTCCTCCCGGCGCAGCTATAGATGTCAACGACGTATGCGCTTTCGGTGCTGCCTGCAAAAACAGAAAATGTACAGGTCAACATCCGTCACCGGCTCAAAAGATTGCACACCAAACCGAGATGGACTGCAAATTCTTTCCCAACTGCACAAATCCACGATGCCCATTTCGACACCCTACGATGCCATTGTGCCGTAACGGTGCTGACTGTACGACGTCCGATTGCAAGTTCTCTCACTCAAAAGTGATGTGTAAATTCAATCCCTGCTTGAATCCTGTTTGTCAATACAAGCATGAGGAGGGTCAGAAGAGGGGAAAGTTTGAGGACAAGGTCTGGGTTGCGAACGGAGCGAAGGAGCACGTTAGTGAGAGAAAATTTGTAGATGAGAATGGAGAGGAGGAGCTTATCAAACCTGGTGTGGAGGGTAGCGGGAACAGTCAGGAGTCGACCGTTGCGGAGCTAGTTACGTAGGGAGAAAGACAGGGCGGGGGATGTTCTAGTAAGGACAGGCTGGTTAAAATGGGAGGATAGATCTTGTACCAAAAGACAAAGGCTTGCTTGGCGTTTACTATGTGAGGCGGCGTTTACTATACCTTTTGATTCTGGGACCTCATCAGTGCTAGAGCCATGCAAGGCAGAATGAAATTATTTAGTTTGTACCCTGGAGGAACAATCTCTGGCGTCGCTTCACCAACACAGGACTTCTGGAACTAGGTTGTGACTCTAGCTGTCAAAACCTTCTCTTGAACCCAAGTAGATGTCCCTTCCTCTTAAAGTCTATGACGTGTGGTTCCAATGACGAGGTGGTAGTACGGTAAAAGGCTCTATACTGATCACTATCCGGCAGAGCTAAGCGAATGCACTAACGACCTCCTTTCAAATTATGTATAGCTGGTTTTGCAACAAAGAACGTGTCTCCTCCCAAGGCAATGCGTTCTCAATTGCCTGAACATGCTGTGGTGACTCTCTTGAAACAGTGTTTTCCTACGCCTAGATGCCTAGCTTCCTATCATCTCCCAAATCCACTCCCAGCTTCTCGAAAACACCCACATAGTACTCGGCCGGCCTTCGACAAACAGCAAAGAAGTTTCAGTAGGCGGAGCCGACACCTCGAGAACAATGACAATCCCCGTGCTCGAGAAATATCTTCGCGATTGTATTATTCTCGCTTAGAAGAGCGTCGATTGAGCACTCAGGAAGCTGGGGGCAGCGTTCCTAGGATCGCGGTCTTAGGCGGTGGTATTACGGGACTTGCTGCTGTGCATTATCTGGCGCGAGAATTGCCATCTGCGAAAATCACGTTGTTTGAAAAAAGTGATAGATTAGGAGGATGGCTACAGACAGAGCGATTAGATCATGAGGGTGCTGAACTGTACTTCGAATCAGGTCCAAGGACACTGCGACCAGGTAGTCCAGCTTCACCAGCTGGCTTGGTTACCTTGGAATTGGTATTCAGCCTGTTTAATTTGTCTATGAGAGAAGAAAACTTACAAGTATATTCAGATTCAAGATCTCGGTCTTGAAGGCCAGCTGCTCATAACGACCAGAGACGCAGCTGCCGCCCAGAATCGATATATCTACTATCCAGATCATCTTGTACGGATGCCGGGCCCTGGACAAAGTTTCTTGAAAACTGCGTATTCCCTACTATCGGAACCAGTCCTTCAAGGTACTTTTGAAGGCATCATAGGAGAATGGTTTAGACCTCGGCGGTATATGGACTTCGATGACGAGTCTGTGGGACACTTCTTAGAAAGGAGACTCGGGACGCCGAGTATAGCGGACAACATTGCCTCGGCGGTGCTACACGGTATATACGCTGGAGATATCTATCAACTGAGTGTGAAGAGCCTATTCCCTACCTTATGGTACTTTGAAGCGCAGTACGGCTCAATCGGTAAGGCAATGGCGAATATATTTGCTCAACAACAGACTATGCCTATTACGCAGCAGAGCCTCTCATTGACTAGAGAATTGGTAAAACCCGAAAGAATTAGCCCGATGTTAATGGATAAGCTGAAGCGCGCAAGCGTGTATACTTTCAAGAACGGAATTAGCACTCTGTCTAGAACGCTTGAAGATCGCCTCAGAGCGAACCCAAACGTGGAGTTCAAGGTCAACACCAAGATAGAGAATCTAGAGCATAACATAGACAGTGATCAAATAACAGTATGTTTGATAGCACTTCTCTTCCATTGCATGATACTGACACCCCATTTGATCGGAATCTCTAGCAAAGATGCACCCACATCCTTCACTCACGTCATCTCCACCATCCCTGGACGCACTCTCTCAGCTCTAAGCACGTCACCACTTCGATCTCTAGCCTCTACACCAGCTGTCACAGTCATGGTCGTAAACCTCTTCTTCCAAGATTCAAAACTTCTCCCTGCCCGCGGTTTCGGCTACCTCATCCCGCGCTCCATTCCTTTAGAGCAGAATCCAGAGCGCGCTCTGGGAGTAATATTCGACTCGGACGCCTCAGTTGGCCAGGACACTGTGTCCGGCACCAAAGTCACGGTTATGCTTGGTGGGCACTGGTGGGATGCCTTCGAATCATTTCCTGGTGAGGAACATGGTATTGCTCTCGCAAGAGCTGTGCTGCACAAGCACTTAGGTGTGAAAGCAAAGCCTATCTACGCCAGAGCGACGCTGCAGAGAGATTGTATACCACAATATACAGTTGGGCATGAGGCGCGCATGAAGAAGGCTCACACGGAGTTACAGAATGCATTTGGTGGCAAGCTAGCGGTGGCGGGGAATAGCTACATAGGCGTTGGGGTCAATGATTGCGTACGGAGCGCTAGGGATGTAGTAATGAAGGTTAAGAAGGGGGAGGATGTCACCGGGCTGGAGAGCTTTGCGACTCCGCCAGTCTGGTTGCGTATTAGCAGAGACAATAGGGGGCGATGAACCATGTATTCAATTTTGGAGAAGAACTGCATCTTGTAGGATCAAGCAGGGGATTGTAGGACAATTATGGTCCAAAATAAAGAATAGAATATATGTCAAAATCCAGAGAAATTCTAGAAGTAGTGAGCTTCTAAACTCTCTGGTCTCTAGAGTCCCCTGTAGTTGAGACCAACGAAGCTAAAGCTTAATGCTGTCTTATCTAGCCTAGATCTAGGTTATATATCAAATAGAGTAACTCCAAGCCCCATTTGTAATCTCGAAGTTTGACTTGCACCCACAGCCTCAAATGCTATGTCCATTCTCTGCTGCCTTCCCAGCACCAATTCCAAACCCTGCGACCCCAAAACTCTCCCTGACGGCTTTCCCAAACCGTTCGATAGCCTCAGTCATCTTATCTTCTGTGGCCGCTGCGAATGTCGCACGAAAGAACATTTCTGTCGGCACGAAGCCATCTCGCTTCGCCGCGAACCAGGAGCCGCGAGAGATGAGGACGCCGTTGTCAACGGCGTGTAGGAAAATTTTTTCTTCGAGAGCAAGAAGAGAGAGTGAAGAGTGGGAGGGGTGAAGGTTGTGGTCTATCTTCAGCCATAACTGTTCACAATATTAGTGCCGGATTCAACAAGATGGAAGTAAGCAGGCATACAAACATCCCCGCAGCAGGTGGATTCCAGCTCACGATCTCCTTTGGGAGGTACTTCTCACATGCCGCCAGAATCACGTCTCTTCTCCTTGTATACTCCATCCTTAGATGCATTAGCCATTGCAAATACCCTCCATGACCCCAGCTCTCATCCAATAGCTTGTACAATACAAGTTGGGAGATACCACTAGGGTTCTGGTTCGAACATTCATTGTGCCGTACGAACCGCTCAACGACCTGCTCTGAAGCGGTTATCCAGCCCACACGCGTGCCGGGTGCAATGACCTTGGAGAAGGAGTCCATGCGCATTACGCGCCCATCTACGTCAATGGACAGATAGGTTGGGATCAGAGACTTGAGAAATTCCTTTGTGGTAGATGGTGGCGGAACATCTGGAGAGTTGGGACCGGTGTAGGGTTGCATCTGGAGGAAATAGTAGGGTTCATCTTCGATAATATAGATGTCGTGCTTTTGAGCTATTTTGTAAATGGCCTGTCTTCGCGCCGTGCCCTGTGTTGCGCCCGTAGGGTTTTGACCTGATGGAACTGTGTAGAGAATGTGAGGCTTTCGCGCTCCTCGTTCTTTCGTGTCCCAATTGGTGAGAATCTCATCCATACTTCCGGGAAGAAGGCCTTGTGCATCTACCTTCACGCCTGCGAATCTAATTCCGTAGGGCAGAGCTGTCTCTACCGCGGATGCGAAAGTATATTCTTCAGAGAGGACATAGTCACCTCGATCGCAGAACATCCGATACGTTTGATCTAGTGCAGATGTACTTCCCACCGTGAGCGCACAATGCCAGTCTGCATAGGGTGGGTTGCAGACAATCTCTGTATGCTCGGTCACAAATCGGATCATCTGCGCGCTCCCGGTCCCCAACCCGTAATTGAGAGCAATGGACAGATCATATGCGCCGTGACCTTCCGAGACATCATATTTCCCAGTCTTGAGCAGCGTCCCAGTTTCTTTGGTCTCGCGCTCAGAGAAATGAGGCGGTGAGGGGACCTTGACGGTCAACTCTTCTATCGGGAAGTTTTCAGCGCAAGGTAGGCCTCCGCCCAATGATATAATCCCGGGATTCTTCAAGTATTGAGCTGCACCTTTAAGACTGGACGGCTGCCGACCTTTAGTTTCCAAGGTAAGGTAGTCTGCGAAGGGCAGTTTAACATAAGTAAGAATGGAGCTTGTGTGACAAACTTACGATCCCATCTTTTGGCCTTCGGCTTCCCAGTGTTCTAAGGAAAGGAGTCAGTAGAGCTTCAGTAGCGCGACTTCCGGAGAAGAGGAGAGTCTGACAGGATGCTTGAAGAAGTCACTAGATGTAAAGGCCGCTGTGCCGCCGTTTAGTCTGCTAGCTTTTGCACGCCTCGCAGAAACACCATTGACGGTTAATGCATCTGGAATCACAATTGCCTCAGTATCGGTTACACCTTCAATGTCAATTGCAGTTGGGGGAACCATTCTGAAAGATGCAGATGAGAGGTGAAAGGAGTGAGAGCGCGTAGAAAAATAAGTCAATACTTATTTATGATGTCGGGTGAGGCTTAGGTGGGGGGGGGGGGTGTCCGACTGTAGGGCGTGGGCGTGCTTGACAAGCCATGGGGAAGATGAAAGCGGCTTAGCAAATCTGACAACGAAAGCTTGGTACTTATGCGCAGACGCAAGGCTCAAACGGGCTTCAGGGCGTGAGGCTAGCACATCTCATTCACCTCTTGCATTTGGAGCCACTCATGCAGTCGTAGAGGCGATGTTTGTAGTCATAGTTTGTTCTTGTGTCGAAATTGCTGCGTTGGCTTCAGCGACGATTTCCTAATCACTTTAGCAAATTCCTTATCGGAAAGCCGCTGGTAAGCGCGGACGAACATCGGAGACTCCACACCAAGCCAGATCATGTGATAAATCATGTGATGTGGCGCCCGCTACAGGCACAAAGTTTAACTGCGCCACATTTGCCATCCTTCTAACTAACCATATACAAAGCCAAGTGCACCATCAAACATTCTACTAGCCACGCAACTACTGTAGAAAGTTCCTCTTCTTAGGTCGCAACATTTGCTACCGAGTACCTGTTAGTATTCGGGAGAGTTCGGCTGGCGTACTGTAAATCAGTGCAATCAAACCGTTGAGACAAATGACTTTGCGTGGCCGCGAATTTACCATTGGAAGGATCGACAGCTTGATCAAACGTAGCCTTTTTCTTTTGTTGCTAAGGGGATCCCTGAAAGAGAAATAGTTAAAAGAAAGTGATATATTATCAACAACTTCGTAGACTTGCTGAGAAAGCATTTAAGATTGCTAAACTATAGATTTGTCTTGTGACAGGGTGCGTCTCGGGACGCAGGGACAGACGTCACTCACTTGTCAAAAGAAAAAAGGGGCCGGTGAGGCGGAGATGCTGGCTACGTAAGTAGAACTTAGACGCTTTGGCTTCACGAGAGCTTCGGGGTCTGACCGACCCATACAGATTGCAAGGAGCATCCAATTGCTATGCTGCCTACGGCTCAGAATAAATTATGCTTGAAACCTCCCTCGGCCTCGAAAACTTCTCCAATAGCCTTCCCGGCATGTAAGACATGGAGGTCATGATATCTGGGGCCAACAAGAGTCAGTCCAATGGGCATGCCATTTTGGCCAGCAAAGCCGGGGATGTTAAGACAAGGAACTTGTAAAATCGTCCACATGGAACAGAAAGACCGTTGATCGTTAGTCATAGCTGTGTCGCAGGTAAGGCAGAGCTTGACTCACAGCATCTCCAGTGTTCTCAATCCCAACAGGCGCTTCGTCTATAACACTAGGAGTGAATACCGCGTCGTATTCGCTGGCGATTTCATCCCACACTGGTCGAAGACGAGCACAACCATCATAACTTTCTAGTTGTGCTTTCCTGCTTAAGTTCATCGAGTTCTCGACATGGCCCCTAATCATGGGATGCAGCTTATCTTTGGCGAGAAGGTAGTCTTGAGAAGACTTGATAAGTGATAGCCTCGAGAAATTCCGAGAGATGATTACTCACTGCCCAAGAATGATGTGCGACCCTCGCCAGCAAGAACATTAGCATGCCACTGCTTTATTTGTTTGAATCCTTCCGGTAAATCAATTTCTTCAACGCTAGCACCATGGTTGGTCAACAGCTCTTGAGCTTTCACCCAAGAGGCTTGGGTTCCTGGCCCAGCTTTAGGCCAGACTTGAGTTTTGCAGAAAGCAATTTTGGAGCCTTTGATAGGGAACGGTGTTGAGGGAATTTGGTGGTCATCTGTGAGTTGGAAGACTTGTGCGAGAAGCTGTAGATCTTCAACAGAGCGCGCATAGAGACCAAGAGTATCGCAGGTCATGGAATATTGGGCCAGCCCTTCACGAGATATGGCTCCCCAAGTTGGCTACTGATGTAAGCAGTCATTTCACGTATATCGCGTGAGACATACTTTGAGTGCGTAAATGCTGTTAAAAGAGCCGGGCCGTATAGTGCTCCCCCCGGTTTGAGTACCCAGTGCGATGGGTACCTATTTTTCTTAGCCCTTGTTCCGCAAGTACACAACTGGCCATTACCTGATAGTCTCCAACAGCAGCGCCAGATCCAGAAGACGATCCACCTGGTGTACGGCTTGCATTATGTGGATTCGTTGATGGTCCGCCATCACTCGTTGAAGCAAACTCTGTGGTTGTTGTCTTGCCGAAAATGAGAGCTCCAGCAGCACGTAGAGTTATTATAGGTGCTGCATCTACGAGACTATTCCCATGATCCTTGTAAATGGGCGAGTTATGGCAAGTGGGCATATCTGGAAAATCCACGTGATTAGAAGTGAGAGACTGGGAGAGGGGCCGTGCTCGCCTTGGGTTAAAATAACATCTTTCACTCCTATGGCAATTCCAAACAACGGACCTCTTTTCTCTGGCGGAGTCTGGTCTAACTTCCTTGCCTGAGTGAGCACAAGGTCCGGATCAAGATAAGCCCATGCTTTTACAACTTTGTCGCGTGCCATAATCCGAGAGAGAAGAGACTTGGCATAATTTTCAACAGTGAGGTCTCCTTTATGCATCAAGGCCAGGGCTTGGTTGGCCGTCAAGCGATATGGCTCAATCATTATGAGGATCTTTCTGTGTATTATTAGTTCTTGCGCTGATGAATAGGAACCTATCCTATGAAAAAAGCGCAAATAGTGAAAAGACCCAGAAATCAACTAGACATGAATTCTGAGCAGTCTATATATCGAAAGGAGTCTGAATTAATTGACAAAATAAGATACAAACATTTGGTAGAGAATTCAAGGGTGGGAGATATAGCTTCCGAATTTCGGGTAAAGCCGACTTATCTTCGGAACAGCGACAAGATAATGAATGCACTATACAGGACTCCGGTGGTCGGTATTATTGAAAATACCCTCCTATTAGATATGAGAAAAATATGACTAGACGTTCGTGTACGTTTCGGCCATATTATTGGTGGAACGCTCTTGTTTAGACATCGTGATCACGTGCTGAAAATAGAACTGTCGTGTGGACATTCAACCGAAGGCACTCTGTTAGCATTAGTAATTAAATTTACCAATCGTTCGAACGCTGGAAGTCATTATAAGCTTGTACTGCTCAGTCATCGAAGTCACCACCAAAATCCACAAGCCGAAGCTTTCTAGCGTCCCTGGGATGAAACTGGGCAACTTTAGATCTTACTAAGAATCGCGCAGCAGCAGACTCTCTTCGAAGTTCAACATACGCTCCTGGTCCATTTCCATCTGCTTCAACTAGGCTGTTCAAAAGCTCTTCAGTCAGTTCTCTCATCTCTCTCGCAGCTGCGCGCTTCTCGTCCCATGGCTCTTTCGCCCGTCCACCCTCATCCGGTCGTGGACCCCATATCTCATCGATACGGCGCTGTCGTTTAGCATTATTTAGATTAGCTTTCGCCTTTTTGGCGTTTCCCTGCGTATTGAAGCTGGCTTCCAGCATGTCCTCGTCAACGTCTAATATCTCCCCAACGATAGGTCCTCCCAGTTCTTCAACGGCCAGCATCGGAGCAAGGTGTTCATCTATGAAGATGTTGAACAGGTTTACTAACCTCCCAGTATCGCTATCGTACAGCTTCTTCTGATTCTTTAATTCTCGCATGGCGTCCTTGGAAATTTGCGCAGGTGACTTTCGAGTGTGCCCATCCACTTCTTCTCGTAGCGATGCAATTCGGGTCTCGATATCTATCTTGATGAGTTTTGAATCCTTCAGATCGGCTTGTTCTTTCTCAAGACGTTTCCGGGCCTGTCTCAGCTCCGTGTCGGTTCGAGAAATACTTTCTCGGGTCTCCTGGACACATCGGCTGGTGATCTGTAGGGCCAGGAGAGCTGGCATCGGAGAATCTGCTGCTGGAAGCCAAGGCTCCTGGGGGGTGAGAGTCTCGTAAGCAGATCTAAGCGCTTTTAGTTGCAGTAAATACGATTTAGGATCCTGAGAGGGCGCAGCCTCAAAGGAAGTCGTAGAGGATCGTAGCTATAGAGGCGTCAGATCATTGATCAGGTTGAGATGAGAAACGTTACCTTTTCCAAAGCAATCTCTTGCTCCTTGAGTCTGTCTTGCAGTATTTTCACGGTTATATCCAGGCGTGCGGTATAAGAGTTGGCAGCCCGTGACATCTGCGAGATATCTGACATATTGGAGGAATAAGCTAGCTTTCTATATGAGAGGCGGCAGGCTCTTCTTGTGTTCTGAGCATTCGGCAGCTAGCATCAATTGTTCTTAAAAGAACCAACAGTCTTACGTGTTCACTGCATATAAGAGTTGTCCTATGCAGGGCAGATATACTCGATAGGTACACACAACGGTGAGTTAAACGCGCTGCGCTCCTCTAAGACACGACACTAGCGCGTTCTTAGACAGTCATGTGCCAATGCACGTGACTATCCAAATACCTGATTGGCAGCTTTCGCTCCCTCGCTTCCTCGCTTCGGTATTGGCATTTGGTTTGGGCTAGGCTGGGTTAAGCTTATTAGGTAGAATCTGCAACAGCAAAAGCTCCAGCACCCCCTCACATACATTCAGAACCTCGCCGTATGTTGCTGCAGAGCCAACGCCCTTATTAGTCTGCATCGCGCGCGCTCTCTATCTCTCTATCTCTCTCTCCCTCTCTCATCCATCTCTCTTGCGGATTCCTCTGTCTCTTGTCTTTGTTCACATCTCCCGCCCAGCCTGCACCTTCAGGCCCTTGTCCGCGGCGTTGAACGGCCACCCACAGACAGGACAGCACAGGACAGGGCACGCACGATCGACGACTTACAGTCAGGCCTCACCGTTGTTCCTACCTCTCCTCCCCCTCCCCTTTCGAACCGAAACAAAACAGAAACACGTCCAGCAAACACGGGACAAAGGATTTAGTCCACAGTTCACAGTTCACAAGATAGAGGCAACGGCTTTCTTGGTCGCTGAGAAACCTCAAGGTTTGAGCATAGGTCTCTACTCCTGCTTTTCTCTTCAAAGAGACTTCAATCAGCTACTTCGCGTTATCCTTGCTTGCGCCCAATCTAATCCAGCCCAACCCACCTCCCTCCTACCTTGCACAAGCACGAATCTCTTCTCAAGACTTGTCTCCTGTCTCCAGTCACAGTCTTCACAACACACTCCACCTTCCCGCACACTCACCCACTCATTCACGACACCATTCTCTTCTCAACAAGCATAAGCTTCGTTCCCCTCCGATCACCGCACCAGCAAGTTTTCCTTCGAAGACCCCAGGTGTACATAATTCGAACAATCCATTACTGTTCCCGACCTTCTTCCCGACCACACTTCTACAGTTTAAGTGAAGAGATTAACCGTAGCAAGAAACCATCATGTCTGCCTCACCATC
The DNA here is from genome assembly GCA_003988795.1 of Proliferodiscus dingleyae. Classification (NCBI taxonomy): domain Eukaryota; kingdom Fungi; phylum Ascomycota; class Leotiomycetes; order Helotiales; family Lachnaceae; genus Proliferodiscus; species Proliferodiscus dingleyae. The sequence goes on along the minus strand of QYAK01000013.1, from coordinate 770,354 downwards.
AGCAGCAGCCCCCATCCAATCGACCAAACGACCTCTCGAAGACCCCTCTTCTCCATCTCGAGACGATCAGCCTGAAGCCAAGCGACCCGCGCTTGATAAGATTGTTAAGAGCGAGGATGGAGAGTCAAAACCAGCTCCCGAGACTGTAGAGCTACCCGTCGTCAGCTCTGCTCCCGATAGCAAGAATGAAGACACCAATGGGACTAAAACAGAGGTCAAGGATGAGCAAGGAGATACAGTGGTTCCAGATGCAGTGCCGCAATCAATTGAGACATCAGTCACCTCTACTAGAGATGAGAGCAACAGAGGATCCAGCCTTCCGCACGATGAGAGCGGCTGGATTCACATACGATCTGTCATCACAAGTGCCGAGGCTGCTACCGTTATCGGCAAAGGAGGAGAAAATGTTTCGCAAATAAGAAAGATGTCAGGTGCAAAGTGCACAGTTAGTGATTACCAGAAGGGGGCAGTCGAGAGAATCCTTACCGTTAGCGGAGGAGTTGACGCAGCCGCGAAGGTATGTTACTTATACTCATGTGGGATTTGGCTGATTCTCGTCGAAGGCGTTCGGTTTAATTATTCGCACACTTAATAATGAGCCCTTAGAGGCGGCGTCCAGTGCTCAGTCGAAGACATATCCACTTCGGCTTCTCATCCCTCACATTCTTATTGGCTCTATCATTGGCAAAGGTGGTGTCAGGATTCGTGAAATCCAAGACGCTTCTGGCGCTCGTCTCAACGCTTCTGACTCTTGCCTGCCACTGTCTACTGAACGCTCACTGGTGGTTCTTGGTGTTGCCGACGCCGTTCATATTGCCACATACTATGTTGGTAGCACTCTATACGAGCAACTGTCGGAAAGATTTGGGGGACCCGCTGCATCCGCGTATGCTTCTCGAAGTGGTGGTCCCGCCGGCGTTGTCCCCGGAGGCATGCAAGTAGTGCCCTACGTACCTCAGCCTGCTGGAGGAAATTTTGGACACCCTGACCACCATCGTCGTCCTGATCGTAGTCATCACACTCCTGGCCCAGCTTACGGCCAACCATATGGTCAAGGCGGTCAACAACCTCAACAAGCTCAAGTACCTGTACACTACGGCGGATCGCCTGCTGTTGGAGGTTACGGGGGCGTCGGTCCACAACAGCCACACCAAGGTGGCCATGCTGGCCCAGCATCGCATGCTGGCCCACCAGCTCAACCAATGCAAGGCTTAGTTCCCGGCCAGCCACTGACTCAACAGATCTTCATTCCAAATGATATGGTCGGTGCCATCATTGGCAAGGGTGGAGCAAAAATCAACGAAATCAGGCAACTTAGCGGTAGTGTCATCAAAATCAATGAGCCGCAAGACAACAGCAACGAGCGTCTGGTGACCATTACGGGCACTCAGGAATGCAATCAAATGGCGTTGTACATGTTATATTCAAGGCTTGGTCAGTCTCTCATTATTCCTAACCTTACAACTTCTAATAGAGCTCGCAGAGAGTGAAAAGCACCGCATCTAACAAGGCTTATGATTGCGAATGGCGACTTATACTATCAATTACTGAGTTTGGTTTTTTTGGCGTATGATCGGCGACCCAAAAGCCGGAGGGAGCGTTCAAAATGAACTTTTGCCAACTCTATCAAGAGTTCATACTGGTAGATGAAGTGAAAGTGGAAAGTGTGGGCACTAGCAACTAAAATAGATGCATATCTTTTGACTGTGTGGTACCTGCTTACCCAAGCTGAGATGACGTTTCCGGCACCACCAGTATTATTTATCCCCGAAGCGACCCCGCCACACCCCTCCTACTTGATACTGCCGTCAGAGCGCTACAAAACTCATTACACTCCTCTTCTGCCCCGCGATATCTCAATTGAAGATTTCATGAATATTTGTCACTAAAGACACATTGCACAATGGCACTTCCAGTAACAGAATCCGCGTATGTAACCCTGAAACCAGGCACCGACGTAGAAACCCCGGGGTCTTCCACTGCCCAAATTTGGCGCGACACTCTAAATACCGTATCCCAGCAGCCCGGCTTCCAACGCGCATACTGGGGCCGCCAGCTGGAAAATCCCGATATCATTATTCTTCTCATCGGTATTCTCTGCCCGCTCTGGTAAGAAATATCGAATACTAATTGGAGAAGATTGGGACACTCTCGAAGCACACCATAAATTCATGAAAGATCCCTCTTATGGGCCGTTCACCTCCCATCTGAGCCCACTGACCGAGGACTTGTACTTACACCACTACACGCCATCCACATTTCCTGCCGGAATCATTGATTCTGCCCCCATCATAGAATTTGTTACATTCTTCAGGATTGAGTCGTCGTTCCCAGCAAATGCTGCAAAATTTGTAGGAGTGTTAGATGAGCACAAGCCGGAAGGGTATCTGGGCGGGGTGTTCGCAGAGGTGATCGAGCAGATTGCGAAGGGTGGGAAGGAGGAAGGAAAGGGGAAGGCCTTCAGGCTATGCCTGGGATGGACGAGTAAGGAGGCCCATATGAAGTTCAGAGATACGCAGCTGTTCAAGGATAATGTCCAGCTGTTGAGGGAGGGAGTAGGAAGTGCAGAGCTGGTGCATGTCCCATTCAAGGTTGTGTGAAGGGGTGCATATATTTGTGAGAGAAAATTTTCACGCAACGGAATAAAAAGAGCTTCCGTGAGAACTTTTGATTATTTTGAAGAAATGATATCGAATTTTGATAATCGATAGAAGTTTGTTATAAGGTTCTCTGCAGGTATCAATCATCCAATGTTCCCCATCCCAACCTAATTCGACGCCCTAATCCTGAACGATACACAACATTGAGAAAAACAATCCAATGCGCAACGAAAAGAAAAGTTGATAGCTAGTAAATAGGGCGCCCCTCCTCCCATTTGGATTGGACCATCTCAGGTCCGCCATCATTACCAGTTACAGGGCTACTCTTATCATCATAAATACCCCACGAGACCCTACCTGACTTTCGCCTCCTCTCTGCTCCCTCAACCCCACTTACAACACCAATCCACTCCCACACTCTGCTAATCTCACCACTTCTGCTCTCACGCTGAGAAGTGCGGACATTAGCATTCATCTCCACGACTTTCTTTACCTTATTCCACAATGCTTCTCTCTTCCGCAGATTATGTTGGTCCCGAAGGACATCATCTCTCAGCTGTCCGATACTGATCCAACTCTCCGGATAGTCTTCTTTTTCATGGACATGCAGCGCAGCTTGGGTGGTAAGTCGATCAAGCGTGAGTGAGACAAGATGCGGCACTGCAGCATTGTCGGCTGCACGGGAGGTTACTCTACCCCGGACGTAGAGGAAAGCGAGAGAGACGAGCGCTAGAGTAGCAATTGAGAGGCGATGCCTTGCCAGACTGAGTCGGAAGGATCGTCTGATAGCACAGGAGAGGGGGAGGCGGGCGAGGGAGGTGCTGCTGAGGAACTTTCGGTTTCTGTGGAGGGGATAGCGAACCTGGTTAGTGGCTGTTGTCAGAATGTATATTTGTGGGTAATTTTGGCGTGAATTACAGAGTGAAGATAGATTCAAGTGTGCTTTGACCGTGAAATAGTGATGTCGGTGGCATGGAACCAACTTACCCGTCTGCTCCACTTACGACCTCATCTCTGGCCTCTATATCTCCAATGGCACTGGCCCACAGCTCTTCAAATTCAGCCTCGCCCATGATCTTCTTATTCCTCTTTTTAATGAGCTCCTTTTTCAGCTCTTCAGCATCAATCTCGACAGCGGGTTCAGGCAACCCAGCTTCATCGGTCAAATCGCCACACTCCCATTTCGCACGTCTTTCTCTTAGCTCTTTAACCGCTCCATCGGCGACCTGTTTAATTCGGCGCGCCTTTTCTCCATCTGGCTCGCAGCTTGGTAGGAGTGGCACTAGCCCCTTGAGAGAAAGGGGATGCTCTTTGAGGATGAAATCAGAATCACACTGGGTGACAAGATTCTCATGGCAATATGCATGCTGCGGGCAAGGCTCACATAGGGGTTCTACCATTATTCTCACCCAATCGGGAACCTCGACATTGGCTGGAATGACTTCGTGTGCATCTCGACCAACGCCGCAGTATCCCACAGCAAGTTTCTCTTGTCTGTACCAGGTAGCATAACCTCCTAGCAGGGTAAGAATAGCAATCCATATTGGGCCACTTTTATTGAATCCTCGCCGCTGTCTATCTGGTCTCCGTGGGGCTAGAGCGGTGACCCCACCGGCAGGCTGTTCTTGCGTCAATTCCAGTTGTTCTTCGGGCGTGAACTCTTCGCCAGCCTCAAGACCGTTCTCGTCAATATTTTTCGACCTGTCAAGTTCGCTGACTGGGATCTCAAAAGTCGTAGAGGCAGATGAACGAGTTCCGTTTTCAATCATCGGCGTATCAGACGTCCTCTTCCGCGACGAACTGCTCTTTCTGCTACTGGAGTTGACGCCCAAGCTTTTTCTCTTCCGCTCTCCACTAACGCTCCTCGGCTCACTGAGAGGGGAGCTGCCGCTCTGGAAGGGATTATCAGATGTGAAGGCACTCTCCCTTCGCCTAGACACGCCTGTTCCATTATCATCATCTTCAAGCTTAAATCTCGAAGCTGGCGCTGGACTGGGAGCCTCGGCCTTTCGTGACTTCCGACCAGACTTTCGGCCTACTCCGGAATCCGTACCAGTCTCAGTGTCAGAGGCCTTTGCATGCTTGCTGCTTGCTCTTGGCGTCCTCTTCGTCGGGCTTTTTAGGGCCGGACTATCGCTTTCGCTCTCTTCAGTCTTGACCTTCGCAGATGGCTTTCTTGTTCTTGCTCGGGGAGTTGGAGGCGGCGGCATCAGCTCTTCGCTAGTTGCAACGATCGTATCTTCTGAATCGGCGTTCGTGATACCCTTGCTTGTCCTCCGCGCCCGGGCTCGAGCAGCTAGTATTTTGCGGCTTTGAGGAAGGACATTATCAATGAAGATCTGGACGAGTTGTGGCTTCTTTGCGCTAGATGGATACTCAATGCCATAAGAAACAAGGATCGATCGCAGTCGTGGAACAGTCAGGCTCGAGGGATCAAATCCCGTTTGTAGATAATCAAGACTCTCGGTGTCCGACATGCTGTCTCCGCCTCGGCGTGTAACAACTTGTCTTTCTCGTGAGACAGCTTTTACAAGAGTGTATTCGCCCACACACAATTCTGAATGGGCCTTTGCAGATAATGCGTAGCAACGCGATTGACTGAAGCAACAGTTCTCAGCTGATGCGAGCGCGATGACGCAGGGAATCTGGTGTAGATAACAACCAAGTCTTCGTGGTCGTAGCAATACGCAGTGTAGGCCGTAGCAAGTTTTGCGCGAGGCCGACAGATACCGGGCGCCACGAGAAATTGACGATGACAGCGGATCCGGTTCTAGAGATCAGGTGGGGAGTTGGAGTTGACAGCTAAATACTGCTGTAGCTGGGGCAACAAAGCGTATCGATACGCGAGCGAAAGAGAACCTGCGCCTGCGCCTGCGGGCTGCCTAGAAACAAGCCACATGTGGCGTCTGGTGCGCGCACAGTAGAGGCTACGCTACTCCCCCCTTTCTTTTGTCAGGTTCGCGAGGTCTCCATCTGCGATGTGTGTGAAGAGGAAGATATGGCAAAAGGTTTCACGTAGGGACTATTCTAAGTGTGTGAGTGTCTTCAGTGTACTTCAAAATCATTTGATTTTCACAGATTATATTTGAGGTTATATGCATGTCAAATGGGTCAGGTAATGCTTTTCAAAGCTAATGATTTTTTTCAATTTGCCAGATGGCGATTTTTTTTTTTCTTTTTTAATAATTTTGGTTGACTCTCAAGTTCTTCCTCTGATGCTACAGCCACACTATCAACAAGTAGGGAGAACTGGCCCTTATCCATAACGCCAACATCCATCCGTAAACAAAAGAACTTGGAGTGGTATCTCTACTCAATGTCCACTCGCTTGACTTCAGTCCAATCCTTCTCAACCTTTGGGACTGTGACAATGAGGACCCCGTCCTCAAGTTTAGCCGTGATTGCATCGCCATCAAGTTCTTGCTTCTCATCTCCTGGTGGAAGCCTGACGCTGCGCTCGAAGACTCCTACCTTCCTCTCGCTCTGCGTCAAAGTCTGCAGGAAGTCCTCATCTCCGCGTCTGTATACAACACCTGCTAAGTTCAAAACACCCTTGTCGTCATCCCAATTGACTCCCACATCCTCCTTCTTAGCACCCGGCAATGACACGTGCAGAACATACTCTTTCTCGGTGGAGAAAACATCGATAGGTGGGACGAAACTGTCGTTCTCGTCGGCATCTTCTGGAACGAGAGTTTCGCCCGATCGCTGAGCACCAGCGCCAGTCTGACCGGCGTAGTTGCGGAAAGCCTGTGCTAAAGGATGTGAAGCGAGAGCCTCCCAGAGGGCACTCATATCAAATCCTCCTGGACCACCAAATGGAGGCGGAGCAGGTCCATGGCGCCCAGGTCGCCCGTGACGTCCCCATCCTCTCCTAAATCCGCCTCTGCCATGGTGACCAAAGCCTCGAGGGCCGTGTGGACCACGAGGATGTTCTCCAGCGTCGCCTTCAGCATGTTCTGGGTTGGGAGATCTCTCTCGAGATCCATGAGCTCTCTCTTGGGAATGAGAACCATCACGATGGTGAGCATGACGCCCGCGACCTCGAGGGCCGGACCCACCCCGACCCCAACCATGACCCCAGCCATGGTCCCAACCTGGACCGCCGAAAGGGAAGCCAGCTCCAGGGGGCGGGGGTGGATGATGATGATGATGGCGGCCTGGCGGGGGAGGGCCGAAGAAGGGGAAGTCTCCTGCGGGATGATCAACACCTGCTCCGCTTTGATCGTTGAACGATCGAACAAAGTCCCAAAAAGGAACTTGATGATAATTGTCGTAGGCCATATTGGTTTGTTTGTTTGTATGTGTGAGAAGTAGTGTAGAGGTTTGGAAATAATATCTCAGAAGTATTATGGTAGACACAAGATGAAAGAGGAGGATATTGGGGAAGACGGAAGGAATGAGGACAGAGACAAGGAATATATAGAAAGCCAGTACCGTACCGGTACGTGTAGGCTAACAGAGCGTCGTAAGGCGGGATGACTCCCCAGCTGATCACACAGCAACGGACAATGCGAATGCGTTCTAGAAGATGGAACAGATCAGAATTGAAAGGAAGGCAAGGAATACTCTGAAGGCTGCACCGTCTACCGTCATTGCGTGTTGATTGGTACCTAACAGCTTCAGTCAACGATAGAGCCGCGTACGCGTGCGTATGCGTGGATGCACTGGCCGCACTGGCTGGACGCCACAAGTGAGATGCAGGTGCAGAAAGAGCAGAAAGGGCAAAAGGGGCAAGAAGGGCAAAAGCAGTTGAGACAGTGTGACTGGCCTCTCCTTGCAACTTGTCGTCGCAAGCGCTCGAGTTTCCCCTCAAGTTGTGACTCAGACTCCCTTCTGTACACCTTCTGTCGGGACCGAGTTCTTTCGTCCCGCAATCAGTTCGCCACCCAGAAAAGCCCGAAGTCGAGCTCGGCCCCGCACTGTAGACAGTACAGTACAGTATTCCTAAGCGAAACTCCCCCTACTGTCCTCTCCCTCTCCCTCTCCCTCTCCCTCTCCCTCTCTGCCTCGCTCGACATGTGTCTCCCTCGATATACCTCAATGACATCAATCAAAAACAAAAAACAAAAAAAAAGCTTCAGGTGTGCCAGACTAGCAGGCCTGGGCTCAGCATGCGATGTGCAACAAAAAATCCGGTGCTGTCTTTCTTTACACCTTTCAGCCGCGGATTTTCTCTCTCTCTCTATACGCCTCATAGCATCTTTGGATTCGAAGCTCACTAGATAATCCATGTGTAAATCAGAATCCGAGTCCACGATGTACACATCAATCATCCTATTTTCCAGCTTTTATTTCCACGTGAAACTACGTCTGCCAAGAGCTTGGAACCACGGGCTGGCCAGCTTATATAGGAAAATTGAAGTGGCATCCTTCTGCATACCAAGCGACGTGCGACATCAGACACAAACACGATGAGGCCTCTGTGTCTTCCAAAGATCCATCCATGGGAGCTTAACATATCAACATTTAGATAGGAATTTAGCTAGTCAAACCGTTTGCGCGAAGCACTGCCAATTCTTTGGACGCATGACTTGAGCCGTAGCTATTTCACCGCCCAAACTCTCTCCAACATCTCAGGAGTAGCTTGATGTGCTGTATCTCTTGCAACTGCTGTCCTGCAGCTTTATATATAGTCGGATGGAGCAAGTGCTCATTGATAGTGCTTCTCTTTCTATGGTCTTCGTAGTAGACTAGCCTTGGTCGTCTATAATGTATTATAGTAGGTTCAGGGTTCTCTTGGCTACCCGCACATATCACGTTGTGCTAATCACAAAGGTTCTAGCCTGCGTTATGACCCGCAGGAAACCAAGTCATCTAAATATGTAATACCAGAGAGATCCAACTACGAAGCTTATACTGACGACAAATAGTACCATTGATCTTTACTGTAACAAAGCAGGTAAAAAGGTCACAAAATGATAGGACTTAACCAGAAACACTATCTAATCAAACATCTGCAATTCTAAGTCACTTGATATCACAATTCCGTCATCAGTACAGAGACCATAGTTCCAAACGCCTACTCATACACATTGATCTCGCTCATTGTAAATCTCTTAATCGCTTAGTGGCAATTGCTGCTCCAATGTTACATAGAGCTCCGATAAATAAACAGACAGCGATGGCGTTGGGGCCATCAGTCCCATGATGCTCGTCTGGATGTGCATCATGAGCTAACTCGGGGCTCTTTCCCGGTTCCAATATCCTGAAAACAATCATGCTGATGAATGTCCCAATAAATTGTGGAATTGTGGTGTAGATATTGAGGATACCAAAGTAGAGACCTGACAGCTCACCCGTAGACGCAACGCTTTCCTCAGGGAGCGCATTTTCGAGGCGCAGGAATGCAGGCGAGCTGGGTGTGATCGGCGAATCGCTCGTTGACAGGCGGCGGTAGGTCCCTGTAGTTGTACTGCTCATACGATTGACCTCGACGCCCATGAATGAACTTGGTGCCCACGTAGCGAGTGCCCATGGGAACCCACAGAGAGCTACCAAGAAGGTTGCCACGCGGAAAGAATGGGCAAACGGTGCGAGAAGCATGGCGCCGCTGAAAAGCAGATGACCGCAGATCCAGGCAACGAGGAGATCAGGTTTATAGGCACTAAATTTGGTTGCAAGGGCTGCGATGGCGGCTGGGGGCCGGGCCGTGAAAGTTGACTCTGAGGGAGACTTGATGAGGAGAGGTAGGAGGAAGGCCCCAATGAACGTCACCATGGAGAAGACTACCAATGACATGCTCCCAATCCTTCCTATGTCTCCTAATGCATCTTTCGATTCTTTGGCTGACTGAGGAGCATCGTATCTGAAGTACGTCTCGCCTACCCATGTTGTGCTATAGAAGAGGAATGGAAACCATCCGATCCACTATTGAGTTTAGCTTCCACTTTGCCGCATGATCGAGGCTCGACTTACAGTCCATACTTGCACCGTACAAATCGCCTGAATTCGCGGAGGCAGATGCGTCGCGGTGTGGAAGATCTTGGAGATGATCTTCACAAACCCTCCGCTGTCTTTATCTGTGACTCCGCTGGATACCAGGACGCGTTCTGTCACGGCCCAAGAAGTGACTCCAACAGCGGATATAAGGCCAAAGACAGCAACCAAGATCATCTTTTTGAATTGAGTATCTCCAAAGGACGTCCCAAAGATGCCAACCATGTCAATCGTGCCAGCAAGGTATCCAACAAGATGACCCACAGAGATCATCCTACTTGCTGTACGGTGTCAGTCTTTTCCCTACATGTCTCCGAGTGGCTCTTACCCCATGCACTGCCTGTCTGTTGCTTAGGAATTGGGAGAGTATCCGCGATCAAGCTGCGACAACATGCTTGAACTATGACTCGCTCAGCTATGAACCCCCAGCATTCTCGATCTCACTTACCAACATTGATAGCAAAGTCTACCGCATAAATCGAAACCACAGCAGTTGTGACTGTAGCTGATTTTCTCAAATCACCTTCCCCTATGAATAATCCCACCAGCTCTTTCGTCCACCCAAGCACTAGAAGACATGCCCCTACGACTACGGATCCTACGACCATGAACGGCCTCCGTCTGCCGTATTTCGAAGTAGATCTATCTGCGATGACCCCAACTATTGGTTGCATTATCAATCCCGAAAGCGGGCCTGCTAGCCAAACAAGGGAGGTTTTACTCTTCGTAAGGCCGAGTTGGAGAAGATAAGGAGTGCAATCTGCCAATCTGTCAGCAATTGTCCACAACAAAGAGATGGTGCATCGTTACATGTCATCTCAACCCCCCACGTGAATCTGTGATACAACAAGTCAGTGTGCTACCGACTTATGCGCGCTGAATGCGAGGAGAACGACTCACTGCAGACCAACCAGGGAGAAGGTCAAGAGCGCCATGCGCATCGACTCCGTCGAGCCTCTGATATGCGGCTGCCCCGTCCATCTGGCCGTCTCCGCTCCCATTGTGGTCGGCGTTGCGTATCCGGATTCCGACCCCTTTACCTCGTCCTCGAATGTGAGAGCCTCATAGCCACGCGTCGTCGAAGAAATATATTTATCTGCCGTGCCATGCTCGTTAACCTTGACTTCTACCATCGCGCGACGGAGAGGGTTTGGATGAGGGAGGAGGGAGGAGGGAGGAGGGGGGAGGGGACAAGGTTGATTGCTTCTTACAGAGTGCAGGTTGAGCATACAGGATCGCGAGTGAGGTTTCCTTTTGAGTGTGTAACGGCAGATAGGAATGACAGCCCAGCCCACCTGGCCTCAAGGGGAGAATGCAAGGAAATCAGCTACAGCAGTGGTGTGGGTTCTGGTATTGGTCGCATGTCTCGGTTGGCCGGGGATGACGCTGACGCTGACGCTACTGTAGATGGGGGATGGTGATGGGGATCCCAGGGATTGGGCAGGCGCTAGGCTATGCCAGGCCAGGGCCACGCGAGCTTGATGATGTTAGGCCTGGGACTTAGTATATGTATATATCAATCTCTCGATATCCAAAATGTTGGAATCTGTCAGAGCAACCGTCTCTTCAAACTGGAGAGTGCGAGAGACACAAGAAGCGTAATCTTCGGCCTGGAGAACTCTGATGACCAAGAGATTACCCGAAAGTCGCGAGGGTCTTTCGAGAATCCTCCCTTCCCTCCTGCTGATGTTGCTATTTCTGTGCTGGGGGCTGTGGCCTTTGAGGAGTTCTTCACGCTTTTCTCTATTTGTGGAAAGAGACGCCCCTGATAAGGCGAAATTGATATTCGATTGAGTTCGTTTCCTAATCAATCACTTTCCCACCTGTCTCTCCTAGAACAGCAACTTTGGCGTTGTCAAGCGTTTCATATTACGCAGAATCTCCTCTCTGTTGATAGAGGACGGCAACGTATACTTAAACCTCCTCACTACGTCCTCTACTGTCAGCGTGACTGCCAATTCGCCAGCCTTCGATTGGGTATCTAGAATGCCAGACAACGATACACTATAGATTCTGCATCTTCGTTTCCAGCTCCTTCACCCACTCTTCAACTACCTTCATGTTCCCGCCCACAGTTGTCTCATTCTGCTTTATGGCGTCCTCCAGTTTCTCCAACCCTTCTCTCCACTTTTTGATATCCCCAGCCATATCTGCTTGCTTTCTCTCAATAGCATCTAAGCTCTCGCTTGCTGTTGCTGCGTCTGCATGGACTGCCCGCAATGATCGTAACCTATCTAGTAACGGTGGAAGGAGTGGTGCGATATTTTCGATAGCTGGGAGTGTCCCGTACAGCGCTTGGATCTTGGACAGCTGCTCCAAATCCTCTGCCTCTTCTGACGCGACCTCTCCTCCCGCTGCTCTCAAGGCATCCTGTGCCGCTTTCGCCGTCTTCCGCGTCTCTTCTAGCCGCTCAGCCTCTTGTATCAGTGTACGGACTCGTCGGCTGATGGAGTCAAGAGACGATGGCGTTGATTCTGATATGAGAAGGACTTGGCGTTGAAGTGTGTCGAGCGTCGGTAGAATTGCCTTAGGTGTGCTGCTCGAATTTAAGGCTACAGGATCGAGTCCGAGAGCCTTTTCCAAAAGTGTTAACCTCTCGTCGAAATCGGCAGCTTTGGCCAGAGCGTGGCTCTGTTGATATGTCGGCGCATATGTGACCGTATACGTAGCAGATTCTCTCGTACTCTGTGATGTATTGGATGGTCCATTTGCCGTTATTCCAGTGCCCAAGTCCTTCACGAATTTGGCGCTGATGCTGCTGTTCACTCCTGCCTGGCCCGCCGATATTCCATCTAGCATCTTACTCAATGCCGTGATGTCAGGTTCAGAGATTCTCACTTCTTGTTCAGCTGTCTCCTTCTCACCCTGCCTCCTTCCAACCTCCTCCTTCACCTCCTCAATTTCCCTTCTCAGCCTTGCAAGCTTCCTTCCCAGGCTCTCACCATCCTCCTCGTCGCTGAAGTTCCCATAAGCCTCCGTGCCATCTTTCTGCCGTCTGCTGGAAGCCTTGTATGATTTCCGCTTTGCTGTGATGCGGTCTGAGAAGTCTGCGTCACTAGCATCGATGATAGCAGGGGAGAAATGCGTGCGGGCTTCGGAAGGTTGCAGGCGGAAGCGCGAGATGCCCTGGGTCTCTTCATCATCAGAAGCATCAAAGTCTTTGTAGGAGGATGACGTGGATTGAGAGTGTGGGCGTCCAGTCTATTCATCGTCAATAATAGGCCACGGAATCCTGAGGGGGTAGACTGACCGGCGCTGTGGAGTTGTCATCGGTCAACTCTGGGGTTTCGTAGATGTCTGGTGCCGAGTCCTAAAATATTTCTTAGCTGGAAGATTTCCAAGATGAAACGACGAGATTTACTAAATCAGGCAGAGCGGCATATTTCCTGTTGAGCGCCATCTTCGAAGATTGTAAATTGAGGGCACGGATATAAAATTGGAGTACACGCTTTCAATCTCTCTGGGGACGAAACGCGTGGAACAGGGGTAAAGGAAGCTTGGACCATGCTATTTGTATCCGTTACATATTCAATCGCGACTCCACCAAACAAGAAAATCAGTAAGGCAATCTCATCATTGCTGTGCAAGTGCTTATAAAAATATCCCGAAAAACACCATTAATCATTCTTATCCTCGTCAAAACATAGTTTATGTCAAGAGCATTCAAGACATGCCCACTCAATGAAGCTTCCCACACCCCGCTTTGTCGCCCAGAGCTGAAATTCACCAAGGAAGTTTCCGAAGCAGCTCGACGACGCGCTCATTCTCTATGCCGCTGATCGAGAATACTCTTGTCTTGACGTCATCGCAGCAGGGACGGCGCATTGGGCTGACTAGAGCATACAAACACTGCTTGCAGACTATATATGATCCTACAGCGGGTACTCAAGACATTATGCCTAGAGCCAAAGTTGCTGCCAAGGAGGAAGCTGAGGACATAACTCGGATGCCCGAGAGCGAATCAGAAGACTCTGATAGAGGAGCCATTGAGCCAACGAACTTTACTGCTTCGAAACAGAAGCAAACATCGACGGGTAAGCCAGCAAAGGCCGATAGAAAGGAAGGGACTGTCAATGGTAATGGCACAATCAATGGCACGAGTAGACCTACGATGAAGCAAGGTGCGGTGACGCGAGACAATCGTTTGGGCGGATTAGAAAGGAAGAACCAGGAAGAACTTTCAGTGTTGGGCCGAGGAATGGAAGATATCTACGGTCGACCCAGTGCCAAAAAAGTGAAGAGGACCTTTGGATCCTCTAGTCAATCGAACAAGAGCCAGCCTAGTAGCAGCGCTGGAAGTTATGGGAAAAGCTCAAGAAATGAGATGAGTATCAAGAGACACGATGATCCATCCGAGAATCTATGCACGCCCCGCAAGAAAGGCTTCAAATCCACCGATGTCTTGAACAGCCCTGGTTCATCTCCAGAACTACGTGGCAAATTGTCTTTTCAATCTCCGTTGAAGGATGAAGAATCATCAATCCAAGAGTTCAAGAATCCAGGTGTCCATAATATAGACGAACTATCAGAATCGCATCACGATCTACCATCACCTGGGGGCGCACGTAAAAAATCGAAGAAAAGGAAGCAAGCGGAGGATGAGCCAATGACTCAATACCCTGCTTTCAGGATACCAAGCGATGCGTTCGATGAGTTGTCGGGGGCGGCTGATTCCATCGTCGGTGAGGAAAGCGAGCTTCCTGGACCAGTGAACGAAGAATCCACGAATGACCACCCCGCAATACAGTCTCAGCAAGCTTGTTGTCCAATGTGCAACCAGCCAGTCGATCTGGAGGATTTGAGGGAATTTGGTGACATGAACACACGCGCGCAGGAGAAATTCTGCCAATCTCACCAGAAGAAGTCAGCCCAACAGAAGTGGGAGGCCGAAGGCTACCCTGTGATTAAGTGGGAGAAGCTGGACGAGAGGATAGCGAAGCATTACGCTTTCATCAAAGAAGTGATTCACGGCGGGGACTCTTATTATCGAGATTTACTCGAGGAGAAAGTGCACGCTGGGAAAGACCGCAACCCTATGAAGATGACTTCAAACCTGACGCCTGGGTACTACGGCGGCCGGGGTCTACGCATTATCTCTGAGAATATCATGCATAAGTTCACAGGTCTTCTCAAGAAGAAAGCAGTCAAGGATAGGCGGATATCTTCTCGTGGCCCGACCGCTTTTGTTCAGTCTGTCCTGGTACCTGAAAGCACAGTGTTGCTAATAATGGAAGACATGGAAGTTGGGGTAGAAAAGGCCAGAGAAATTCTGGAAGAGAGTTCTGCAGTCGGCGAGCTTCTACATGATGAGATCAGAGATGTAGTCGATCAGCGTGTGGAGGATAGTCAAGATGAGGATGGGCTTGATTGACCGAACACCGCATAGTGGATTGTGGGGAGTCATAGACTGGGACCTAGGGACTATTGCATCTGGGAAAGCCTGCATACATCGTATATAAATAAGGCTACTTTGGGCTTAGTTGCTCGGGCCCATGCATATAGCTGTCGAGGCAAGATACGATCATGGCACTGTACTACAATATCATAGAGCAATCTCGGCTCGCCGCAGAGAGAAAAGACCACACTCGGGAGTGCCGAGTAGAAGGAGATCAGGGCTTTGGATGTTCGTAGTATCCCGGTGAGGCTAGGCTGGCCTGGACTAGACCTCTAGATACCGGCGTTACGTTTGAGACCGAGAGACGAGTTCAGCTGAACATCGAATGATTTTGCCCAAGTACAACTCGGAAACAGCTCCGGCCTGGCCTGGTCTGGTCTGGTCTGGTCTGCTTCCGTCTACTAGCGGGGGCAAACGTGGACCTTGCTGGCTTGGTGAGGAGGGAAGGGACGAGGGAGGCTCACATGTGTGGCGCTCGCACGAGAACTAGCTCCCCCTGGGTGGGCTGCACTGCCACACCCCGTGACGTCATACGCCGTCCGGCAACCAGAGCATGTGGCTGATAGTGGCAACTCTGATTGTTTCACGAACCGAGATGTTGCTTGTTCGAGATGTGATTGGCCAGACAGTCAGTCACAGTATCCATACGTGAACTCGTCTGGCATTTCGAAGATCCGTACAGGATCGTCGCAGCAACACCCAGGGGCCACCCTCTGCTGCCAGATGAATTCTGCTGTAGCTGTGGCTGTACGAGATCTCAAGTCTCGCATCTGCTTCCTCAAGCGGTCAAGTCTTGTCCCCAAAGCGGAAGCTAATCACTCAGTCAGCTGTCAGACTTACTCGCCAAAAGTGGATACCTGGCACGATATCGACATCGACTTTTTTTTACTCGGGGCTCGTACCTGCTTCTCCCTGACCGTGAGAGCAGGACGGTCAGCAGGACGGTCAGCAGGACTAGATGGAAATGAGATGAGAGAACCTTATGCGGTGCTATCTCTTATGTACCTAATGTGAAGAGTCTTGTATTACAGGCGCAAGTGACATGTGCTTTGGCGCAGTGTTAGGGCAGGTGGATATTCCCTTGCCAATTTGTGGACATGTCTTTATTATGTTTTGGGTGTACCGACTTATTATCCATAGATACATGGTAGTGATTAGGTTCTGTCCCCCATGCTATGCATGCAATCAAAGTCTCTCCCGCAGAAACTCTAGTTCGTCTTCAATTCGTAGATCGTGTATGTTCGTCCATTTCCATGAATCATTACTCGGAGAGTAGCGCTCGATTCGAGCTCTCCCATACGAAGAGAACATAAGTTCAATGCAATGACCAGCATGCTAGAACTTTGGCAGCTTTTGTGATAGCTATATACCGTAGCGTCTTGAGGAGAATGGGCCAGCTCATGGAAATGGTCCCATGTGTGGATATCCACCCATCATTTGTGGTGGTAGACCTTGGCTGTTAGGAGCAACAGGACTTGGCATCCGGTGAAATAAGCCCAAGAGCCTTCTCCCAATGGAAGTCTCCAATTCTGTTCCATCACGCGCAATCTTGACCTCTCGATTTGAATTCCACGGATTTCTCAATCCTCGCGTGCGGTAGAACGGAAGTCGCATAGTTGAGACCCACTCGATCTTGAAAGGCTTCCCCCAGGCCTTAGAGGGAGGCGCATCCTCTTCGCTTAAGACTTCATCCTCTTCATCCTCTTCCTCATCTCGTTCTACTTCCCAAAATATCGTACCTCGAGCTGAATCATCAATGATACGGCCGCGAGGGGTGAATTCGTTTGCGGGGGTCGGTATGGCTCTGGGAAGCTCTGGATCTTCTATTGACTGATTCTTAGGTGCAAATTCAATTGCAGCCGCTGGGTCGTCGTTGATAGGAGAGATCATCCTAGCGTACCCGAAATATTCCCCAGACTTATTCGCGGAGAATATCAAGTACACATTGTCGGCAGACTGTAATTTCACACCTCAGTTTCGGATAGAGTGTTTTCAGAGCCCGTACTTACTTTGTAAGCCTTGTTCAATGCTTCTTCATTATGCGATTGTGTCGCCCAGATGCCATTGCGCACACTCAGCTCAAGGTCTTCAACTGTCAGACTTTTCACTATAAAGAATTTATCTTTTGCAGATCCTGCGTCTTCTAGACTTGGCTTCTCATCGAACGTCCCATCAACCTCTCGTGGTTTGCTTTCGGTTTCGGGAGAAGGAGTCCGTGCAACAGGCGGATTAGCAGGAGGTGTCAAAGCCGCGGGACCGGTAGGAGCAGTTAAGCCAGCTGCTGGTCCAGAAGAGCTTCTTCTCAGCCTGCTGACTAGCCTCACAGTCTGGAATCTTGAATCGTGGATCTTGGTTTGAGCCGCCGCGCAAGTCGCCTCATCCTTGTAATTCGCAAAAGCACAATTACTCTTCGAAATCAGAAACAGGGACTCGAGGCCCGGTGCCTCCTTACACACGTGGAACACCAGATTCATCAAATCTGTCTGCGGGGGTAGGTTGCCTATCCAAATAGCATGACCTAAATAGTCAGCCAAGGGCAACAAATTAAGCGCACTATGTTTCTACTCGACTCACCACTTTGACGAGGCTTCCTTGGAGGCCCTCGGACGACCGAAGATTGACTTGCGCTGGAAGCTAAATGGTAGATTAGCGTGAGCAATGATGTTGATTCGATAGACACATGCTATACTCACCGGCATTATCAGATCTTCCTTGCGATCCACCGCTAAAGACAGCCCCTGAGTAATCACTGCCGCGCTGAAGATGTCTATTGTCCCCAGGGAAGTTACTTCGCATGCCATACTGCGAGATCGGAGATTCTACAGAGAACATTTGATTTTGCTGGCTATATTGACTTGGTTGTATGAAAAACTGTGCTCCTGGTTGCTGTGATTGTCCCATGTACCCTGGACCTTGAAAGAACTGACTGCCACCAGCCCCCGACTGAAGATGCTGTGCTGATTGTAACTGATTTGGGGCATACATTCCTTGAAACTGTGCTGGGTACGGCATGCTGTAAGATGGGTTTCCTAGCTGTGGATTGATCGCTTGCTGCCCGGCGTATTGAGCAACACCCTGTAATGGAAAGGCTAGCTGAGAGGGCGAGAGCTGGCCCGCGGATGGTCTGTGAGATGTGCTGTTGACTGTTCGATATAGTGTGTCTGGTAAAGCGCCTCCAAGACCTGCTAGATTAAAAGCGTCTGGTCTGGCCTGTGTGACCTGTGATGGTGATGAAAATGATTGTGCATGGTTATACGCATTCTGGGGGAAGTTGGACTGTGTCGCTCTTTGGGTGCTTCTCCTAGTATCGATTTCGGAAGACGAGCTGGAAGTTGAGGTTGAGATTTGCGGAAGACTAGGTCTCGTGTTCTGTGAGGAAGTTGAAAGGTCGCCTGAAGGTAGCGACCCAGGTGGTGAGTCTCCCATTAAAACTTCTTGTATATTGGGATATGGCCCCCAATACTGTACAAAGATGAACGCCATGTTAGTGCTCTAAATCCAAGAAAACCCGATGCGCCCAACGAGAGACATAGTTGCGAGAGTATGTGTAAACGATTGTGTAGTAAAAAAAGATAAAGTCCAATATCGTTCTATGCAAGAGGCATCATGTTAGGGTAGAAGAGATGTAGATGCGACTTACCTTTTAAAAGAGTCTACTCCGAGCTCCTAAGACTGGGCGCTTTGTAGTCCTGAAGTTGCTGGGACAGTGGCGATCTACACGGAATATCGACAAGCCGTGCAGCCCAAAAATAAGCTCTTAGGTACTGGTGCCTTTGCTGGAGAAAACGAATAGTTTAAGGGGAATAACGAGTGTGGAGGAGGCGCAAGGAGGCTGAGTTCTATAGAAGTGGTAAGACTCCGTTCTGCAAGAAGATCAAGCTTATCCAATGCGCTTGAAGCGATCGACAAGGAAAAAAATTGGCGAAACCCGTGAGGTCTGGCGGGAAGAAGTGTCGAAAGGTCCCAATTGTGAGTTGAGTGTAGCAATACTTCGGAGCTTTTTGTACAAAACCCTGGTCTCGCTCCCGTGCTCACTGCCTCACTTCGCTCTGACCAGAGGATTTTTATCTCGGCTGATTGGTTGCTGGAGGCTGATTGGATTGGCCGTTCTGGTCTAGCTAAGCAGGAGATGCATATATGCTGTATATCGTTTATAAAAAGAAATAACTAGACAAGGTCTACATAGAATCGAAAATGGGAAGGAACGCCAGTGCTGCCGCAGGGAAGCAGATCGGGTAGCTTATAAGTGGCCTGGCTTTTCAAATCCCCGGAAGCTACAAGGAATGATGACCTCAATGGAATAGCAGCGATCGTCAGGAACCATGAGCACAAGTGAACTCGGAACGGGGCATGACAGCATGGCTGATGGAAGAAGATCTCCAATATAGGGGTTTGCTGTAAGAGAAATCAAACCGCCGGCACATGGACATGGATGTAACAGTCTGAGGAACTAAAGGGGCTGGTGCAGCTACAGACCCGCCCTCCTCGGAGGCCATATTCGATATGCTCTCTCATCTTGTGCGTGCGTGCAAAGTATAGCCAGGGTCCACATCAGCAAAATTTGATCCAGGGAGGACCATCGGTCGAGTGGACTTGGGCCGGTACAGTCTAGCGTACAGTAGCATGCTGGACCTGGACTAAGCATATCAGTAGGTACTGTGCTGTGCTGTAGCAGTAAAAGCTGGTGCCCTATGCCCTAGCAGGCATCGCAGGAGCCTAGTGCTGGCCCTGTAAAAATTGCATGGCATTTGTGGGCGCCTGGCTGCTTTTACGGGCAAATCTGGATGGGATTTTTCAGAATGCGATCCCGCGCACACGGAGCGCTTGGCCACGACGGGGGGGCTTTATGATTCAGATGTTCGTCAGCGCGCTTTGGTAACTAGGTAGGGATTGGGAGGAAGGGAAGTAGTACTGTAGCATCTGACCTGTCACTCCACGATCAAGCATTAAGCGTCGAGCGTCAAGTGTTCAAGCATCCACGTATTTCATCGCTCGAGCGTCTTCACCTTGGCCAAGCGTGCCAGAAGTGCAGTGCGGGTTGGCCCACGTAAGTGCACCGAGGTAGCATAGGGACTATCAACAGCGTTTTTTGGGGGGGAGGGGAGGGGAGGGGGGTTTGGTGGAGGGTGATGAGTGGTGAGTGGTGAGTAGTGGGTGGTGGCGAAAGAGAGAGAGAAGAGAGAAGAGAGGGCCCCTCCAGGCTTAGGACAGCCAGAGTCAGTACTGGACAGGTCAGTACCGTCCAGTCCAGTCCAGTCCCCAGGGCCAGGTCTGGTAGGGCGAATGGGGGATCGTGGTGGTGCGTGGTGGTGGTGATGGACCACCAAAGGACCCTGACCGTTCAGTCCCTGCAGGCCGGGTCTGGCGGGTCTGGAGGGTCTGGAGGGTCTGGCCTTCTCCACGAACCTTCCCTTTCGCCACCTGTGGCGTCGCTTCCACAACAACACATGGCACGAGAGCGCAGCACAGAGAGAGAGAGAGAGAGAGAGAGAGAGAGAGAGAGAGAGAGAGAGAGAGAGAGAGAGAGAGAGAAAGAGAGAGAGAAGCGCAGGTTCCCAGTCCTGCAGCAGTCGTGCTCCCAGAGCCCCCCCAGTGGTGGCTTGACTGTTTGACGGCTCGACTGACTTCCAGCGACTCCTCCCAGATGACTGCTGTGGCGGCTCTCCGGTTTCACGCCCCTTCCTGTACCTAATGCTCACGGGTCTCATGCTCATGCTCATGCTGCATGCTGCAGAGCGCCGCTTGTAATGCTTGCAGCACGACGTATTGTGTAGCCGGTGAAGCTTACGAGTGTGGCTTGTCACACTGTCAGTCATACCCTTTCGCAAAAGCCCTTTTTCAGACTGGAGGCATGTGGCGGAGCCCCCAATTCGGTTTCATAGAGATGAGGATACAGATCTCTAAGTGGATGTATGCCGTTACGGCAATATCTCCGGAAGGAGGCTTGAAGCCGTCTTACTGTTCTGAGTGCATCATTCTCTACAGGGCGATGGTTCGCCTTAGCGCAGCACTGCTTTCGTCGAAACTTGGAATTTAGCCTCTGGCTCGACAGTATGCGTGAACTACCCAGCAAATTGATATCACTGACTTAGCGGCCGCTCTGAGGTCACTGCAGGCATTGCAATATAATCCAGCTATCACCTTCATTCGAGATTTTTTTTTTGAAAGGGTTGAACCCTAGCGGATATCCCCAAGATTTCGACCTTGAGGCTGGGTGGAAGGGGCCCTGATCCATGTGTCGAAGGCTGTCGAATGGTCAATAAGATGCCAGGTCCATCCCAGCGCACACTACGCAGTACTCGTGTTGGCCAATGAATGATGCTTTGGGATCGCTAGTACTTCAGCCATGGCTCTGCTGGCTCTTAGAAATCATCCGATGAAGTGGTCCCGTAAGTACGGCAGCAGCCGTGCGCAAGGGACCCTCATTCCAGTACTGTGGCGGACGGCCCTGTCACTCTACTCGAATCTGAGCGGCGAATTCCTTCGTGCTTCTCAGCCGCTGTAGAAACCTCGGCGATGAATTCAGCGATGATTGACAAGATCCCTGATGCGCATCCGCAAGAAACCCCAGGACGCGGTGCAGCGCCCTGGACAGGGTGACGCAGACAGAGGGCTAGGATGCTCTCACCAAGACCAAGGCAGTCCCCAACAGCTGAGCAGGACCAGGATCGAGATTGTCTGGCTGTCTTGGTGTACAGTACTAAGTATTGTTTATCAAAGCTGCACGCTTCTGAGAGTATTGCTGGTCAGACTGGCGCAGATCTCTTCCGTGTCGCCCAGAGCGATGGGGCGACTGGACGACTGGGACGCCACATCAGAGGCTGTGCAAGTAGGTGATCGACCGAGTCTCAGCCTTATTCGAGCAAAGCTTGTCGAGTGAACCCTGAAACGTCGAAGGGGGCCCTACGCGTACTCCGAACGGGGCATGAGGACATATGCATGGCATGTTTCAGGACCCGCTGTCAAATGCTTGTGTGGGGAAGGCCAACGGCCACGGCCACGACCACGGCGGGATAGTGCTGTAGCGGGCTCGGCTGGCACATTCCGAGAGGGTTCGTTCTCCTCCAGACCGGTTTGCCACCACGCCTCATCATTGCTGCTTTACCGTACGCCGCTTCCGTTTCGGTCGCTGTGAAGGTATTGTCGATTGCCTATTCAGGTCGTTGTCTTGCTGCTTTATTCCTGGAGTGCTCATGTTGCAGAGCCCTTGAGGCTACGCGGGACGTTGACACTCCATTCTCTGTTTGTTGTGTGCTCCAGCTTTGCAGCTCGACATGTTCGGCAGTCTACGTGAACAGGCGCCCACATTTCGATTTGGCAAGCAGCGAAGAAAATTCCCAATGGCCGCGCTAAGTCCGAATTGTGTCGCCCCTATCATGTGTGTATCGTCATCGTTGTGGTACGGTACATGCGCTCCGAAGCTATTGCCGCCAGAGGGGACCGGCAAACAGCATCCGCGGAGCTCGAGAACGCCCCATTCAGCTGGTCAAGGTCTACTCTGCATGCATCTGCTAGATCATGTAGGCATTGCGAGAAACTAGAGTCATCTGAATCACCTGATGAGCATGATCTGGCTGGAGGTTCTGCAGAGGGACTGCGTGTGTGTCCGAATTATTGAACACGTCCAGACACGACTTCGTGGGTAAGCAGTTAGCTAGAAGCCAAATTCTAGGCTACGGCAATCTAGCCTATTTCGAGCAGATTTGTATACCAGGAAAGAATAGATGAGCTTCAATAAGATAAATTCAATCTTGACTAAGTCCAACACATGTTCATCAACTAGTGCTATGTCGAAGCATTGCGTGACCGATTAGAACCAATCAGACATAGGTATACCTCAACACATCTGCAGAGCATGTCTAGATAAAGACCAGTATGAAACTTGCCAGTTCATCATCTCAAGCTCGTATCCGTATAGGAACTACTACTGCTCTTCTACTCTGCAAGATTGGATGACAGAGCGGTGGGTCCATCCAAGCAATTATGATCGAACATACGATCCATACCCTTCATACTGCAATCTCCGACAGCAATCATTACATTCATCGAATTAAATTGACGAAGCTTACCCAGTAACTGGAGATACAAAACATGGCACATACCTCGAGACCAAGCCTGGCATCTTGCTCTAAGCGATGTCTTGATTAGGCTTGGTAATTGGCTGCCCAGCGCGAAATTGGCGTAGGGTTGTTGACCAAGTGACCCGAATAGGCAAAATAACTTACATCAGTAGTCGGATCTTAGCTGCAAGCACATCTAGTACAGCCGAAGACTGGGAAAATGGTCCAGGATGTCAAGAACTCCTTTTCGGTCCTTTGGCATGCCATGTGATAAGGCCTATATGCAGGAAAGGTGTCAATATACCTTCGAACTAGTTGCGTCTTTTGTCGTGGCCTTATTCAAGACTGTTAATTGCTTATTGTCTTTCTAAGGTGGCAGAAATTGTTCAGTAATACGAACATCTTTTACTGAAAAAAGCTAAAATGAAATTGGTCCCCGAGTCCTAGAAAACACCACGAACTCCCTAGTAGGTTTTATATGTTTGTGAAGTTATCACCCAATCTTGACTTCTGACCAATTACACGCGTCTCTCCACAATGAGTATTTCGGGGAACCTGGCTTGTTCCAACCAAAAGCAGCGGCTTCGAAGTATACGGCTAATTCCCACTGATAACCCACATTTCTCGCCACCCTAGAGCTCCGCCACTTTCGAAAGTCCAACAGCTTACGCCGCCTGTGGCAAGTGGACGGGATCATGAACATGATACGGGGACTAAACTAAAAATTAGAAAAGCAGATGATGACTTTCTGGAGTTTTAGAGATGTCGTCATACAGAGGTGTGATTGTGTTTTGACGTGCCGAAGAGGCGGGTTATGAAGCTGATCATCTGACAGTCCTGAAATTACTAGAACAGCTACAATTGCAAACCCATCTAGGAGCTTTAATGAATTACGAGAGTATTAAAGAAAATCATACTGGTGAGGGACAGACTTCCTTGAAAACTTGATGCCTATTTTTGAGATCTGGTAGACTTTTGATCAAAACCTGAACATCTCGCCGGCCCTGTCTTGCAATTGGTACGCCAGCGAACTTCAATCTAACTGTTCAGAAGTGATCTATTCGAATACTTAAGTACACATATAGGCCCTTTACCTCAATCGCAATGCTAATTCATTTTGGTCTCCTCTTAAAATACAGATCTATAGCCCTTTTAATCCTTCTTGAGTGGTAGGTACTTCTCCTCAATGCCCTGCTTCGTAATAACCAAGATCTGGAGACCATCACCAACTTCAATATGTCTCTCTACCGCACTATCAAACGCATCTTTGACCAGATCCTCCACCTCAGCTCTCGGCAACGGAATTTTCTCTCTCTCTTGCAGCGCATGCCCTTCTCCGCTGCCCGGCATGTACTGATTCTTGAAATTAACCTGGTTATCTAAGAACGGCATAATCAGGCTGGCCGCCGCGCCAGCTGCTCTGCACTGTTCCCGCTCGTAGCTTCCCACTGGATCATAGCTGTACACTGCACCCTTGCCCTCTTCATCCAGCCCGCCTAGGATAGCTGTAACGTAATATGGGAAGAATCGCTTTCCGTAGAGAATGGTCGATAGGCGTTGGGCGCAGGCCTTGACGCTCATGGGCTTGCCGTGCTGGTACCTGTACATCTTGACGATGGCATCCAAACGCTCCTTCAGAGCCTCTCCATCTGCGGCAAACCCTACTACTGATAGAACAAGCGTGGCATCGTCTTGTGTTGAGTCTGAGCCGCCTATCTTAAACACCTTGGGGGCGTAGCGGGTGTTGATATTGTAGCCGGATGTGGATCTTGTGTCGCCTGCGATGATAGTAAAGTCACTGCCTGAGATCGCGAGAGTTGAGCCGCCATTGTCTGTGTATCTGAATTGAGCGTCAGTAGGTGATGTACGAGCTCTCTGACGCTGTGCTTACGGGTAGAAAGAGTGCTGTTTGGTGCCAGCTGCGGCGGTTGCTGGCGTTTGGTTGAACGAGTAGTTCGGACCGTCCATCAGCGGGTTTTGGCTGAATGCTGCAGTCATTTTTCTTGAACTACAGGCGGCTTTTAGAAGATGGAGGTGATGCGAGCTTGGTGGATGAAAGGTTGGACGCAGAGCTTTGGATGAGGTCTGAAGCTCTTGCGAGGTTGAACGCGCCTCGTCGCTGCCTCCCAACGCTAGCGCCATCTGTTGAACAGGGGTAGCTCGGTTAGCTTAATATATTTGATGGCACGGGTTTCCCAAACCTGGTAAACGCCGACTCAGGACAACAATCCTGTAGAGATCTCAGCGCAATCATGGACATACACGAATTTCTACGTCGGTGATATATTCT
Source organism: Proliferodiscus dingleyae (assembly GCA_003988795.1). NCBI lineage: Eukaryota > Fungi > Ascomycota > Leotiomycetes > Helotiales > Lachnaceae > Proliferodiscus > Proliferodiscus dingleyae. The sequence continues at coordinate 745,070 of QYAK01000013.1, read as the reverse complement.
AAGCCAACATGCAGGGCATTCCTTCTAAGAATCTACGCCGAAAGGCTCTGGAGAAGATTGCAGCTCTGTCTGCTACTTCATCAACAGCTTCATACGACGATTCGGACCTCAAAAAGCTCTCCACACGATATGCTCATCATGACAGACCCAACGGATCTACAGCACATGGCTCTGTCTCTCTGGCAAAGTCCCCTATGGTAGGGGCGTCCCCTTACTTCAAATTGGAACAAGCTGACGGAGCCTTTCTAGAGCATAAAGGAATTCGAAGTCCTCCTAGCATTATGCAAAGCAGCTCCCCTCCTACACAGTCCTCATAGTGCACAAAAGCTAATGGAACAATTGTCGCCTTATGTACTTGAAGCTCATAACCAAGTTTTTGTCGGTTCACCGTATTTCCGTGACATTGAACCTTCTCCACTTGAGGCTTTGAGCAATAACCTTACAACGGGGCTTCTCAGCCTTGGCATCAACCATGACTTTATGCGGGATGCGATCTCGTCGAAACTATGGAAGTATCTACGTCACTGTCTGGATGCGGCTGAAGCCGCTTCACCTGCCCAAGAGCTAGGCTCTGATGATGGGAGTCCTGCAGAAGTCGAGGAAGATGCTATTCAAACCGCGACTGTTACCATGTCGATTCTGGGGTTTCTAAATGCTGCAGCCGCCCATGCAAACTTCTGGACCGGGCCTGAGCGATTGACCTTGATACAACGTGTGAAAATGGTATTATCTGAAGGCTTCTTGGTGGCTGTCGAGACAGCCTTTTCAACTATTCGCAATTCGAACAGCCAGAAAAGCCTCGTGAAGGAGTGGAAAGGATATGTTCGGCATTATGCCGTTATTGGAAGGCCCCTTGGAGCTATGATACTGCAACAAAGCTTTATGTGGCTCCTTGTTGCTGGGTCATCCCTTCTAATTGCTGATGTTGACATTCTCAAAGGTCGCGATATTCTGGATATCCACATATCAAGCCCAGATATGTCTAGACCTGGCTCTTCCCGCGGCGAAGAGCTTGACTTCGCAACGATCGAAACAATGGCCGAGGTCGCATCTGATGAGATGAGTCTCCTCGAGGATGGTGCCGATTACCTTCGCTTAGGTTCGACTTGGCAGCAACGACTGGCATTTTCTGTCAAGGCGGGAGCACTGACAAGCTACTTGAACTGTGCTCTACTCAACGAAGATGCTGCGGATCCCGATGTATTGATGTCATGGCTAGAAGACACCCTGGCCGACGCCGTGCAAATGTCAAACGAGACGCTTGCCAGCGTAGTACTTCGATCTATGGCCTTGATCTCGAGACTATCTCCAAGTTTCGCCCCTCATATAATCCGACTTCTCCCACGCTTCATTGTGCAAGGCAGACCGCGTGGTCAAATAACCTCCCTCGCATCTACCTGCTTGGTTTATGTTCTACGAAACCTCTCACAAGATGCCGTGATCACTACATTATATAGCCTCGGAAATGTTCTAAGTGCCAGCGTAAATGCAGACAGGACTCTCGCTGGAGTCAATGGCGAATTTTCGTTGGACGGAAGCGTCAATTCTACCTTATACAATGGGAGACACTCAACCGGCAGTAGCATATCCTTACCGATTAGTGGAGAAGAGGAGACATCGGTGGTTTATGGAAATGTTGTGCAGGCTATTTGTGACATTGCTCGTAATTGCAACGACACCAAAATTACGGCGTTAGCCCAGTCTATGCTTATTCAGAAGATCGGTAAAGTCAGCAGAGCGACTGATGCTCGCATCATTTCAGACGTTGCCGCCCTGTCCTTGAGCGGAGGCCCCGTAGAGTTTCGGGGCGTACTCAAACTATATGTACGACTTAGCCAGGAAGGGGTTGCGCGAAACAATGAGATCATGATGGACGCGGTGAGTGATGAACGCCGGAGGTGTCAATGTATGTTAATTAAGTCTTTTTTAGGTTATGAGAGCCCGAAACTTCCTTTCATCAAGTCTCCGAAAAGATACTCCTCTGTATCATGTCTACCTGGAACATCTTCTCGAGACGATCATCAGCAAGGGAGACGTGCATCAAGCACAGAACACTCGAGAGGCGGATGTTGAGACCGCTGCCCGAGAAATCGCCCATCTTTTGCAACCTCTAGCTATTTTGATGTCAAGGAATGATATGGCCTTGGACGATAGCATCGATGAGGAGACCTTGGCACTTGTCCGTGATGCTTGGTTTAATATTGCCATTCATGGTTTTACTACGAATACCGAACGTGGCCAGAAACATATCGACGAACTGCGACTCATGGCTATCCATTCGAAGCCTCTTGTTGGAGAGCAAAGAGGCGAGCAGGTCGAGAGCGATATCGAATTGAATCCGGTCTTACGTCGTGGCATGAGTGCTGATCATGAGTCAATGCAAAAGAAGCGGCTTTCATCACTTCTACCGTCCAAATCTGCAGAGATCAGGAGCTTGAGCTATCGAAAAATCATCTTTTTGCAGGCCGCGTATTTGATCGAAAGTTTGAGAGCTGACTCGGGTGATTGTGCAAAGATCTTGGTGTATTTCATAGAGCCCAGTATGCGCAGAGGGGACATGAGTATTACGATGCAGGCGATCACTTCGGCGGTTTTGGATAATGTCCTACACAAGACACTGAGTGGCCTTCATCCGTCATTTTCGGCACCGTGCATTGCGAAACAGCTCGCTTTGATCTTCAGCTGCTGCTGCTACCGCATTGAGAGAGTCCAACAAGCCGCAATGACATGTGCAGATAGGATCATTCGTGAAGTGCCGTCTGCTCTTTGTCAGAAATCATCGCTGTTTGCTCTCCTGGAACTCTTGTCTCTTATGTGGTCGAGCTGCTTAGAGGCTGAAACTGATCAATATGAATGGAAGTCAACCTTCACATCAACTCGAGGGAAAGTCACGGTCCATCTTTCCGATGATTATAGCCTTCGCCGACGGACACTTAATAACCTCCATAAGAAGGCCAAGGAGTGGGTGACGGCGGTCATCAATCTTGCGCCATTGGATGTCAAAGGTCTTCTGCAGACCTATCTCTCCGAGTACGACGATGAAGGTGCTTATGGGCATGTCTCATTAGGGCGATCATTCGCAACCCAGATGGGAGCCATAATCCCAGGTTCAGACCAAAGACTCCGTGCGATAGATCCTTACGGAGAGTTCAATATCAATACCGCATCTGACTTCGTGGCGCAGTATACGACTCGCCAAGAGTACCGTCATGCAGAAGCGCTTCCGGATCATGACCCTGAGTGGCTGCATTTCATGCGGCTCGATGGTCGCCGTGGGTCTTTTACATCAAATCCGGATAAAGATGGGGACGATGCGGCTACTGTCCTCGCTCATATAGAAGCACGCACTCTGAAGCGGAAATACGTCCCGATTGGAGAATTACGTGATGTCCTCCGAAGAGCTGCGGCGCTATTGTGTAGGTCTACAAAAGATGAATGTGCTATTGTACATCATCTCGTTAGTATACCTTTTGACATTTTCACCAAGCAGTCTATCAAGCTTGGCATATCCCTGTGGCTAGGTGTTATCAACGAGAATCCACGTATGGAGCCACGAATTTTGATGGAGGTTGCGCAACAGTGGGAGTCAACAGTACATCGACGACTTGGCATATTCAATGCTAAATTTCAGTAAGGAATTCTCTGCCTCCACTCTTGATCTTTCTAATTCTTGCAGCCATCCGGACCCTTTCTTTGTAAAGTGCGAGTTCGCCCCCAGCGATCGGACGACATTGTCAAAACGACAGCAAACAGCTCATAATCTACTTGTACCGCATAACCGTCTATTGCAATTCTTAGGAAGCCATTTCAACGCAAGTCGTCTTGGCAGCCCACATATCGAGAAAGCATTCGTCAGACTTTTGAATGTTACATTGAATGGCTTCAAACACGCCACAGATCACCCACTGGCCAGAGAAATTAGACTGCAAATTGTCCTTTTTGGGCTCAAAGTCATAAAACATATTCCTGCTCTCGATCTCAATGCACGATGTCAATTGAAAGATAAGCTCTTGTCAGCAGCTTTGAGCTGGTTTTCCTCGGCACCCAGATGGTCTTTCGGTGGCAATAGATTACAGCTGAAAGCAGAATCTCGTTTGCTTGTAGAAGTTTTCCAAGCATTAAAAGGTGTCACGATCACAGGCCATGTACCTGCTCCGCTATTGAAGTCGCTTCAAGCGAAAGAGAGCCTTCTGCTAGCGCTTCTGGAAAGCGAGCACACAAGAATGACGGTGTGGTTACATCCCTTGGGTGAAACCCCTGACACGATGAACCCGAAGTCGAGAGTTCCGTCTGAAGTATTCACCCCGCACACTTCTGTGTAGTTCTCTGGCTAAAATTATTGCAGTCTGTTCTGTCCGGGTTAGTGAAAACTGCTTGGAGTGAAAGCCCGTCCCTGGCAATCCAATTGATCGCAAGATTTCCCTCGCCTAGACTGCATCGAGACATTCGGTGGCTTCTTCTTAACTTTCCTGATAAGGCAATATCCGAACCAGAAGCGTTGCAAATACTACTTGGAAATACTTTGCCAAACGATCTTTCTTTTCAATTAAAGGTGATTATGACAAGGCACAATAATGACCCGGAGCTAACAATCGCAGTATTTGTTATATTGGGCCCCTGTGAATCCAATATCTGCGATTACCTATTTCTTGCCGGCCTATCGCAACCACCCTTTCATCCTACAATATGCCATGCGAGCTCTGGAAAGTCATCCCGTGGATGTGACATTTTTCTACGTGCCCCAGCTTGTGCAAACTTTGCGTTATGATACACTAGGATACGTAGAGAGATACATCATTGAAACTGGAAAGTTCTCACAACTTTTCGCGCATCAGATTATCTGGAACATGAAGGCCAATGCTTACAAAGCGAGTGACTATAAGGACGACGAACCTCAGATTGTTAGTTTTGAAGCTCCCAGTCAAACAATAATGGAACTAACAGACCATAGCCCGATGCAATCAAGCCAACTTTGGATATAGTGATGAGCAGTATGATAACAAGCTTTTCAGGCACCGATAAAGCTTTCTATGAGCGGGAATTTCAATTCTTTGACGAAGTCACGAACATTTCGGGAAAGCTCAAGCCCTTCATAAAAAGTTTACCAGAAGTAAAGAAGCAGAAGATTGAGGAAGAGCTACGAAAGATCAAAGTCGAGGTTGGAGTGTACTTGCCAAGTAACCCTGATGGAGTGGTCATTGGGATCGATCGGAAGTCTGGGAAACCTCTACAGAGTCACGCAAAGGCACCCTACTTGGCAACGTTCCGAATCCAAAAGAGTAAAGGTGATATGGAAGGTACCGATGAGCTGTTAGAAGAAACTAACAAGGCGGGCTCAATTCAGCCTGAGAATACGATTGAAATATGGCAATCTGCCATTTTCAAAGTCGGAGATGACTGTCGGCAGGATGTCTTGGCACTTCAGATGATTGCTGCTTTCCGAGGCATCTTCAATAACGTTGGGCTTGATGTTTATGTGTTTCCTTACCGTGTCACAGCCACCGCACCAGGCTGCGGTGTCATCGATGTGCTACCAAAATCGATTTCTCGAGACATGCTTGGTAGGGAAGCTGTCAACGCTCTTTACGATTATTTTGTCTCGAAGTATGGTAGCGAAGACTCACCTCGCTTTCAAGAAGCACGAAGCAACTTTGTCAAGAGTATGGCTGCATACTCGGTGATTTCATTCTTACTACAATTCAAAGATCGTCATAACGGCAATATCATGATCGATGATGCCGGACATATTTTGCATATCGACTTTGGGTTCTGCTTTGACATTGCACCTGGAGGCGTCAAATTTGAGAGAGCGCCATTCAAGCTCACTGCTGAGATGGTTGCTGTGATGGGTGGCAGCACCGACCACCAGGCATACAAATGGTTCGAGGAGCTATGCGTCAAGGCATTCTTGGCTTCACGACAATACACTGAGAAATTGTCTCAGATTGTACTGTTGATGATGGATTCTGGTTTGCCTTGCTTCAAACCGGAAAGTATCCAGCATTTCAAGGATAGATTTGTCTTGGAAAAGAGCGAGAGAGAGGCAGCAGACTTTATGAGAGGCTTAATCAAGAAGAGCCAGGGCAGCTATTCTACTGGGGTCTACGATCAGTTCCAATTGCTTACAAATGGAATTCCATATTAGATGGATAGCTGTATATTAAGAGAATACTAGAAGATCTATATAGAACGAACTTCACAAGAAGATGTGAAACATAATTCCGTTGTCGTATCTAGAACTGTAAAATTTCCGATAGCCAATGTTGTTCTCGAAATATCATCTGGTATCGAGGAAGTTGGATTGTGTAGTGGTTATTGCTGGCCAGTACTTCGTTGGGATAACTCTCCTTCGCTAAGCGCACATATTTCCGATCTCGCATTTTCTGACGTAGCCAAACATCTTGGATATCGAGGCTTGCTACGCCACAATTTTATTCATTTCTTATCAAATTGGACTTTCAGAGTGAGACTGACAACGCCAAGGCGTAGAGCACCAGTATCTGACCTTGGTTGGCACAAGACGACACCATGACCTTCAAACTTGAGAACGTCGCCCAGTCCGGTAAGAGAAGCAGACATCTTATTTCCAGCCCACTTGACTCTCATTTCCTCCCTAGTCACGCTTGTGGTTACCTTACAGGACTTTTCACGTGTAATAACCTTAAAAATGCTTCATAAATCGTGACTTGCTACCGCGAACTTGTTCAATCCTCTTACATAACATGTCATTTAGGGTTTCAAAATGCGGCTCACTACGACAACTTTCGTCCCTCATACTCGGCCGCAGTCGTGACGAAGTTATTAACCTACCTCGATCTTGCTGGTCTCACGGGAGCCAAAATAGTAGATCTTGCTTGTGGGACGGGAAAGTTCACGGAGTAAGTATGAATTGTTCTGCCTCTCGTGCTCTTTGCCATCCTTTCTTACTGATGTCCTATGATATCTGAGCGCAGCTGATCTATCCTAGGCTGCTTGCAAAACGTGAAGAGGGCTATGAGGTTGTGGGGATTGAACCGCATGCTGGAATGAGAGAGGAGCTCGTCAAGAAGAAGTTGCGAGGAGTTGAAGCCAAGAATGGGGATGCAAGCAATATGCCAGTGCAGGATGATTGGGCTCACGGAGTCATTGTTGCTCAAGTAAGCACTGCACTGTCTCTCTTTGCATGCAGGCACGTGGCTGACTAAAGTGCCATAGGCATTCCATTGGTATGTACGAGCTGGATGAAAGTTGGCGTGGAATTGCTAACGAGAAGGAGGTTTGCTAAGAAGGATGCACTGAGGGAGATTCATAGAGTGCTTAAGCCCGGTGGATCGCTGGGCTTAGTTTGGAACATTGAAGATTGTACGTCTTTCAATACTCGTATTGGAGAAGCTTAGATCCGCTCACCTTTTCTAGACAATGCACCGAAAGACTGGCAAGCAAGAAGCTCATGGGCGCAAGTGCTGAAGAACATCACTACCTCATTGGAAGACGGACACCCAAGATTCAGACATGGGACTTGGAAACAAGTGTTCGAGAAGCAGCAGGACACCAATCCTCTACAGGCCCTGAAAGACACTTTTACACACAATATGCCACTGTTTTCATTACCTATCGGCGAAGAAGATGTTGAATGGACAATTTTTTTGAGTGATGAGGCTGTATGGGACAGGTACTCAACTTTGTCTCAAATTGCGAATTTGGAAGGCTCTAGCAGGTACAAAGAGGTGCGAGATCAGGTCTTTGATTCATTGAAGGCAGAGGGCGTTGAACGTAATGATCAGGGCGAAGTAGCGGTACATGGCAAGACGCATCTGGTCTGGACCTCTCGCGTTTGAGGACCCTTTCCCAAAATAGAAATTGAGATATTTCTCGCAATCATGCAAACGCTGCGTAGCGTAGTTTCTCGTTCGTTAAAACGCCCTTTAGTTGTGCCAAAAAGTTCCCCTAACTCCATCGCCTTTGAAGTTCTAGCCCGGGTAAAGGTCTTGTACTCAGTCCGCTGAGATGTACATGACTAGAGCCGGTATGTTAGCTCGACTACTGTGCTGAGAAGTGGAAAGCTCACCATTATTTCCCCTGACGAAGGCGTCGCCGTAGCTTCTCTTTTTAACGCCGTTCACATGCTCTTCTGCTTTCTCAAGCGCGATATTCATATAGCCATCCACAGATTGCAGTTCTCCTATACAAACCGTCAGGGGGTGCCAGTCATGAATGGAGATGCAGACATACCTTTATAAACGACACCACTGTTCAATTTCACAGTCACGGAGCTGCCGATAATCTCGCTGAGGAAACCTGAAGGGTCCCTTCCCTCACCCTGAGTTGCGATTCCGTTCTCCATTTCGATAGCGGCCCTATGAAGAGTTCGCTGAAGAGTGGTCAGCTGTTTTCGACAGCGCGTAAGGGTGTGAGAAGGCACGGATAAATTTACGATGGTACAAGGCTGCATTTAAGGCTGGACGCTACGCGATAGGCTCCATCAAGCTAGCGTTAACCACTATCGTAACTTTAACTTGCGCCGCGACTTGATGATCTGTGCCATCTCGGCAACTATCTAAGGCATCATCATGGCGGGAGAAATCGCCCAAGGGGCGACCGACACAGCAGGTCCTCCACCGAAAAAGAAATCCTTGTTCAGCAAAAAGGCCATCGAGAGGGTCGCAGAGGCGGAAGATAGCCTAGGTTTCTTCAGCCGGTCCCAAGAAATATTCCCGCAAAGATTGGAAGAGGAAGAGCGCAAACGGCAAAGGAGGACCGCTAAGTTGGATCGTAAGAGGTCGTCAGCAAGTACGGAGAATAGAGAGCCGAGCCCGTATGAGGAGAAGAGGCGAAGAGTTTCCAAGGATCTGTGTAGTTCAAATGAAGATCCAGAGCCTACATCAGCTCGGAGGTAAAATGAGCGCATTTCATGCTCTATTGATTCAGATCGCTGATATAGAAGTAGAAAATCGATACATTCCACACCGGGTAGTCAAAGATCTTGTTCAGCTTCTCCACAGAAGAGGAGCTATACCTCTCCAACCTCGCTTTCGGGGCGGTATGCTAGAAATTTACGGGCTGAGCAGGATGAGCGAAGCAGGGTGGAATCCGTCAAGAAGGGTTACATATCATTGAGTGAGAGTGATGAGGAAGTAAAGCCACTCGTCGCGCGACCTCAGCCCGTCACTTTGGACGATGAGGACGACCTTATCATTTCCGTACAGAGACAGCCAGAACCAGTGGAAATCGAACCTGATGGATCAGACGAAGAGTTCCCAGAACTTGTGCAGCAAGCCAGAGAACGAGAGCGGCTTAAAGCACTACAACGCCAGAATGCGTCTAAGGCTTCTGAGGGGCAGATTCGGTCGTTGAACACAGACGATGATATATTCCAAACCGAGGGTATGATGGTTAATAAGGATCCGATAGTTGAGCTCCTCATCACTTCAAAGATCGACAGCACGAAAGCGCTGATGGTAAAGCGGAAGCTGTCCCAGCGTATCAAAGAAGTAAGGCTGGCATGGTGTGACAAGCAAGAAGCCTTGGCATCGCATGTTAAAGATTCTATATTCTTATCTTGGAGGGGCAAGCGTCTTTACGATGTTACAACATGCAAGTCGTTCAATCTCGATATCGACAGTCAAGGTAGAATATTGTCGCAAAGCGATGGCATCGATACACAGGGTAGACTGCATCTTGAAGCTTGGACGGAGGAGACTTACAACGCTTATCAGAATCGGGAGCAGGGTGGTGGTGAGGAGGCCGAAAAGCCCGAAGAGAGTGTCGTAGTCCAAAAGACGAGGATTATTCTGAAATCGCGAGAATTGGGAGAATTCAAGTTGTACGTCAAGCCATCGACTACGATCCAAAAGGTCTTGAATGCGTTCCACCAAAACAAGAGACTCTCGGACATTCAGGAGGTCTCACTGCACTTTGATGGAGAGGTCCTTGAACCCGAGTCGAATATAGGTGATTATGATTTGGAGGATATGGATACCGTGGAAGTCTACGTGAGGTAATGGGTCCCTCGTAGTTGGAGTCTGTGTTTTGAAGCGATTTGATGAAAAAAGATACCCAGGGAAAATGGTTAGGGTGTCAAATGGGATTTGTAAAAGGTGTGTATGATCTCAGAACTTAAGCAATCTATGGTGTGCTCAGAACGCACCCGAGACTCCTGAACAAGTTGATGGAGAGATCTTACTATTACTGGTACCTTGAGTAGTAGAACAATTGGCGATGAGGAGCCGCGCTAGTGACGCTCTCAAGGCTAAGCTCCTTACAGTACAGTGCAGCAGCCTCGGTAACACAACCTTATCAGCTTTCCCAGCGGTTACAACTTGTGTTCTTCAACGTGAGAAGCCTGCGATTGAAACTTGCAGCTGCATAGCAATATCTATTAACTATAGTGGTAGGTGGATCTGCGATTTGGTATGCTCCCACGGCGTGTCTAGAATGTCGGTCGACGAATTTTCTTCCTCTCCACCCAAGTTTGGGAGAATCGCGAAACTCAGAGGCTTTCTACCCCTAAACAGCGAAGATGCAAGCCCAATGGCTACCCATGGGGCTGGGACCTTGACCGGCTTGATTCAATCTCGTTCAAGCTCATCCTTACACAGTCTTCCTCGGCGAGGGTCTATACTTAGAGGTAGAGCTGCGCCAGATGAAGAAGCAGCTACAGGAGAATCTCCGCCAAGGATGGTGAGGAGGAATTCAAGAGATGCCAGCGATGTCGAGGACTACAGGCGTAGTGCCAGTGGCGAGAGGCACTTTAGTGCTGTGCTCTTTGGTGCTCAGATGCGCAGCCAAAGGTTGATAGGCAATTCCAACCCTCGCTATCGCTGGCAAAGATACTGGAAGACGGAAGAAGAATTGAGCAAGATGAAGAAACCCATGTGAGTCGAACTGGCGCTGTTTCTGCTGTAGGAATCTACTAAGAGGCCGCTAGACGAGAATACTACGAACGTACCAATCTATTGGTGCAGAACTATACCTATATCGATCGCCTCTTAGATTCTTCGCTGCCCCACGATCTTTTGAATGAGTACAACGATACACCAGGCATTACGGCGTCGGGGAGTACTGGGCTTCATAATGTTGAAGTACCGCCGACAATCACAGAAGAGCCCCGCGCAATGGCTGGCGGATCTGCAGATTCTGCCTTGCAGGTCAATGGCGCTCAGTCTCTGACAAAAAAAGTTAAGCGTACGCCTCGAGAAATATACAAAGTTTCAACAGAACAGACCCCTCTTATTCACAAGGATGTCGCGGAAGATGATGACGATGACGATGGTCTATCAACCCCTGAAATACCTGGGCTGGAAGATGGAAATGTCGAGAGTGGTGACAGGATTGTACAGATAGCTATCTACGTCAATCTTGTTGCCAATGCTATTCTCTTAGCCGGTAAGATAGCGGTGATCGTGCTGACTAGCTCTCTGTCTGTTTTGGCAAGCTTGGTAGATGCTGCTCTGGACTTTCTAAGGTGCGTTGCAAAATATAATTATCTACCTGATACTTCAGTCTACGACTATTTCAGAGACCGATACTAATTCGATCTTAAAGCACTGCCATCGTATGGACAACTACCAAACTGATCGAAAGGCAAGATCAATACCAGTATCCCATTGGTCGAAGACGCTTGGAACCACTTGGTGTCCTGGTTTTCTCAGTCATTATGATGACATCCTTTTTTCAAGTGGCCTTGGAATGTGTTCAACGGTTGAATTCGAGTGATCATTCGATTATCCAGCTCGGTCTCCCAGCTATCATCATCATGTCTAGTACCATATTGATCAAAGCGCTGTGTTGGTTCTTCTGTCGTCTTATCAAAAACTCCAGCGTTCAAGCTCTTGCGCAAGATGCAATGACAGACGTCATCTTCAACATATTTTCTATCATATTTCCGTTGGGTAGGTATTCGCTTCAGAAGACTAGAGTACCAGCTAACGACGCTGCAGTTGGATTCTATGCTAAGCTTTGGTGGCTCGATTCTCTGGGAGGTCTCCTTCTATCCTTGTTCGTGATTTTGAACTGGTCCCAGACCTCAGCTGGCCATATACGCAACTTGACCGGCGCTGCCGCTTCTGCTGACGAGCGTAACATCCTTCTATACCTCACTATGCGATTCGCTAAGACTATCAAACAAATCCAAGGCTTGCAAGCTTATCACTCAGGTGACAAGCTCAACGTTGAGGTTGATATTGTGCTCGATGAGAACATGAGTCTACGAGATAGCCATGACTTGGGCGAGTCATTGCAATACGTTCTGGAGTCAGTGCCAAATGTTGATCGTGCCTTTGTACATCAGGATTATGCGGGTTGGAATCTACCTACGCATATGCAACAGCAAGGAGAGTGAAGCCGATTGTATAGGACGACAACGAGACTTGGATTCGTTATGTAGGATAACAATCGCCGGGAAGTTGCACTGCTGCATACTGAATTGTACGGATTGTTTGAATGATCAGACTAGTGCATAGCATCTGCTCCTGTATTCAAACGCCTGTGCCGCGAAGCCGGTCTCGTCAAAATAGCCTCACGGCTGAGCACAACAGGCCATTCAGCGACAATTGCTAATAAATGATAGCGCTTGTCAGCATACAAGTAATTTCTACCCCAGCTTTTGAGGGTTCAATAATGCTGTCGATCCGGTCCGCAATGCCGAATTCGGGCTGCCCGCATTAGCCAATGATAAGGCTCCATGTACGCACGATCTCGCATTGCCTGGGTTACAATTTCGGCAGGGCGGACAAGTAAGCAGTCGGTATATGTGTACATTTATATAACTATGTATGTTTGGTACTTGTTAGGCCAGTTACGTAATTGGGAGCTGTGTATCAGGGCACCGAGTCCCTTGTAGTACATGATTAACTGTAGAGAATCAAAGCAAAGTTGATGCTGGAGGAAGAACTTGCCAGGATAGAAAAATCCGCGTGAGAAAGGGAAGAGGCACCCACCAGGTGGGGGTGGTGTTTGTAAGCTCAGCTTCAGGGGCACACTCAGCGGCCGACGCGACCAGGGGCAGGGCACGAACTACTCCGACAGCCATCCTCTCCTATGTCCGTTTGGGAAGGAGTTTGAACTTTTGAAGTGTTGAAGTGGTGACAGGACTTTGACAAGCCATGGACCGGATCATGTCAAAATCCTGCACGGTGCAATTGAGTTCAGATACTGTGGAGGCACGGTATGACTTCATGTTGGGCCGTCTTGTGCAGATTGTCCGGTGGAGTTGGACATTCAGGGGCAGTGGCAACAGCTCGTATTTGGCAGCGATGCAGGCGGCTCGAATAACGTCATGATCAGCTTGAAGAATTTTGAGCCCCTGAGCGCGCGAGCCCGGGAAGAAATATAGTGGGAGGGGACTCTTAATTCTCCGGGCCCGCTTGGTAACTGCAGAGTCAGCGTATACAGGAGTGTAGAGCGAGCGAGAGGAGAGCGAGAATGAGAGAGAGCTGTAGCTGTAGATGCCTCGAAGTTCTCCAGACAACAACGGAAACAGGCAAGCAGAAGAAGCATCTGGGCCACGATTGGAGCTACGAACATGGTCACCGTTCAGTTCAGTTCATAAATAGCCGTCTCACCCTACAGTAGAGCACAGCGAGAACCTGATTTGATCTTATCCACATGCACATGCACATGCAACATGCACATGCACACATATGCTGAGGCTGCCGGGCAGTCGAGAGACTCGGTGCGGGGACTAAGATGGTACTATAGTTGTAGTCGAGGAACAGGAACAGGAATAGGAGCCTCATTCGACGATAAGCTGAGAAAGCAGAATGGCCGTCGTTGTCGTCGTTGTCGTCGTCGTCGTCCATATGGAGATCGAGTCATGGAGGACGGAGACGGAGACGGAACTGCTCGGCCTTCCTAGTAGTATCTGCAATCTGCAATCTGCAATCTGCAAGCATCCAAGAATTACAATCACCAAATATTGCATCGGGACCGGGGGACATTTAGGAGTAGGAGTAATTAGGAGTCGGAGCTACTCAGATATACTGTACTCAGGAGCATTCAGGAGCAGTGGAGGTGGAAGTACAAATTCATGGAACTGGCGGCATGTTTTCCAACAGCGGCCTAGTCCAGCAGCAGGCGCCGGGGCCGGGGCTGGCAGTGCCAGCGGCAGCCAGTGGCAGGCAGTCCTGTAAAAAAAACACGAGCTCATTCATCTCTTGCTCTCACGCTCACGCTCACGCTCACGCTCACGCTCACGCTCACCTCATTCCCTTCATCGACATCGACGACCCTCAAAGTTTTGGGCGAGTTTGTCTTCTGCCATCTGCCCTCGCCTCGTCACATCGTGGTCTCTTTGCTGGTGAGTGCTTTTCTTCTGCTCCTTACCCACCCGGTCGGCACCAAAAGGAGGATCTGTCTGTCTACTGGTTCGTTTTGGGGGCTGCGGCTGGGCAAGGCCTTGTATCTTACGACATGATATATTTGGATCACGACATCAACAAAAGCGAAACCTCTTCGACCAGAGTGAGAGCAACTGGAGGATAAAAAACAACGACGCATCAACGCTTCCACGGACAACGACTTCGACGACCGTCGCTCTCCGGGGCAATCTGCTGCACCTTGGAGCCAAGCGTCTACCGCAGTCCTGCCGCGGCTCGACTTCGAACGGTGTAGAGTTGATTGCCCAAGTGCGACAGTCATCGTGCAATCAATTACGTGCATGCCTTCATAATTTTTGGTGTTGGAAGCTCCGAGCATTCCCAAGGATCCGAGTGGCTGTATCAGGCTTGAGGCTTTTGCTGACTCCTTCACGAACCTCACAGAAGACCACTTCCCCTCATTACAACAATAACACTGACGAGCAATATATTGTTTCCTTATCACGACCCATATACGATTCATCTTGTTAGAATACTTCTCCCGGCTTTGTTAGAATCCTCACGACGTTATAATTTCCCCGCTCGTTGGCCACTTTCTCGTATGATCTTGTCAGCGATCTTCTGCTATCTCAGTGCGGTTTAATCCTACATGCCTAAGTTTCCCAAGGCGTTCGGGCGGCGAAAATCGAACGGTAATCCGTTCGAGGACATTCCTGATGCACCGGCGGGTGAGTCTACATTTAAGGTGTTTGAAAGGCCAGACGGAGGAAGCAGGTCTTTCGACGGTGGAGTAAAGCTTGCCAGAGCGCAAGCACCTACTTCGAGGCCAAGAACCTCGCATTTGGAAGATGACAACATATTCGACAACCTTGATGACAATCGGTAAGTTATCCTCCTTGCGGCAGTCAACGGCCTTTCGACTCATTATGCTCTGATGCGCGGCCGATTGCTAACCAAGTGAAGCGGCAGCGGGACTTCTCATACAAACTCTGCCTCTACGACTGATAACTCCTCGAGGTTAAGCGCGGCCTCCACCGCTCCATCATCTACAGACGTTTCGGGTCGGGAAGAATGGCGATCGCCCCACGACAAGCCTTTCAGTGACATACCCGTACCTCCGATTCCAAAATCCTCATCTGCATTCTCTCTCAAGAACGCTGGTAGATCTCTTTCTTGGAACAGAAACAAAACTACACCTCCCTCACCGCCTACGGGTGACAATTCTACGATCGAAGAAGAGCCTACGGCGAATAGAGGCAGAGCGATGACAACATCAAGTTATGCAAGCACTGCAACTCCGCCAAAGCTTGAGAAGGACCTAGGTCTCAGTCTTGGGGGAGACTTTTCAGAGATGTTTTCTGGGTTTGGCAAGCGACAGAGTCAAGTTCTTGAGTCCAATGAAGGCAGGGAGGGGTTGCATGGCACCGTAAGTGAATTACTAAGCTCAGTGGGGGCTTTCCCTTCCCTCTTTCTGAATTAACATACTCCAGGAGACTTCCAGAATCCCTGCACAGGGCCGTTACAACCAGCCAGCCCCTTTAAGTCTTGACAAGACCAGTGAAATAGATGCATCCCCATTCTCTTGGAGCAGCCACCACTCTAACGATCGTTTGATGTCAAATATCACACCTCCGGTTGCATCTCAAACAGAAGAACGTGCTCCTCCTGTCCCTCAGCACAATTCGGGGTACACTCGTCCTCAGAGACCAGCTGGGCTTAGGGATACCGGCCTGAGAAGAAATAGCGGGTTTTCCGGGAAGCGTCTGTCATCATACGACTCTGGGGAGGCTATGGATGATGATGCCAAGCTACTCAGAGAATCTATTAGTGCGAGCAGGCGCATGAATGCCCCAGACTATAGTCCTCAGGTTCGCAATAGCTGGGCTCTACCTTTGAATGCTTCATACCCGGTCGAGGATTCAACTCTTGCAACCTCGGCTGCAGCATCTGTGGAAACAACACCTAGAGCAAGAAAACCAGTGCCAAAGCCTAATGATGACGATTTGTTCGACAATCAAATCGCAGCATCTGCTGGTGTCGCTCAGAAATTTCAGAACAGATCACTTTCTCCACCTGTAAGGGCTGGTCCGCCGCAGAACAAAGTCATGACTCGGGCCCAGTTTGAACGGTATAAGCAGGACCAGGAAAGGCTCAGGAGCGTTGGAGGGCAATCAAAGGACGATGAGGAAGAGGAGGAAGAGACCTATGACGATGATGAAGATGAGGCCGAGAAAAATAGGCAACTCGCCAAACAACGCCGAAAGCAGGAAGCTCATATGGCCGTCTACCGACAGCAAATGATGAAGGTGACAGGTGAAGCGCCACCCGGACCCCCTGTCGTAACTCGCCCCAGCATGCTTGCTTCACAAAGCAGTCCCAACCTAGGACCCTCGCGGCAATCTTCCCCGGACTCAAACGAGGAGGAGGACGAGGAAGTGCCTCTAGCAATCCTCCAAGCACACGGTTTTCCAAACAAGAACAAGCCGCCTGTGCGTAGCATGAACTCAAATCCAAATCTCCGAGCCTCAGTTCAATCTACTGCTGGCAATTCTCCAGACGCACGGCTCCCTGTCTTTGCGAGGAACCTGCCACAAGATCCATATTTTGGGGCGAGCGTAGTCAATCCAATGAACCGAGAGTCATTGGCCTTTAGCGGTGGTGCAGGTAGCTCGGCAGGCTCTGTTCAAGGTGCTCCCTCGAGGGGCCTTCCACCGGGAGGCCTTGTCGGGGTTATTGCCACTGAAGAGAGATCTCGGGCTGCAAGAAGAGGTAGTCCAAATGCTCAGGGAGGGTATGATCCACCAGCGCAGAATGGTTTTGGTAGCATGGGAATGCCACCGCTTCAGCGAAATCCAACAACTGGTAGTATGGTGAATGGGATGATGCCAGGTCAAATGGGACCCATGGGTCCAATGGGGCCGATGGGACCGATGATGTTAACCCCAGGAGATCAAGCCCAGATCCAAATGACGCAGCAGATGCAACAATTTATGCAGATGCAGGTGCAGTTCATGCAAATGATGACGAACAATCACAATCAAGCCCAAGGCTTAAATCAGAGTTCGCAGCAATCTAATGGCTTTATGCCACAACCATCTCCAGGCTCTTTCCCGGTTCCTCGTCCTGGTAGCTCACACGTGCGCCCTTCAAGCGCTCAACAACAGCGGGCGATGAGTATGTTGGATCCTAACGCTGCTCCCTGGATGCAGAATGGCCACAGCTCTATGTACGCCCCGTCGGTACTAAACCAAGGTGGTTACGCCCCTTCCATCGCCCCGTCTGAGAGAAGTAACATTGGTCTTCCTGGCCGGTACAGACCAGTCTCTCAAGTTCCGGCAGCAGACAATAAATCAAGAGCCTCCACAATGTCAGGAGCATTGTCTGGGTGGGAGAACCAGAATGGCGCTGCCACTGTGAAAGTAGTCAAGAATGCCGGAAACGTGTCCGATGAAGATGATGAAGGTTGGGAAGAGATGGCGAAGAAGCGTGAGAAAAAGAAATCAAAATGGAGGTCCAAAAAGGGCGATTCCACGAATGGCTTGAAGGATATGTTGGGATCCTTCGCGTGATATTTTTCGAAATTGGATCCGGGTTTGTGAATAGTTTTTAGACCAAAGGTAAGGCTACAAAATAATGCATGCATGGCATATGGCGTTAAGAACATTTGGTATTGGAAGTCGGATCATGTTGGAAATAGCATCTGGCAAAACGGGAGGCAGAAATGCAAGAAGCTGTTGTATAGTAATATAATCTACCTTGTTAGTACCTAGCAGCATTTGACTCCATACACGTTCTATCCGCGCCTGTTTAAATTTTTTGAGAGTGGTCCAAGTAAAGCCAGTTGGGTCCTGTTCAGGACAGATTCCGTTTCCACAATGCGATTTAGAGATCTACGAGATTTTGCCAGCGGCCCACTCCTTCCTCTTGACTCCCAGTTCCACAGCTGCCAGACCCCAATCCTCCCCATGGTTATGGCTCCCACTGGTGATCCCCGCCCTCGCCTTCGCTTGTTCCTCGTTCAGTACCGTCAGGAGGCCAAATATCAGCGGGCATCCCGTATCGAGCTGCACGCGCATCAGACCCTGCGACACAGCGTCGGCAATGTACTCGAAGTGCATAGTCTCGCCCTTGATCAGGACGCCAATGGCGATGATGGCGTCGAAGGGGCCCGAGGCTGTGGTGTCGGTCGAGGCAAGGGCGGTCAGGTCGGTAGTTGAGGAGCCGAGGAGGTCTCCCGCGCCGAGGGTAGAGGTCGTGCTCGATTGGACTTGGGAAGCGGAGAAGAGTCTTTTGGGTGGTGTGCGTCAGTCACGGCTCTGGATAGGCGGTGGGAAGGCTTTTACTTGGACACTGCTATAGGGAGCTCCCAGGACCCAGGTACGGATTGCACAATTATATTCGATTCTTTGACGCCGGAAGCGAGGAGCTTGGCCTTCGTGCCGGCCAGGAGAGGTTCAATTATTGCTGAGGAGAGAGAGTCATCAGCGAGAGGGGACAGTTGTGATGGGGGCGGGGAGAGTAGCATTTACTGGTGTTCCAGCGGGCGTGGACAATGCCAATGCGCAGGCCGCTGCCGTCATGCTGGTGTGCTTGTCCGGGTCCCTTGAGCGATGCCATTGTGCTGGGTGAGGGCGAGGTCGAGGGCGAGGTCGAGCGTAGTAGTCAGGTAGGTTTGTTGTTTCGAAACGTGGAAGCTAGGTAGGTAGGATGCGTTGCGCAGCCTGTTCCTGCGCCGGCTTGTTTGATGTGATGTGATGTGATGTGATGTGATGTGGTGGAAAGTGAGGGGCAAGGTGCAAGCTCCAGTTCCCTAGTGGCGGGAAGCAGGGGTTCAAGCTTCTGGGACTACTTCGACACCTTCGACGTCGCGGAAAACAGACATCTTGTTCGCACTGCCAATGCAGCCACCATCCCCGTGCTGGTTCCTTCAAATCGGTTGACCTTGTCGAAGTGCCTTCTCTGTTGAGATCTTGTGGCATAGATCCACGTACGATTGATGAAGCAAGCAACAATGGCGGATTCGTCTACACTAGGACCTTGGGTCCGCCTCGAGGGAATTTCCGTCGAGCAATTACCACCGGGCGCTAGAGGAGTTACAACGGACGACACAACCTCGAATAACAGAACAAACTTTAGCGAAGGTTCTGCTAAAGCTTCAGACGTCAAATCATTTGTCACAAGTGTCCTGTCCGAGTCAATACCCTTCATTGATGGAGTGGCGCCCAAAGCTGGTGGCTCTCCAACCTGGAAGAGTAGAGGGTCGCCGAAAAGCTTTGCTTCCTCAGAAGCCCCAGTCTACCTCTTCGAGCGGACTGTTCCTGGGAAAGAGCTAGACAAGATTGAGGGGATGAGCCAATTCGCCGCTGATAGGAAGAATGAGACGTGGTTCTGCAGAAGAAGTTGTCACAAAAATAAGGCGGAGAATGGGACAGCGAGTTGGGACGAGTTTACGCACGCCTTCAAGGAACATCATCATGAGACAGAAGACGCCTTTACACCAACTGTGATTGGTGCTAGGGAAGCTATTGTATGGAATACCCACGCTCTAATGGTTGAGGTTGGTGGAAGTCGATGGGACAACATTACAGTTGTTGTCGTTGAGATGACACACAAGATTGATCCAAAACCGCTAAAAAACCGCACATTTCCGGTCGTCCAGGTTTCTGCATCTCTTGAAGGTACCCCAGAGTTCATCGTCGTCTCAATTCCATTGATAGATTTCGAGAAGTCTCCGTCTGCGGAATATGCTCGTGACAAGAGTTTAGTTGTCGCGGCATATGCTTCAATTGAACGTGTACGAATTCTTCCCAGCAAAAATGAAGTTGAATGGATCATGGCTACAGCTTCGGATGCTAAAGGAGTTCTGCCTCAGTGGATGCAAAAC
Organism: Proliferodiscus dingleyae; assembly: GCA_003988795.1. Taxonomy (NCBI): domain Eukaryota; kingdom Fungi; phylum Ascomycota; class Leotiomycetes; order Helotiales; family Lachnaceae; genus Proliferodiscus; species Proliferodiscus dingleyae. The sequence continues at coordinate 724,892 of QYAK01000013.1, read as the reverse complement.
CTAGCGGTCCCGAGTGCAGTCGCTAAGGATGTCGACATGTTCTTGGCATGGATCCCTAGCCAAAGGAAGACCGATAATAAAAAGCCGGCTCCGATTTCCAAGAATGGATCGCTAGACAAGACGCTTCCCTCAGCACCGGCAGGCTCTGGTGAGGCAGCTCCTCCTACTCCAATTTCAAAGACGCACCCGGCGGACAAAAATTTGCCAGCAGCGCCAGCACAGTAGGGCCAAGAAGGTATGAGTGTACGATCTATTTGTTCGAATATGTTAGCTTTGAGTACTGTATACCTATTCAGCGTTTGCATTATCAAGACCTTACCAATGTCACACATTATCCACTTTTTGACCTTTCCATCCAAAGGCGGGAAACTGCCAGTTGTACACCCTCGACGATGAGCTCGTGCTCTTGGCTGTGTACTCTGGTCTCGAAATCATCCAGGCTCTCGCCTGCTTTGCATCTGACTTGCCTGATAATGATGGGCTCCCCACGGTCCTATCATAAACACATTAGCATCTCCTATGAGATTTCGCCGAGAAAATGACGGAGAATCCCACCACTTCTGATATGACATAGTGAATCATTATCCCTGTCGTGTCATCTTCCAATCTGCTAGCTTGAAAATCATCATAAGCCCTTTGTAGAGCATTGGCCCCGTCATATTTTCCAGGCAGAGCAGGATGTATATTTATGACTGGAATATTCTTCTCTGCTATTGGATCTAAAAATTTAGGACTTAGAATGTGCATCCAACCGGCACATACTACTATGTCTGGCTTGTCCGCCAGGATTATCTCTGTTAGATCTGCGTCGTAGCGCTCTCGTGCTGCAGCTCTTACAGCTGGATCCGTTTCTCCACTCTTGAGGTACTTTCCAGTGACCAGATTATGGACTGTGGTTGGAATTGACGCGTTTCCAGCTCGAGTGAGACCGTAAGCTTTGACCTTGTTGCTGATCACTCTGATAATTGTGAGGTGCGGCATGAGAGGCTGAGCATCCATGAGAGCCTGCAGATTCGTGCCATTTCCAGAAATGAGGACGATGACTCTGGTCGGAGGCAGATCTTGAGCCATTGCTGTCACGTCCAGACTGATGGACTGTTTTGTATGTATCTGAGAGTTACTGTGGCCGTGGAACACGCAACAGTCGCGTGAGTTTCTTTAAAGCAGGAGATAATTTGAGTGTTGCTGGCATGGCGGGGCAGAAAAAGGCCCCTGACACTACGATGTAGCTCCCCCGGCGCCTAACGCATTAGAGAACGGCTTCTGACCTCAAACGCTAACCCCTCCATCCCCAGGCCGCGACTTCACTCAACCTCAAGCCCACGAATACTTTGGCAGATATGGCAGAAGTCGATCAGTTTGACAGCGCACTGTAAGTCATAATGTCATCTTGTGGCACAGACTCAACAGGCTAACAAGCATTATAGAGACCTACTTCGCCGCCTCGACCCGAAACACACAACCGAACACCTCAACTCCCTAATCTCTCTCGTCCCCTCTCTAACAGAAGATCTACTCTCCTCTGTTGACCAACCGCTTACCATCGCTCGCTGCCGCAAGACTGGCCGCGACTACCTGCTCTGCGACTACAATCGGGATGGGGACAGCTACCGCTCGCCATGGTCGGGCGAATTCGAGACGCCGCTAGGAGGACAAGGTCTCGGTGGTGTAGACGACCAGGGGAACAACGAAGGAGCTGGTGAGGGTGCGGTACCGAGTGAAAGGGTCAGGGCAATGGAGGTGCGTGCAAATGAGGCGTTCGATGTCTACAGAGAGTTATATTACGAGGGGGGCGTGAGCAGTGTTTATTTCTGGGATTTAGACGATGGGTTCGCGGGGGTCGTGTTACTGAAGAAAGGTGAGCTGCGTCGTCCGCAATATTTGGTGTAGGAACTGATGTGCAATAGTTGCTTCGCCGTCTGGCAGGAGTGAGGGTGCCTGGGATTCGATTCACGTGTTTGAGGCTGTTGATCGGGCTCGTACAGCACATTACAAGCTTACCAGCACTGTCATTCTGCACTTGTCGACTGGCAATGAAAGTCTGGGTGAGATGGACCTCAGCGGGAATATGACGCGGCAGATTGAGAGCGATGCGCCTGTGGACGACGAGACTTCTCATATTGTCAATATCGGAAAGCTGGTTGAGGATATGGAGCTCAAGATGAGAAATTTGCTACAGGAGGTTTATTTTGGCAAGGCGAAGGATGTGGTCGGTGATTTGAGGAGCATCAATTCGTTGACAGAAGCGAACAAGGACAAGGCTACGCACCTGGAGATGATCAATTCGATGAAGCGGTGATGTTAGATCAGCGTAAGAGATGTGTCATATAGTAGCATGCACAGGGAAGGAAACATCAAACTTTCTGGGCTTCATTCTATCATGAAGGGTTTGCCCGTTAGAAATTGATGACTTTCAAGAGGCAAGAGAGGTGGAACACCTCTCTAAAAGAACAAAAGATCTCGCAACCTGTGTGAGGTGGCCTGAATTGTTTCCCACGGTTGTGCAACAACTTGAGATAAATTAATATACGAACTAGGCAACGACAACGACATAACAACGAAAGCTATTAAGTACCAGTGTTTGGTGTGTTAAAATACAAGTCTTGATGTTACATGAAAAGGCGGCTGATCTTATGTTGGGCCGTTGATACCTATACAATCCCTCGCAATGCAATACAAAAAAGATGGTAGAGAGTCTTCTGTCGCTGGAATCATGGCTATCAGTCTGGTTGCATCCGTTGCTCGTCATCGTTAATCGTCGGATATCAGGTCTTGATATATTTTGTTCTTTTGGGCTTGTTCTCGTCTCTTCGTCGTCGAATTACTCGTTCAAAAATTCGCTCAATGCCAGGATGCTGGCCCATCTCGGCTTACTTTGCGATTGGCCACCAACCAATCCGAATGTAGCTGTCTATCATCTCTTGAACCAATTCTTTGGTGATCTTCGGCTTCTCATATGTGAACCCAACCATTTTCTCCAGCCGGCTGCCATCCATGCTCAGATCCGTGTCCTTCAACAGTTCTTTTTCCATGAAAGGAGTCAGAGGACCAGGTCTCGTAATCCCCGCATCTTCTAGCAGATCGGCCCAGGGTCCGAGCAGGTCATCATTGACGTCGTCCACGACGCTGTCCATATTCAACCTGGCAAATGTACTGATCAATTGGCCTTGAAATCCGGTTTTGATCCCAAAAAGTTGCCCAATAATTTCCGCCATTGTGCCCTGCGAGGTTTGGCCTTTGTCTACAATGTTGAAGACCGGAACATTCCCCATAGAAGCGGCGTTCCAATTAGGCTTGTTCTTGACTGCATACCATGTCGCAATATCGAATAGCGCGCGAGAAGCATCGGAGATGTGCACTGTGTTCACACGGAGGTCCTTAGTCCAGAGCCACTTCATTTCCTCTTCTAGGTGTTGGTAAACGCGGGCCATGGAGAGAGCTGTGGCGACAAATTGGGACGCATAATCCCCGTATACGTGGGCAAGTCGGACAATTATGAGGTTGAGTCTGTAGATACAAATTAGCCTCGACATGTTCATGCCAGATTATACCCACTTGCCCTTGTATTTTTGCCAGTGCTTCTTCCGCCTGGAGCTTGAACACAGCAATCTTGCTCCAGGGTTTGATCTTGTCGCCCTCCTTGCTTGGTGAAGAATCTGGCTTATAAACCATTCCCGTACTAAGCTCAACGAAAGCTTTCACGTTCCGCTTCGCAGCTTCCTTCCCTACTGCTACGCTTAGCGCTAGCGAGCGCAATTTGTAGACCTCGTTTTCTTGTGAATTCCTGGTCTCTCCTCCACAGTTAAATACATAGTCCCATTGCTTCCCACTTGCGCGGTCAAAGATACGGGCCAAAGATTCTATCCTCACTCCATTTAGCCTCCAGATCCAGGCGCGGAAGATGACGGATGTTGAAGGGATAGGGGGAACACATACGCTCTTTACTTGCGTCTGCTTGCATGAAACTCTCCTTCGAACAAGCCTCCTCGAACTCTGGGGCCAGCCAGGCTAGCTGTGGGAGCATCTGCATGTGCTGTTAAGTGAGAACAATGCAAAGCATCTCGTCCATTGGCATACCTTGTCCACAATCCGCAACTCTGAAGCCAAGTCGTTCTTCTGAACATGTAATGCCAGGAAGCGGCCAATGTAGCCCAGCCCGCCAATTATCAGCACAGCAGGCTTCTCTGCCATTTTGCTTCGTATGAGGGGATTGGCTGACAACTCGGTAGAACGATACGTGCGTCTGATGATATTCTCGGGGTCTCTCAGCGTTCTAGAAGGATATTAAAAAAACGTACGGTGCTATACAAGACAAAGAAAACGGTCTCGTATAAAGAGGATGTGAAGAGCTGGTCAGGAGGAGACTGCAGAGCTGCGGCGAAGGGAAGTTTGTGAGCAGTAGATATACGCTCACCAGCGGCTGCAATTTGCAACCAGCAATTTGCAAGGAGCGGGTTTCTAATGTAGGGTCCAGCAGAACGGGCTCATTTGTAAGGGGTCAGAGTCAGGGTCGACCAGCAGACCCTAGCAGATAGATCCATGCGCAGAAAACGCCAACCCCTCCAGCGCAAGCTTTTCCTTTTACTGTAGCAGACTTCGGCAGGCCAGTGCCGCGGCGAGCAGATCATTGCAGGGAAGGGTACAGAACGTACAGTAGAGTACATTACAGGACAAGACCAGTATCCGCCTAGGTCCTCCCAGCCCACCATAGTCCTACTTAGGTCGCCGCGCACAGAGCCCAATCTTGAAGGTAGAAGAAATACTGTGCTAGCTGGGTGTGGTGGAGGTCTGGTGGTGGAGGAGGAGGTCCCACGAGCGCAAAACTAAAAGGCCCACACTACGCGTGCACTCTTCTGTCTGTCTGTCCGCCTGTCTTCTCTTTCTCTTCCCCACTACCAAACACCGCGCAGCCTATCCACGCCCACGCCCTCTTCTCCCCGGGCGAGCACCAGCTTCTGCTGCTCACTGCCAAATCCGTGTCCACGACCTGCCTGGAGGAACATCGGGAAGGATCGAGGAGGCATCAGAGGGGCAAGTGCACGGCAGAGGGGACAGGGAAGAGGGGAGGTAGAGAAGAGAGATATTAAAGGTGCAGAAGCGACCAGGTGCATCTGCATCTGCACACTACAGACAGCCTCCAGTCTCGGGACGCAGATGCCTCCAAGCCGGCCTCGATCCCACCGACCTTCGGTCATGATGCGCGGCGCGCAGTGCAACCCCGTTGGCAGTTGACTGTGCCGTGCAGGAATCGGCAGGTGGTGATGGTGGCATGAGGCGTGGGAGAAGCAGCTGCTGGGATGGGGCTAGGCTCACCAGCTCCATGATGCGTCCCGCAGCTGCAGCAGATGCTTGGTCAACATCTGGGCCGTACGACTCAGCTACCGAACCTTTCCAGGGGCAGCCCAACGGCTCTGCAGCGTGGAGCTTTTCTAGAAGCCTTCTCTTTACCGCTTGTTTTAGCTGCTGCTGCCGCCGATGCGGGTGGTACTGTACTGTACTACTACTGTACGGCCACACGAGAGAGAGTCTGGATGGAGGCCTCCAATCGCCCGCTCATCCTTTGGAACGATGCTCTGTGGGTATGAATCTACCTGGGCAAGGTAATTTCGCCAAAAGGTGAAGATGCATAACGAGACGCCACGGATGTCGAATGCCAGCAAGGTGGAAGTTGGCTTTTCTCGTTCTCCTCTGCCAGGTGGCAATTCTCCGCCTCTGCTTCCTCTTCTTCCTCCTCTTCCTCGCAATCTCATCTCGTGTCACACAAAAAGGGCAATTGTCTACTGCAACTGCCAGGTTACGCGCAAGAGTATCGGCCGCCGCGCACTTCATCCGCGGGAGTCTCAAACGTCATTTCGAACTAACTTTCGAACTTGTGTCTTCTGAATATGCAGGAACAGATTGCTGGCGATATTGGAAGTACCCGAGCAACGTGTTCGAAAGCTTCGAGGCAGGCGCTGCGGTCATATCATTAGTAGCTGTGCATGCAAGTCGTATGCAAGTATGCAAATATGCAAGTCATAACCTTCCGTCGCTTCCCCGGCTTTATCCTCGTTCGACTTCTGCCGAGCTTTTAGAAGCTTCTGAAACATTTGTAGCAGTGTCTCAAAATATCTGTGTGATCAGCCTGTTTTCTTTCCTTTGAGACAATAGGTGCAGCCGCCGCCAATTTTGGGCCAATATCAGAGAACAATATATGTTCACGCGTGGCACACAACCTCAAGCTTCCGTCTCGGAGTGGGCGATCTGCTACTGTTCTTCTATGATTAGAACTTGGTGAAAACTTTCTGCATACTCGAAGGCGATCATATGCGAGACTTTCCAACACATTCTTCGTTTCATTGGTTTTCCCAGCTGCGAGTACACAAGCAGATCTTATAGACAGTGAGGGGAGGATCTTCCAATATACTTGCTAATCTAAGCCTGCATACATTGAATGTTCAAAGATGTCCAGGAAGGGCCGAGAAATAATGTTGCAGGGAGAAGGGAACAGTGGGAGCACAACCAAAGTCGGGTGCCCAAACCATCATGCCAAGCTTATTTAACTCTCTACATATGTGCAGTCGTCCCTGATTATCATACCTCGGTCTATTTTAAGAAATTATTTCCTAACCGTTAAATATAAAGAGAACATCGTAGTGGCACGGCAATGAGACTATCGCAGCTCGATGCATCACTGCAACATTCGGAGTGCCGGATTGATTCTTGTGTGCCTTGGATAGCTTGACTAGCACATATCTTTGATAAACTACAGTCTAAAACATTGGTTCGTGCTATGGAATCATCGCTGACATCTTGGTCCTCTAGAGATTTTGGACCTCTTGCCCTCAGGAATTATCAATAAGCCAACGGATGATGCTCTTCTAGCCGCGAGGACAGTGTAGATATCTAAATACCGGTAGTCTTCAGACGCTACCAGTAATCAAATACTTGTTTGTATTCGACTGAAATTTTCCATCTACCAACGCCCCCCCCGAAGCCGAAGCTTCGGCCCCTTCGGCCCCTTGGTCCTCGTTGAACGAGTCAGTACCTCACCACTCAACGCTTTTGATTTGGCATGGCGTCGTTGGATGGAACTAGCTACCAGAATGCCTACAGCCTTTCACTTGTCATTGGCAAGCCCACGATGCTCTCCTTCATGACGCAGGCGAAGATTATTCTCCTTCTAGGTCACTAGTGAGAGGCAAGAGCCGAATCGGCACATAGAGCAATGTCTGTTTCAGGAATTAACGTATGGTTTAAGCTTCCAGACATAATTTTTGTCTAATCTGATCATTTTTGCTCCTTTACTATCATTCTCGTCAACGCTTCGTTTTCCTTTCTCCTTTGTCCATGATAGCCAACCTTTACTACGGTCACCAGACATTTTACCGTACTTAGTCTAGATAAACCTGTCCCTTCTCCTTACCCAAGATATGGCTTGAGTCGGCACACTCCACAGTATCAGTTTGTACTGAAGGTTTTACTTTGGACACTCTGGGGGAAGTCCGATCAGATCTTTTCTGCCCCGAATCCGTGTGTTATACGATCAGTCAAGTTAGGTCAAGATTCACATTCTCATGTGCTTGATGTCATGCTTAGCTTATGCACATCTTGGCATGAGACAAAGCTTTTAAAATTTGCCAGACGTTGGGATCGACTTTCAAAGGATAGATATCTTTCCCTCCTTCAAAAAATTTTCGCACTGGTTTTGGAACCCAAAAAAAGAGCAATGATTCGGATTTTCGCAGCGCGAAGTTTAGAGCTCGACGTCCAATAAAAGAATACTATGACTACATCACTATATAACCTTTTCCTACACCCAAGAATATCACATCAGACGCTTCCACTACGAACTCGACGAGTCGCTGCGCGTCTACACGGAAAGACTATGGATCGTCTTCTTGAACCTGTGTCCTCGTCATCTGAATCCGAGTCCGGATCCTGCTGATAGACTAGAGGACCAGCTAGGTGGGGATCAGCTGGTACCAAAAACGGCTGCTGATAGGGCGCACAATTGACGACCTGCTGTGCTGGATATTGGGCGTATGCTTGCGGCGGGAAGGGATATTGTTGTTGGAAGGGCGCAAATGGGATACCAGCTTGTGCCTGAGGTTGGAGTTGTATTTGTGGTTGAACTGGTTGAAATGCTGGATATAGATATTGGATCGCTGGCTGATGGAATTGGGGTTGGACGATCTGCGCCTGTGGTGGGAAGACTACGTAGTTTGCCAGCTGCGGAATCGCAGGAGCTGGGTGCCAGTCCAAGACCTGGTGTTGGTTATCAGCATTTGGCTCCATTGTTCTATACGTGGGCGGTGCGACACTGCGGCCATTGTTGCTTGGTGGAACAACAGGATTGACATTTGAGGGTACACGGCTGACGTTTGTATGGTATGAGGGCGGAAGAGAGGGGATGTCTGGCGCTGGTGGTTGGATATTCTCCACGGGATTTGAGTAGCTGGACGCACCCGACAACGATGCTACGTAAGAAGGAACTTCTGGTGGAGGAAGGTTTCCAGAGACAAAGGAGCCATTTTTGTTGAAGCGCATGATTCAGGGTTTTGCTATCAGGGAAAGTAAAGCAAGGTGATCTCTCCTAAGAGGGCAGGGGAGAAGTATTTATTGGGGTTCGTATGTCTAATCTTCTCTTTAACTAGCTGGTCACAATCACTTGTATGTGACTCAGTCGAGAAAGGGAAGCGTTATTTCGTATAACGTAGCTCATCAATCTCACACACTGAAAGACGGCAGCCTCGTGTCTATGTTTGTGCCTTGATGCTGTGCGATACAGATGCAGCTGTCCATGACGAGACACGCTTGACAGATCAATATGATCTATTTTCTCGATAACAAATCTGAATTGCTGTCATAGGCATGAAATAACTCTGTCGTCTGCTTCCATTTAAGTAAATGGAAGAAGCCTGCTAAACAAAAGTGGCCCGGCAAGCATCTCACATATTGCCGCAAGTAAGCTCTACCATGAAAATGCCAGACCACCCTACTGTAGATAGAATAGTTATGGCGGTGGATTTACTATAATTGTTATGACTGGGCAAAGATCTCGGACTTGGTCACGAGCTACGATGTAGTAATGCAGAGGCAAGTGGTCCGCAAATTCATCAGTGAGTGGTAAGCAAGTCGGCGGACTTTGCAAGGCGGAGCGCCACATGCAGGTGATCGATCGATGGGAAGTGATGCGATATACAGCAAAGAATCATGTGCCAAATGGAAAGAGTAGTAAGAGTTACAACGTGTTTCCATATGTTATGCGGGGAGGAGCTTGTGGATTTATTTCCTTCACCGTCTCGCCTTCTACATGCTTTGCTCTACATTTTGAGCTTTCACCATGATTGTGAGTCGTACTAAAGTATTGAAGAGGCGACACGACGTAACGGAGATTTTCGTACAAATCGCAAAGGGTGGGATGTTGAAGTTGGGTGTGGTTTATTGCAAGAAAATGCCACAGCACAGGAGGAGGAGGAGGACGATGTGATGAATACCCCACAATTTTTGACTTTGGCTCACCACTTATTGGAAAGCACTGAACTGCTAATCTCCAGCCCCAGGCCCTGGACCCTGGCCCTGGATACGTCGATGTCGATCTTCCCTCTGCCACGTGCTTGACAGCTCGGTGACAAATTTAATGCGCTTCATTCCGGCTGTAGAATTTAGGGTAGACTGGGAAAGGGAACGATCACCTAAGTCCCACGGACCTATAGCTCCAGACATTATCTGAATGTATAGATGGTTTTATTCCGTAGAGACTGAAGATGACTTCTCGAGAAGGAGATATAGACAACTATTGTGTCCCGAATATAAGACGTGAGGAAGTCCCGTGGGTGGAGAGCGGCCAATCTCGATGCGAAGAGGGGATGGGAAGTGCTGGGGAGCGCATTTAGCCAGGCCATGAGAACGGATGACTGGTGGATCTGCCTATACCTCCATGGCTACCCTACCGCCTCCAGATCTCGTCTCCAATTGCCTGCCTGCCTGCTTGTATGCCTAGACCTGTTCTCCTGGGCGCAATAAAGGCATTGGCAGACACTCGGCCCCATGGCTCTTGTTGAGTACTGGGTGCCCGCAATACTCCTGCCCCAGCTCGTTACCACAATGGTGCAGTAGGGCAAGAATATCGTCGCAGACACCTGCATGTAAGGAAGTCTTCTAGAAGGGTGCTAGCCTATTACTGTAGATTGCCAGTGTGCCAAGCTGTTATTGGCGCCGACTCTTGAAGTACATATCCGGATTGGGCTTGATGAGAATAGGAGCCAGCAGACAGGCCGTTGGCATGGTATCATACTGAGAGTCTCCGCGTGCCTCTCCTCTCATCCGAGCTGGCCCTCGATTGTCCGCATACTGTGATGGCTCATATGTATGTACGGGCATGGTGCTATAAAAGCCGGACCGATAATGCAGCTCGCCCATGGCTGGCTGGAGTCGAGATGCATATGATAGGCTCTCCTCTGCTGGGCTCTCTGTTCGTGGCATCATGCATGGTGGTGCTGCTGCTGGATGCCTTCGTCGTTGGTTGTGGAAGAGCAGGCACGTTCACTCTCACGTTCACGTTCCAAAGCAGCGGATGGGGAAATAGCGTGTCCGCATCGCTGAACTGAAAATACACCCCACCCCCTCACTACCACCCCGACCAGACCAGACTCTTGCTGACCCACCACCCACCACCCACAGCGCGGTCTGCGCATGGCAACCATGGAACGCGACGCTACCTCGTCATCATGGCCATTGTCGTAGTCACAGTCATGGCTGCAGTTGTCGACAAAAGAGACCACGAGCTGCCACCTTCTCGGGATTGAACCAGGTCGACCACGAGGCACGGAGGGGCAAGTCCAAGATGGTGGAACATCCGATCAACCAGCCTTGGCGTGCCGTTGGTCTTGACGCCGTTGGTCAGTCACATCGGCCAGCCTACGGAGACGACCTATAGTAGGAAAGGAGGAGGAGGAGGAGGAGGAGGAGGAGGACGGTGAGAACGATTTCTGATAGAGTGCTGCGGCCCATGAGAGAAGAAGTCCTGCTCAAGTAGGAGAGCCTTGTACTATAAGAGCAATGATCGCAGGTGCCCTACAGATATGGCATTTTATGTGTTTATAAGTCAGTGGTGTAGTACTTGAAGAACTGTACTGTACTGTATTGTGCTGTACCGTACATCGCCGTGTGCCCCGGCCTACACGAGCTCCATTCGCCGGCCGAATAGTAGCCCATTCTTTCGTCCTGCTGGCCTTGTTGCTGTTCTACAGCATCATGAACACTGCAGCCGCTGTGAAGTGGTGGGTGTAGAGAGTCTCGTGTGCCTGGAGTGCAAGTCGATATTCCAGTCTCCGAAGAGAATCCCCAACTCGGCTACGCTTCTCCACCACGGACGGAGCAGCGAGAGCGAGGCGAGCAACCACCAGCCAGCCCCAGGTCTCTCAACTACCAAGCCGCTCTCTTCCATCTTCCTCTCTTCCTCTTCCTTCCTAATCACCAACATCTCCTGTTGCTATAATCCAGCCGAACATTATCTACTCATCGCCAGCCCTCCCAATCACCTCCGTCATCCTCACTTCCGAAAGTGCCTCGAGAGATCCTTGGCCTAGGCCACGAGCTTGCACCCCACCTACGCCGCATCATTGCGTCCGAGCCAAACTCTCTCAGCTCTCTCGACGCAAGAACGAGCTCGGTGAACCTGCTGTCAGATCAAAGCATTCTCAGCATCTCTAATACGCCCACGCAATCTCGAATGATCAGGACCTACGAAGGACTTCGTCTACATCGCTTCGCCCGCCTTCGCGGCGCCGACAGGTAGCTGAGAAGAACGTTGGGTACATTGAGGCAGTTCCCGTATCCGCCGCGATGTCTGGTCTGTTCAGTAAATTTAAAGGGGCGGCAGCTGTAAGTATTTTTTTTATAATCTAAGTCTTGTCTCTATCATTCTTTCTTCGAATGCTTCATGTCATCTGGCAGCTTTGAAAATCATACGCCTATACGCGGTTTACTAATACGATGTGACTGGTAGGGAGCTACCAGTCCAATCATTTCCTCCCCTTCGAAGAATAAGAAAGATGCCGAACCCGAACCAGAAATAACGCCTTTGGTGAAGATGCTCCAAAACGCAGGCCCGATACGGAATGACGGGAGTGATAAGTTCTTTGGTTTGGAAAACGTATGTCAAAACCTAGACTTTCTTAGTGATTCTTGCTGATGCTTCTTCTAGTTCGGAAACACATGGTCTGTATTCCATCGAATAAATTCGTAGTCAGGAATGCTCATTTCAATCAGTTATTGCAATTCGATAGTCCAAGCCTTATATTACTCAGTCCCATTCCGAGAGAACGTTGTTAAATACCCCCCGCACTCACCTTACGACACGCCGAACGGGCATCCAACAATCGTGACTCCAATCAGAGCGCCAGTGCAGAATGGGTCCGCGGTGTCGCCCACAAAGCCAAAAGGGATCTCTGCCGCAGAGGCGATGAAGCGGCGAGCGCAGATAAATGCTGGCCAGCCAGTGCCTGCGCAACCTGGACAGAGACCTGAAGACAAGCCAGACTCGCCTGAGTACAAGAAGAAGCATGCTATGCTCGCAGGTCCCATTTTAGAGCTAACATACGAGAGTGCGAGCTCGTATGGTATGGAAGAGTCGGTTTTCACAGCCTTGAAGGATATATTCATGGCTTTGATTGCAAATCCGTCGCGGACGGGCGTCTTAAGCCCTCAAAGGTTTTTGGAGGTCTTCAGGCGTGACAACGAGTTATTCCGGACAGCTATGCATCAAGATGCGCATGAATTCTATGGGCTCGTTCTTAACGCTGTCATTTCCGAAGTCGAAACCAGTGCTAGAAAATTGAAGGACCTCGAGCCGCCACGAAATGATGATAGCTTTGCTCAATCCATGAAGACCGCTGTTGCATCAGCTGCCACAGCAATAGGATTGAAATCCGGTACGAAGTCGCCTGGAACTGGTTGGGTACATGACATATTTGAGGGAGTGTTAGTCTCCGAGACGAAGTGCTTAACATGTGAAACAGCATCACAACGAGATGAGACGTTCTTGGATCTGTCGATCGATCTGGAGGAGCACTCATCAGTGACTTCTTGCCTAAGGAAATTCTCAGCCGAGGAAATGCTTTGCGAGAGAAACAAGTTTCACTGCGACAATTGTGGAGGCCTCCAAGAAGCCGAGAAGCGAATGAAGATCAAGCGGTTACCAAAGATTTTAGCTCTTCATTTGAAGAGATTCAAGTACACTGAAGATTTCACCCGTCTTCAAAAGCTATTCCATCGAGTCGTATACCCTTACCATCTACGTATGTTCAATACAACCGACGACGCCGAAGACCCCGATCGACTGTATGAACTATATGCTGTGGTTGTGCATATTGGTGGCAATGCTTACCACGGCCATTACATTTCAGTTATCAAGACTCAGGACCGGGGCTGGCTGTTATTCGATGATGAGATGGTGGAGCCCGTTGACAAGCAATATGTACGGAATTTCTTTGGTGACAAACCCGGCCAGGCATGTGCCTATGTATTATTTTATCAAGAAACAACCGTGGAAGCCATGCGAAAGGAACAGGAGGCGGAGGGACTTGCGGAAGTTGCTCTCGCATCTCAAGAAGCCGACATCGCACTTGGACACCCACAACCGAACGGCACTCACCCGTCGTCCATTTCTAGACAGACTTCCATACCCATATCTCCGGTCGAGGAAGTCAGAGATTTTGCTTCCCTTGATCATGCTGTATCTTCACCACTACCTATGTCGCCTCATGTTATACCTCGACCAGTTATAGCGTCTTCATCGCATAGCCCCAGCCTCAATCCAGCGAAAGCTAAGACTAAAGAAGAAAAGGATCGTGAAAAGAAGGAGTTGAAGGAAGCTGAGAAAGCTAGGAAAGTAGCGGAGAAAGAGAAGCAGAAAGAAGAGGAGCAAAAGAGGAAGGAGCAGATACATAACCGCAGAGAGCTGGCGAAGTCGCAAGAAGCAGAAGTCAAGAAAGCGATGGAAGCGAGCAAGCAGTCTGCAGCGGAAGAAGAGGACAAAAGAAAACGGGATATAAGCTCTGTAATGAATAGTGAGCTAGGTAAGGAGAACGGTCATCATGATAAAGGCTTCGGGCTCGGGTCGCTCAGTCGGTCGCATAAAGGGAGCAAGAGCATGAGTCGAAAGAGCTTCGGCTTTTTGGGTGGCAAGAACGGGGAGGCAAAGAGTGGCTCTTCGCAGGCGGATGATTCTCACACAGCAGTCGACGGGGAATCGGGACCCCCGACACCGGAGAAACATTCAAAGACGACCAAAGATAGGTTCAGCTTTAGTGGGCTGGGTAGGAAGAAAAGTAATCTCATGAGCTCGTGAAGACAATGAGAGGACTTGACGGAACTTGTATTATGATATCCGCATTTTCATGGCTTGGCTGGACATAAAATTCTCGACGACATATTATTACGATGACAATCTAAAATGGGGAAAAGGCTCACAACAAGGATTCTGCAGGAGATATCACCAATTTTGTTGGATTAGGGGAGGAAATGAATACCCTTTGACAATTGAATGGTCTGTGTAGCAAGCAGAGTGCGTGGTAATCAAGGATCTAGGCGGCGTGACAGGATCAAATAGAACCTGTTGACATTTTTACTCCCTAAGCACTGATTTGAGTGTCGTGGAATAACTATGATACATATGGCGTTCTTCTACGTAGACCCAACTTGTGAAGAGCAAAATCCCAACCTTCAAAACTCCTGTATGCCGGCCAAATGGACTTCATCACCCAACGGTCCGTATCGTACATCCTTATCTCACTGCTTCCACTCTTCAACCCAACACCAACTCGTACAGGATTATCATAACATTGATCCCTATTAATGGTACTGCAGGGCATAAATATGGTCAGCATCTGGATCTTCTAACCTGTCTCGACTTCTCTTGCGCACCAAGATCTTAAAGAGATATAATAAACTCACTTCGCATTAACGTCCTTATACTTGTCATCAAATTGATCAATTTGCTCTTTATGCTCGCATCCCCTGCATTACTCCCAGCGCCGAACGCTGGTTCCGTGATGGTATTAGACCAGCCCACTATGTTCCCACAATGAATCAGCAACTCTTGCTTATTTTGACCATGAATACTGAAGAACGGGGAGGGAGATTGCACCTCGAGCAAGAAAGCGGTCCTCCGACAGGACAGCTATGGCATTTATAAGGAGTACGGAGGCTGTTAGATGTAAGTTAGCAACGAGACACAAATGCTAGACAATGGGAAATAGAGGGGCATACTGTATATCAGGCTTCCGAATCCAAAGGGGATTAACGACATCTTGAGGGAGTGCTATGGCAGAGGAGGCGCAAAGTCAGGACGGGATTTGAAGATGCCACAATTTGGATGCGGAGGGAGCGCACGGACGCGACAAGGCTGTTGGTTTGTGCAGAATGTACGCCGACGCCAACGCAGTGCGCATGCTTTTGATATTCGCCAAATTCACGGCTTGGTGGAGCTGGTATTCTTTTCTATTTTGATCATTCAGTTTTCATAGTGAATTCGGTTGATTTTTCAAAAGTGCAAATGTTTTAAGCAAAGAAACCAGAGCTTGATATCACGTCAGGCTTGAAGAAGCTTCAGAAGGCCACTGCGACTTGCGAGGAGACGGCGCGTCTAAAGCCTCATAATGCAGCTAATTGGTACCTGATTATTCTACTCACATTCTAGAATTGCTACTAATAGAGTCCCAAAGATGCGACCTTCAGTCTCTTAATACCAACCCTAATCATACTCCACCTCGTTATAGCCCCCTACACCAAAGTTGAAGAATCCTTCAACCTCCAAGCAGCGCATGACATATCGACGCATGGCTTCCACGTTACTAATGCAACATACGACCATATAAATTTTCCTGGCGCAGTACCACGAACATTCGTAGGTGCCGTGGGGCTGTCAGCACTTTCAAGACCTATTTTCAGTGTCCTGGGCCGACAACATGCTCAATTTGTTGCGAGGACGGTGCTCGGGCTCTTCAATGCGATCTGCCTGTTGAGGTTCAAGAATGGACTTGAGAAGCAGTTCGGAAAGGGTGTGTCGAGGTGGTATGTGTTGCTACAGGCGTGCCAATTCCATGTGATATTCTACGCTTCGAGGACGCTGCCAAACATGTTTGCCTTTGGACTGAGTAAGTCTACCTCATGGGCCTCGATTGTTTTGCCATGTGCTGAGAGTCTCTAGCTACTCTGGCCTTCAATACATTGCTTCCTTCGGCCAGGCCTAATCAGGCTGGCGAGGACTCAAAGGGCTTGGAGAAGGCTATTTCCCTATTTGTCTTTGCGGGCATAGTCTTCCGGTCTGAGATTGCACTATTGCTTTTCATGCAGCTGCTGATACTGCTTATTCAATACAGAGCAGACTTAAAGACTATGGTCACTGCTGGTATTACAAGTGCTGTAATTGCTTTGATAATTTCTGTACCAGTCGATTCCTTTTTCTGGCAAAAGCCTCTTTGGCCTGAATTGTGGGGTTTCTATTATAATGCCATCCAAGGAAAGTCCGCAGATTGGGGCACATCTCCATGGTATTACTACGCAACGTCTTTACTGCCAAAGTTGCTTCTCAACCCAATCATCCAACAACTCGCGGCTCTCGCCTTCTACTTCCCATCAACGCGAGTTCCTTCCGTCAACTTAACTCTTCCGTCAATTTTATTCATAGGCGCCTACAGTTTACAGCCACACAAAGAAGCACGGTTCATTATATATACCGTCCCCCCTCTCACAGCCGCTGCATCCTTATCAGCATCCTACATCTGGACTCGCCGCTCAAAGAACCTATTCTACATGCTAGGATCCTTGTTGCTAGTCGCTTCAATAGCAGGCAGCTTTATAGCCTCAACTTCCATGCTTCTCATCTCCTCTCTGAACTATCCCGGAGGGGAAGCGCTGGCCTCACTACACTCATTCATCGACCGCACACCTTGGCCGGAACCAGCCACTGGCCCCCACGAGAATATCACAATACACATGGACGTCCTATCCTGCATGACGGGTGTGACGCGCTTCCAGCAACGTCCTTCTCCATCGCTGATCCAAGGACGTCCAACATTCGTGACGTACGACAAGACGGAAGATGCAGAAACGCTTCTCGACCCTCTCTTCTGGACGCAGATTGACTACGCGCTTATGGAGGATCCGGAGAAAGCGGCGGGAACTTGGGAACTTGTTGATACTATCTACGCTTACGCCGGCATCGAGTTCCTTCGTCCCGGTGCTGAGCCAACTTCATATACAGAAGACTTGGAGCATTTATACGCTGCAAATAACGTTACCGTTGAAGGAGAGGCGCCGGGAAGCAAAGAGGTGAAGGATAGAGCTGAGGATATTCGTACAGGAGAGGGAAAGAGGATCGTGCCTGGGGTTGAGAAACGGTTGTTTTCCGATCGGCTAGGACGCTACGGGATGTATTGCTTGTTGAGGGAGAAGCTGAGGAGTGTGACGCGGGGTTGGTGGATCGGGCCGCGGATGGAGCCTAAAGTTTGGATTCTGAGAAGGGTGAATTTCTGACCTTGATGTGTAACCTAAAAGTGATTCAGACTCTGACCATATAGGTAGTGGCCCAGGCTTTTCTTCTATTTCCCTTACTCCTCCGTGATGAGCAACTCCTCTCATTGTGGAGTCACTGTAATGAAATCATTTCTCGATGAATTTGCATTTATCCAGATTCCTGATATCTACCTACAACGCCGGAACCTAATGCAAACTCCAAACTTTATGCCAGTTGACATGACTTTCACAACAAGCCATCCAAACGCCTTGGCATGCCATACAGGTATCAAACACTGTCGAATGGGCAATCATGCCTCCTCTTCGCTAGCCATTGATGCCCGCTCCTCGCTCGAACCAGAATCGCCACCTTCATGAGTCTTAAAGCCTTCTATGACCTCGGCAAGTCTAGCGCCCTCCTCCTTGCCTCTTTCCACATTTACACACCAGAGTATCGGTGCTGGAAGGCCTACCAACAGGGCCAAGAACCAGAACGCTGGTCTGATTTCGCCGGTACGGTCAACAATCACGCCAACAATCGCAGGCCCAAAGACACTGGAGCCTTTGTCCGTAATGGCGTATAATGCGTAGAAAGCTGCCTCTGATCCTGGAGGGATGAGCTCACTATACAGAGAACGACAGTAGCTGCTCAGTCCGCCTAGGACAAATCCGTAAACAAATCCGAGGGGGTACATCTCCCATGGCTGTTGGAGACCGATGACTTCCCAATGCTTAACGAATGGTAAGTATCCGAGGAGACCATAGAGGGGGATAAGTTCAAATATGCAAATACATGCCAAAATTGTTTGATGGGGTCGCAGACCGAGAGATCGAGATATGGCTGCCCAGCTGAAGGCTCCGGTTACACCTGATGTGGTGGCGATAACATTGATCAACCCAAGAGCGGCTGGTTGCATATGGAGTTGGGTTTTTGCGTAAAGAACCGCAGTTCCAGAAACTGTTGCAATTGCGTCCGAAATGAGGAACCACGCTGCCAGAAAAAGGACGATATCTTTGAGACGACGAGCAAGCTTGACTGTACGCCAAAGCGATGACCATGAGTATATAAAATATGCTAGCCATGTCCGTGTGCCTGATGCGCGGTTTGGATCGGATGGCATTGGGGGTCCAGGCCGTGGACGAAGCCACAGGGCAGCCGGGAAGGTAAAAACAAACCACCATACGCCGATTATAAAAAGGGCAACTCGAAGAGACAGGGTGGTACTCTTTAAGGCAAAGACAATCACAATGCAGACACATTGCACAAAGAGTCCTGCACTATACCCTATGCCTATACCATTCGAGGATATCTGTGTTGAAAGCTGTAATTCGGCAGAGCTCATGTTCTTTGATGGTGGGTTGGGGTGGGTAGCATCTTGAGCTGATGCTAGAAGAGGGGTGTTCGAGTCGACACTTTCTACAAGGGTCTCCTGCTGGCTAAGAGGGTCCTCCGATGGCTCGTTATCCGGAGTGGTCACCAATAAATCGGGAGTCGAATCAAGGCTATGTTGCGTCGTAGGATGATAACGTACCAAGAGGGGCAGAAAGGAATTCAGAAGGACAAAGCTTGCTCCAAAACACGTGTTCGCTATTATTGCCAATAAAGCTCCCAACAAATACACCTCTGGCACAATTGGTAAGAATAGCATTGTCGCGACGGCACCCATGAAAGCGAAGAAGAGCAGCAATCGTTTTCGATAGTTGCCATGATCCGCTGCACAACTTACTGATACAACCAAAATCGCTTGAAGCAGGACACTCAGCGAGAACGTATACATGGCAAAGGATGCGGTGTTGATTTGCATGCCTAAGAAATAGATCACGCATTGCCCTTTGTCTTTTATTGCACTGGGGAGGCCGCCCGGTGCATGCGAGGAACTTGAAGGACATGGCTTCGTCGGATCAGCAAGGAGGACACCATTTTCTCGTGCGAGCTGTTCCAGTGTGATGGGGATAAATGAGCCTATTAGATATAGTTAGCTTAGAGATCCAGAAATACATTGTACAATAGACTTCATGCGCGTAGACCTGTACGAGTTTCCTCTGTCTTACAGAGCATAGGAGCTGTAGTTGGGTCTTTCCACTGCTACATTTAGGCACCTTCTTCCACGTTGGCAAGCCTAGCAAATGAATGATTTTCTGTAAAAGGACGCCTCACCGATTCCACAGATCACAAAGACCTCTGCAGCAAAGCCATACGCGTACCATCCTGACACTTCTTTCTTGCTGGTCAGTCGCGTATCCTCACCAGCATACTTGGGAGGCCTGTCGGGCAGGTCTAAGCCCAGCTCGGGGCCCATATTGCTATTGCGGCCACCGGAACTCGAACGCTCGTCATCGGCTTCGAACAGAGAGGAGGAATAGGATCGATGGGAGCGTTTTGTGCTGCTGGAGGACAAGGCAGAGACGGCGCGTGGGAGCTGGAATGGGCGAGGTGGCGGCGGTGGTTGCTCGCTGCGAGGGACCATCCTGTAGCTGCAGCGCCTGATTGGGGGGAGGTTGATGCGGCCAGTGAGCACCGCCCTACAGCACCGTGTCACCCAAATGGCGGAGTGCCGTGCCAACCATTGTCCTGCTGCGAAAACAACGGTCCGACAGGCAAGACCGAGTGCGCAGAGCACAGAAGACGGGGGCGCGCAGGCAATAGGAGGGAAGACGGAGGAGCGGGAGGTGCTGGAAGGTTGTCAGGTGCATAAGGACTGGACATACGGCCGAGGGCACGAGCAGCAGATCGTCGTGTGCAGCAGCCAGATAAGTAGCAAGATAATGGACTGGTCCTGGTCGTAGTCGTTGGGTCTATGCCGAAGAGGTCGAGTCGAGGTCACGATCACGATCACGTTGATCACGTTTTGAGGCAGCCCGATCCAGCCGCCCAGCCAACCCAGAGAGCGTTGTTTTGTGGCTGCAAAGACAGACGTCGACGTCTCACATCTCAGATTCTGAAGTGCTTACTTACGGTACCGATCGATAGATACATCGGATCGGGTGTGCGTCTGCTACTTGCAGGCGCTTGCTGGGGACCTCAAAAGTATAGTACAGTCCTTGGTTCAGAGAAGGCCATCCTGTGAATCAGTAGCAGCGTAGCTAACGGCCTAAATCTCTGCATACATAGAAAGCTATGTTGTTACTTTGCCTAGCTATTCGTAGACAATGCTACAATCTACAACAGGTATTGTATTGCATATGTGTGCGTAGACTACTAGAGGATCGCGGCTAGCTGCGTAGCTAATGATAGTCCGACCCCATCCCCGTCACCCGTCACCCTACCTGATCTTGATCTTGTATCTGATTGGATGCGTTCACGTGACTGGACCATCCTACTAACAAAGAAGGCCTACCCGGGCCCTCCCAGCCTTAGGTTTGTGCCGTGATATGATCATGAGCCAGCCCTCTCAAGGCTGATCCAACGACAACTCATACGACCCCAACACAGCAATCACCACCACCGACCCAGCGTGAATCACTGCATGTTTGCACCCATTCTCTTAAGTCCCCGCCGTCCGGCCGCCAGCACCAATTTCTCTCGCAACAAACATCGGTGCCAGATACCGCGGTCATCGTGGAACGCCAGGTCGCGCCTGCCGTCATCCGGACAAGAAGGACCGGGATATACTGTCTCCGTTATTTGCAGGTCCACTGGACGGATCAAGAGTGTGCTCTAGCGACTCGTACGCTCGACCGCGCCCATGTCCTCTGGGTACCAGAGGTAGCGCATGCGATCTTTGCCCGTAGAGCCACCTATGAACCCCAGACCTACCATTCGTTCCTCCGCCGTCAGCCAAGATAGAGTCGTCGGAGCGATCAAAGATTGCAGAGGAGGCTGTTGGGGGGGTGGAACAGGGGGGTGAGAGCTTTGAAGGAGAAGAAGAGGCAGGAAGCATGCCTGGGGTCATCATGGAGAACGGAAACAGGAACGGAGCGCATACGAATCACGATAGAGATCCGAGGCTGAACGGCGCAAATGGAGCTGTATCTCCCCCGGAGAAGGGGAAAGGGCGAGCAGAGCCGCTGCAGAATGTTGCACCTCTCAGCCCCAGCATAGCGAATGGTTCGAATGGCAACGTCGTGGAGGGACACCAGAACGGCGGAGATGAGGCCCTTGCGAGGGACATCAAAGTCCAAGTCGACCAACTGCCGCCTGAGCTTGTTCATATCACTCAAGGCTTTCTGCCTCTGTCGTCATTACTGTCCCGCCTGGTGCAAAAGACCCATAATGATCTCTCAAAAACAATCACGGACCTGGCACAAATGCCATTACCTGCTACTTCGATAAATGGAAATGCCCATACCGCGGTCAACGATGATAACTCTCCACAGAATATTGCCAAGAAGCAACGGCTGCTCAATTTCGCGCAAGAGGCACATACAGAATGGACGAAGGCCCTGATCATCACAAACTGGAGTAGGAGGAGCGATGATGTGAGTAAATTGATAGATTTGAGGGTTCATCTAGAACAACAGAAATCGCACTACGAAGCAGCCATCCACGAGTTGATGGAGCTCAAAAGAAGTCTCGTTCATGCTCGGTTGCCAAATCCTGATTTGAAGACTGCACTGGCAGTTTTGGCTACAGGAAAAGCGGCTTGGATGCCAGAGGTATGATCCGCTCTCCATGTGATCAGAGTTCAGCTAAAAAGAACAGCTCCGATACATTCAGCCTCCCCCATTGACGGCCAAGGAGATACTTCATTCTTTAGAGAACCTTAATACGCTCCTTTCGATTCGGCTGAGCCTCCATGAGTACGACAACATTCCGCATTGGTTCAAAGCCTACAGCATCAAGTCTGGACGAGTGACATTTAATGTCGCAGGAGAATTTGCAGTTGATCTTACAATAGCGGATGAGGACCCTGAGAGCCAATTCTGGTTTATTGACTTCAGATTTCTCTTCTCACCGGCTCTCTCAGAAATTCCACTGCGTCTGCGGGACCACGTCGAATCTCGAATCAACGAAGCTTTGAGGGAGGATGGCCTTTCTGGATGCTACAAACTTTTACATGGCATTGTATTAACCCATAAAATCAGCGAATTCAGGAGGCAAGCAATGGCCCTCACAAGTGGAAAATGGATAGATTGCCTGAAGGTGGAACCATTAAATCGGGCGCTCTCTCTCCAGTATTGGCTGGATAGGTATGGCAAGAAAGGGCCCAAAAGTTGGGTCATACTTGGTGTGCACAGCGGCAAGCGGCAAGCTGGCAGACCTCATCCAAACGATACCAGCCATCTCTCTATCCGATGGTTTCGGGACTCCAAAGAGGTTAAAGATGCCGGGATATCTTTCGATGCAGTTGAGATCTCTTCGGAGGCGCTCCTTAAAATCGTCATTGCAAAACATATCAATCACATCCTGACCTCGATGTATGAGAAATTGCGTACGAAAGCTATTTTCTCAAGCCAGGAAGCTACCCTATCCATTCATCCTTCGATGGCCGAGCCGGCAGAATCAGAGTTAAGGGTACAGCTAACAGCTAATCGGCACTTGACCGTCAGAATTGAACCAATCACTGGTCGCTTCATTCTCGGTCCTCCGTCATTATTGGTACATGAATGTGAACACAATCTTAATGAAAAGTGTAGCGACCCTGCCACAAGCGCATACAACTTTATTGAAGATTTACGCCTGAGAGCGGTCATGGAAGATGTCTCAATCCATTCGTTGAGCTTGGGATGGAACAGAATTCGACAGCCTGCTATCAAAGCAGACGACTTAAAGAGTGTGGTACCCAAAGATACCTCACAAGTCATATGGCTACAGAGACCTGGTTGGGTTAAAAACTGGTATTTCCTTGTCACATTGGGTGGTAGTGGGGAACGTTGGTGGTTAATCGAAACGTATATTGTCTTAGCCTACATTTGCTCTGCATTATTGACTTCGTTTTAGTACCGACCCTCCGTCCGACACGCAAGGCGCCAGGATAGACAAGATGGATCTCACCGTCAAAATTACCAGCTCCCTCCTCGTACCGATCAAGAATCTATCCCCAACGCCAACATATAGCTTCTTAGCCAATCTTCAGATCTTTGCCGCAGCTCTAATCTCCCACTACGCTATTCTCAGAAATCTTCACGACAGACGGACACGGTATAAGCTACTCGCAAGTAACAATACACCAACTCAGGTCAGACTCCCGGCGGTATATCTAAAGTTATCCGAGCTCATTGCATCGACTACTCTGGGCAAGAAAGCTTCCGTCGCCAAAAAATTGTCTTTGAAAGACGTGGCTCAACTTGCCTTTCAAGGCCTCGAGACCCGTATTGCAAATACCATGGAGGATGGTGAGAACAATGCTCAGATTCAACCGCAACAAATCGAAGCTCAACTCACGGAAATTAATCCAGCGAATGGTCCTGCAGTATCAGACGTGAATTTTCCTCACGAAGATGTCTTTGTCGTGATGGAGGCCAGGATGATCTTTTCGCCCCCTCCCCCTGCCCTTAAAATTATCAAAGAAAACATCGATCGCGATATCGCCTTCCACCAGACAAGTGGGGCCTTTGCTCTACGTTTACGCAGCAGAGTGGGTGACTCTGTAATACCCAGTCTCATAGAACGTGTCATCCGCATCCAACGTCTCGTGAACTTCATTCAGATCCTACAAACTCGAGAGAGGTCCGTTCATTGCGAAACTATCTCCCTAGGAAGGATTACCTTCACCTACGGAAATGACCCTGGAGATGCCAACAGGATTGTTGTTGGCTTAGCTGGAGGTTATCGGAAGAAACATACAGCTGTGGTAGACTTCAGCGCTGCTGACAACATGATGACACTGGTTCTGGAACGGGGTAATCCTCACCTTGCGATCATCGATCATCTGACTCGTATACTGAATGGAAGGGAGGGTCTTGATGGAGTTGCCCAGCTTCTTCCCCTTACACTCCCTGTTCTACAAGGTCTTGATGAGGTTGAAGAAGCTTGGGCTTCTATAGCGACAGGGCATGTATTTGTCAATGTTCGAGCGGCTGACTGGTATATCTTACGATATGACCTGAGCCTCACCCCATCGGCTGGCGCCCCATCTGTACCTAAGACCCAGAAAGCTATCTTCGAGCTCAAATTGCGGCAACGAAGAGGTGTTCCATGGTGGTATATTAGACGAGTAGACGATCGACGAGAAGGGGGTGATGGCGTTGATACAGTACTGAAGCCCGTCTGGAACAAGGTTGGCCAAGGTTGGCAGGGCATGCGAGTTGATGCTGTTGCGCAGGCAAACGGAATCAAAGAGTTGATGGGAAAGATAGACGAGGCACTGAGAGAATTTGTCATCAATAATGACAAAGGCGTTCGAGTGCCCTCGGGCACTTCTGCTCCATCTCGACCAAAGATTCCAATGCCGACCCAGAGGCAGCAACCGACCCCGAATCAGAGTCAGAGCCAGAGCCACGGAAGAGCTAATTTACAAAAGGCGGAGATCGTGGAGATCGATTAGGTTTCAGGGGGATTGAAACATTTATTTGGAAGGCTAAGGGCATTGCAATGGCGCGAGGCGGTCACGATTGTAACAAGCTTGTGTTTCCAATTTTGCGTGGCGTTCACGGAGGATTGGACAAGATTCCCCTTCATAAATATGGCGTTGGTAAATTCGGACGAGGGGGTCTATACTGCTCTTGTTGAATCGAGTAGTAAGAGCGCGCAGATAGATAAAAACTTATCTGGTGATCCAGTCTCATTCCGTCACCTAGTGAAGGTGTCGAAGTGTAGTGACTAAAGTCATTTTTTCCAAATATGTCTGGCATCCGGTCAAAAGGATTGAGATCAAACTGTTACCACCAACCTGCTAATTAAAGTAATGACATTAAAATCAAATACCTCGCTATGTGCCAATTCGACAGTAAAGCTCATACCCATGTAGCACTGAATGGTCACGTGACGAATAAACTATTATGTTTCGGGACATATGTACAGCTGAGCTGGTAGACAAGAAGGTAATCCACTATCAAGTATATCCTTCATTGGATACTGTAAACATATCATGCAGTACAGCCCATTGTAGGAACGATGGTGATGAGTTACGATTATTCACGGTCTCAATGCTTCAGGTATGAGGTTAATTTGGCGTGGGCTCGTTTCTTTGAGTGGCAAGAACTTTCGCGAACTTTCCACCATCAGGCGATTTCGCAAAGAAATTCCGAGAATCCCCTCATCTCTATAGCCATGTGACCTCTAAAAATTTCCTCAAACGGAATTCTTTGGTTCTATTCGCATCTAATGTGACGCCAGATTATTCCACGCAGTTTGATTCGCGTAAATACTAGAACTTACTCGAATCATTTCTCCTAATATAAAAGCAGGTCCTGGTATCTGCATACCTCTCCTTTCTTCCTCAGTCAAAAACAAACATCATTCTTCATGCAAACATACAGAACACTGTCAAGGACACCACTACTTCGGAACGCTTCCAGAAAAATCGTCGCACCTACCAATCCACGCAAGATGTCTCTCTGGTCAAGATCCGCATTCACCCCCTTCGTCTCTGAGCCTTCCTTCACACCCCTCTTTAGGCTCCTTGACGAGTTCGATAACTACAGTGGCACCCGCCGCAATGATGGCTCTACATCCCTAAGAGCCTTCCAACCCAAATTTGATGTCAAGGAAGCTGAGAACAGTTACGAGCTCCACGGCGAGCTTCCGGGTATCGATCAAAAGGACGTCGAGATCGAATTCGTCGATCAGCAGACTCTCAATATCCGCGGCCGCACCGAACGTTCCTACGAAGAGGGAACTCGTCCAAGCGGCTTCATCGAAGGGCCGCAAGCATCTGGAGCCATCACTGAAGGCGGCGAGAACAATCATAGCCACAAGGCGACAGTCGAAGATGAAGGTGCCACACAGTCCACTTCCACCGAGATCTCGAAGGCTGAGGAGCCAAAGGAACCGGCAAGCAAGTACTGGGTCTCTGAACGTAGCGTCGGCGAGTTCTCGCGCACATTCAGCTTCCCCGGCCGTATCGATCAGGACGCTGTCAAGGCTTCGATGAAGAATGGCATCCTCAGCATCGTCATTCCTAAAGCTAGAAAGGTCGAGAGCAGGAAGATTGCTATCAACTAGGGCGTTTGACCTCGCTCTTTTCAATGGGTGGACAAAGTTATATGATGAAACGATGACGACGGCAGTGGTAGTGATGATAAAAATTGGCTGATGCTTTGTTGAGTTCGAAATCGCATAGCCGGTGTTAACGGACTTGATGATAGCATGGCGGGCAGTATAGGAGTTGCAATAGGCTGATTTCTTCAGCGCTTCCCTCTCTTGTAGTAATAACTCAAATCCAAAAACAAAAGATTTACCTGCAAATGTATCTTAAATGATTCCCGTGATCTCTTGAAAATGTGGAACTTACCCTAAAAATGCTTTCCGATAGATGGACTCGCTTTCTTCTACCTTCTAACTACTTATGGTAAATATACTTCGAGGCAAGAGATTTCGTGAAATAGGAGGAATAGAAGTCCCGAAAGCAGTCAGTATCTGAAATGCGGGTATATTGTGTTTCTCTCTCCTTCAATCAACAGAGACGCCGAACCATATATATCCTTTTACCTGCCAACCCAAAACGCCAAATGCATGCAGATTTCTTCTGTCAAAACCTCTCTTTCATCCTCGACGCAACGGTTCTCAGATTCCCATACACCTTTCCAGGGGGACTACCAAGGATCAGACTGACCACTGCTTCCCTTGCAATATGAATGTTCTTAAAGCCGCCCAATATATGAATCTTCGAGTCGGCGAGCACGATTCTAGTTTTGGAGGCGTTCTCAATTGCGAATTTAGTTTTGCCGTCTTTACCTGCTATACGGCCAATTGCTCTTCCTAGATGCTGTTTGCCAGACCTGTGAGTATGCGATTTATGATATACAACAGATACGAGGAGGGGGCCGAACGCACCTCTCCCTGCAGGGTCTTCACATCCTTGATCTCAAAGGTCTCGATATACAAATCATCCAACCTTAACAAGGCAATCGCATCGTCGACATCGAATCCTAAACTAAAGGCCTTTACAAAATCCTCGCCCTTTTGAATAGCGCCTGTATCGGCCGTGTGTTTTGAAGAGCGCAGCTCGATGGCCTTGGCTTTGATATTCATGCGGACTTGGAGTTTGAGGTGTTCGACGAGAGGCGGGTAGATCTTTGGCCAGGAGGCTTTGAGGGGTGTCATACGGTGCGGTGGGATGGGTACTTTACGAGTCTCAATTCGGAGGGCGGCGTCCTAAATTCTGTCAGTATATACGAGGTACTGGATAACTTCTGGCTGCTTATACAATATTCTTTGCTGGCGCAAATCGAGGTCTACCCTCCTCATCCACCACCATATCTGTATCTTCGCCAGCCGCCGGCTGGATTTCTGAGGGCAACGCATCCGGAGCATCAAGTAACAGCTCGTCGTCTTGATCTGGTGTTGTGTTAATTTTGTCATAAAAGGGAGCTTGATGTAGTTACTCTCTGCTGGTAATGGGACGTTGACCGCTTCTGCCAATTCTCCAGGGCGTCTCAGTAAGGCTGTCGGCGTAGGCATTCTTGTTTCACGCTGCTTAAACCTCAAGTATCTCCACTTGAGGTATCTGTATCGTGGCGGGCTGTGTATGTGTCAGAGGATGATTTGGCGGGGAATAAATCATAAAAAATTCCTAGGCTATCGGACAAAGTGTGGCCCATGCGTCTGCAAGGATCCGCGAAAAGCTCGCGCGGATCCAAGCATAAACTCAGTGCGTCAGAGTGCAGCGCCTCCTCTTCTCTTCTTGCTCCACGCAGCCTGCGGACTGCACTCAAACCACCATGATCGGATGACCATGTCCATACACTTAAGGCAAAGGCTACCGACCCATCTGTGGAATGCCGGCGGTCACTCTTGCTTTTCTGCAATATGTAGAAGTCCAAGAGCGTACGAACCCGGCGTGGTTCCAGCCCGAGCTTTTTCTTGGAGTAGACCTAAACTACAACGGCCTCCATTTTCTCAGCAAAGAAACCCTATCGTCAGGTCTCTCAGCGCTCCTACTACTAGCTCGTCTCCCGGGGCAACGTTTCATCTCATCGCTGCCGAAAGATCTCTGCGCTCTACAAATATTCTTGAG
Organism: Proliferodiscus dingleyae; assembly: GCA_003988795.1. Classification (NCBI taxonomy): domain Eukaryota; kingdom Fungi; phylum Ascomycota; class Leotiomycetes; order Helotiales; family Lachnaceae; genus Proliferodiscus; species Proliferodiscus dingleyae. Next base: position 696,330 of record QYAK01000013.1, on the reverse strand, counting down.
CGACGCTCGATTGGCTCCATAATTCAACAGTCATGGCGAAGAGAGATACATTCAAGTGGGCGAAGGAGGAAAGGGACTGCGGCTAGCCATAGCAAAAGCTCTTCATCGCACAGCTCACAGCCTCCTCAGAATAGCAACGGTAATTCGCGACCGCCTCCTGCTCCAAAGAAGCCGGAGCCGTCCAGTACAGACTCTGCCAATTCTGGCTCCCATAACTACCTACATCTTCCCAACTTACCGAAGATGCCGCATCGGCCAACCAAGGAGGAACTACTCGCAGCTGCGACAGGATTCTGGTCACGGCTGAAAGTTCGCTTCAAGTGGTTCTCGATACGAAGTGTGAGGCCGTGGAATGCTGATGACTGGAGTGCTTTTGCTTCTTGGTTTGTGTTGGGCAACATTGTGTGGATCTTTGTGGGAACCACAACTTTCTTCTCACTGGTGATCTTTACCATAAATACTGTATTTGCACAAGGTGGGCTTGGTCCGAGACGAACACCCACTTCAATATTCTAACACTTCATATTAGAAACATTAGCCAGATGGATTGGTGATTATTTAACGCATTCCGCTGGTATCAAGGTTGTGTTTGAATCTGCTATTGTTCCTAAATGGAAAGGCGGTGTCATCACTTTCCATAACGTGTTCGTGTCGAGGAGGCCTGGCCAAGGAAAAGCTAAAGTGAGGAAAGGATCGTCAGTTACAGCTGCAGCCGCTGCAGCTGCAGAGCGTGAACTTGAATCAGACACCCGACAGAATGAAGAGGAAGACACCAATTATACTCAATTCGACCTAACTATTGGCACTGTCAACGTGACATTATCCTTCGTCAAATGGTGGAACGGAAAGGGCCTTCTGCGAGATGTGGAAGTGAAGGGAGTCCGAGGTGTAGTGGACAGGACCTCTGTACATTGGGGCGATGAGTATATCGATCCGAGAACATATCGACACGAACACAACCCAGGGGACTTCGAGATAGACTATTTCAAGATGGAAGATCTTCTCGTTACCATACATCAACCGAATAAATTCAGGCCATTTTCAGTGAGCATATTCTCCTGTGAGCTACCTCAGCTACGAAAGCAATGGCTCTTTTACGACTTTTTATCCGCAAACAACATGTCTGGAGCATTTGATGGATCTCTTTTCACAATTCATCCACGGCAGATGCACGCGTTTGTAGGCTCTCAGCGGCATGAAAATGGGGAGCCGAATCCATGGGAAAAGCATAGCAGACTACGAATAGATGGCTTGAAGATTGATCATCTCAATAGAGGAGTCGATGGGCCCTTCGGCTGGATTCACGAAGGGAATGTAGACATCGTAGCAGATGTCATGATTCCAGCGGAAAGTGACGAGAGTATCGCCAAGGTGATGTCAGATTTCTACGACCGAATGGAAGCCACAGTGACGTCTAATCGCTATTTGCATCTTCTAGAAAATAGTGCACGGACAGCGGAGCCAGAACCAACCTCGAGCGGAGCAGTTGCGGAGGATAGAAATAGTGGAGAAGACGACAAACGTTTCCTCGTCATGGACCTCCGTGTCCACTTGAATGATGTCAAAGCTGCAGTTCCACTCTTCACCCGCGACTTGTCTTATATAAACCAAGCTCTCGTCCGACCGATAGTCGCATACATCAATTCTCAGAGAACATATATTCCCATCAACTGCCGTATCGTGAAGCGCGCCAGCGAGTTCGACGGCAGCTGGACCATCTTCGACAGTGGTCTGATGGAGGATCTTTCCGCTGAGACTTACGAAGCCTTTGCTAAAGATGTGGTAGACAGTCAGCAGCGGATGAGACGGTTGAAAAAAGTGGGCGTCTGGTCGATATCTCTAGCAATTCAGGCCTTGTTCATGGGCATGGCAGGCAATATCGCCTGATTGTATACTCCTTTCACTGTATGACTCTTCTCTCAACCGGTGATACAAAAACTTTACGACTGTAAAATAGGGATAGGATCGTTATTTGGGCTGGGAACATTGGCGTGGCGTCTGGGGACAGGAGGCTTGTCATTCTTGTATGAAACGTATAGTACATAGAGACCGGGCTCGGTATTATAGAGGGCAGCCGGTATACGACAATAATATGAATGATGAATACATACCGCTGGAGGGAATACTTCTATTGCTAAATAAGTTTTTTTTTCACACTCTCTGTACAAACTTTCATCGCCGAGACGCTTCCCTACTCTTTTTCAAGTCAGTCAGTCGCTTTAGCTTTCTTCTTCTTTTCAAATGCAAGACTGGATCGGAGCAACGGTAGAGATACCTGTACGCTGGTGACACCAAGAGCGGGATTAAACATCAGTTATCCCTCAGTGGCAAGCCCATAGTAGTTCGATCTCTCGGTTTCCAATACACGTGATCAACACAGTGTGTAATGTTGAAACAGATCGCAAACTTGGTCAGGACGCACATTAGGAAGAACCAGACTTTCTCCTCTAGTCATCTAGAGTAGCTTGCTTTCCGAATTTCCTATACCTTTTTTTTAAAAGACGAAGGTAGTGATATGTGGTAGTGTGATCTCCACTCTGCCAAGATTTCGTGAACGTTGATTAGTCTGTTGTTAATCAACACTTCCTCCACCTTCGATTGCACCATCGCATCATCCGATATGAAGACCACTAGGGGTGAGCGGAAGGGGCCCCTAAGATCGGGGGTATATAGGTAGGGTCAATTGGATGATTACCCTTCAGCATTGTTAGTAGACAGCTATTTTTGACTCTTTCGGCCTCGTGTTTCTCACTCGTTGCCCGATAAGGTAATATAAGGTCAAGCAACAATGGCTCCTATACAATCAGTCGCCATTATTGGGACTGGACCTGCGGGATTAATCTCAATAGATGCACTAGCTCAAGAACAGGCGTTTAACCGCATTAGAGTCTATGAAAGAAGAGACAGGCCTGGTGGCTGTTGGTCAGTATATCTAGCAAAAAGTGGCAACAGTGACAAAAATTAATATGCTCCAGGATCGATGACCCGGACGGGCATGTCCAGCAGCTACCAAACCTTGAGAAAATTTCTGAGCGACGGCCGGATGAGACAGTCCCAATACCGGCGGAGCTTCCCACAGTAGCTACCAGCAATACACAGTACCGGTTTTCCGAGACATCAATCTATCCAACTCTGGAGACTAATATTGAAGCCCATGCAATGTCCTTCTCCCAAGAGCCTTTTCCATCAGAGCGGACGGCGCTCAATATTAGGAGACATGGCAAAAATTCTCCCTTCCGACACTGGAAAGCAGTCGAGGGGTATCTCCAGAGCCTTGTGAATCGGCGGGATTATCAAGAGCTTGTCACGTATAATACTACAGTAGAACTCGTTTCCAAGGACGAAGAGTCTGGAAAGTGGATTCTTACCTTAAGGCAGCCACTTGAGCATGGAACAGAAGATAGATGGTGGCAAGAATCGTTTGATGCTGTGCTTGTCGCAGCGGGTCACTACCACGTCCCATTCATCCCTCATACTCCTGGGCTTACAGAGTTCGCTGCAAAATTTCCAGGGAGTGTCGAGCATAGCAAAGCATGGCGGAAACCTGAACGTTACCGGGGGAAAAGGGTCGTTGTGGTTGGTGCCAGTATCAGTGGCGCTGATATTTCTTTTGCGTTGGCTGATATCGTGGAAACCCCGCTGACTTCCGTGGTTCGTGGAAAATGTAAGATCATCCATAACGTGTCTTAAAATACACCTTAGAAGCTGAGCTAATTCTCCAAATCAGACCACCCGTAAGTGACAACTCCGTGGAGAGACCTCCGAACTGCGGGCAGATTTGAGAGCAAAGCGTTGTTTCTCCTGGCACTCCCGCTCCCGCTCCCGAGGGTCGAGTCTACTCCAGTTCCGATCCAATCTATGCTTGCCCGATCATTAAAGTAGGGACGCTGACCCCGAAACATTAATACACAGATATTTCTTTGACTATGCATTCCAGCATCCGAACATACAGCGCCGTCCACCGATCAGCCGAATCGTGTCAAACCGAGACACCAATGAGAGGACGGTCTTCTTCGAAGATGGCACATGCCTTGAAGACGTCGATCACATAATATTTGGAACTGGATACACATGGACTCTGCCCTTCCTGCCGAATCTTGCCAAGACCATCCGCAATAACCGCCTCCCTAACCTCTACCAGCATATTTTCTGGCGGGAAGATCCGACGCTGTGCTTTGTTGGTGCTATAGCAGCCGGTTTTACCTTCAAGGTGTTCGAGTGGCAAGCTGTTTTAGCAGCGAGGTATCTTGCAGGGCGGGTTAGTCTTCCTCCAGTAAGTGAGCAGATCAGGTGGGAGGAGGATCGGATCGCCTACAAAGGTGATGGTGTGCCATTTACTGCATTGTATCCTGATTTTGAGGACTACTTTGAGACAGTGAGGAAGATGGCTGGAGATCCGCAAGATGGTAAGGGCCGCCCATTACCCAAGTTTGAGAAGTGGTGGAGGGAGAATTTCGACAAGGCACATCTACTAAGAATCGATATGTGGAAGAGGGGGAACGAGGAAGTAAGGCAGAGGAAGAGGAGAGAAAACGGCGCCGCCTCATCGGCCTGATTGTATAGATGGTGTCTCTCTTTTGATAAATTTACACGATATGGAATTGGGCTTGATGACTACTCAGCTCAGCAGGCCCCTCCTCCACCCCCCCTCCTCCTCTCTGTGGTACGTAGGAGCGCTCGAGTGATTCCTACGACTTTAGCGCTCCAGTGTTCAATCTATCAAGTGATGCTTCAGCTCGACATTTCACATGGCCCGATAGGGCAAGTGGACTCCATCCCTGCCCTAAAAGATTCATAGCAGAAGCATGAATGCCAACCAGACGAGCCAGAACACCATCCAAGGTGCACAGCCGTATCCGCCCAGAGTGTGACGCTGCGGATCAGGTCCGAGCCTGTTGTGTGGGAAGCTTGGTCCCCAGTCAATCTTGGATATGGACCCCCATAGCATGGTACATACAGTACAGTAGTGTACTATGACCTGCTGCTCCTGTGACTGTATGTGCTATGGCTCGTCATGCTATGCGATGCCATGGATCTATCCGGCGCGCTGCAGACGTTTTGCAGCGAGGACGACACGCACGCACGCACACGCTGTCAAGCAGACAGTGCATCGATTACCGACAAAGTATAGCCCAGGCACTGCAGTTATGATGTGTGGATGGTGGAGGTGGACTCACGGGCCACGCCCGGCGGCGGCGGGCGGCCACGGCGACGGTTCAAGGGAAGAAGCGCAGGGTGGGGTGGGTTGGTGGGTTAGGTTGGTGATGGGTGGTGGTGGTGGGTGGCCCTCGCCTGGGCTGGGAGCCTGGGCTGGCAAGGCAAGGCAAGTTGGGGCTCTCACTCTCGCAGGATTAGTCGCAGGTGCAGGTGCAGGTGCAGGTGCAGGTGCAGTTGGACTTGGACTTGGACTTGGACTTGCTTGCAGTCCCAGTCCCAGTCCCAGTTCCCGGCGCTTCTCCCTTCTCGATACGGTGCATCTATATCTGCATCTATATCTGTATCTGCATCTGCATCTACACCCATCCAGTGCATCGCACATACACATATACATACACATCCACTCCCCACTCCCCACTCCCCACCACCAACACCAACACCAGCAATCGGGCCTGCAGCCGAAGATGCCTGGGATACGCATACATATACATGCCCCATACCCATATCCATACCCATATCCCATATCCCATATCCCATACCCACATCCACATCCACATCCACACCCATACGCAGGCGGCGGCAGCAGCAGCAGCAGCAGCAGTGGTACCGTACAACTACGGTACGGTACGGTACGGTACGGTATAGTTTTAGCGCCACCGTCACCTGCATGTCTTGGCCATCTTCACCCACTCCACTGTCCACACACCTCACACCTCACTCTTTTTATAACCTAGAGCCGTCCGTCCTGGGCTCGCGGCATGTAAACAGGCTCTCGCAGGCAACACCAAACGAACGAAGAGTGAGTCTAGCTTTGGCCTTCGCTGTTCTGACGCGCGTGTGACCGGCTTCACGTTTCAATGCCGCGTCGCTTTGCCGGTTGCTGGCTGATTGTGGTATGGCCCGCTAGTGGCTTGCCATAAGGGGTATATACTTCTTTGATATAGGATTCTCTATCTATGATGTGCATTGGAAGGGCTGTCGGATGAGGGCCCCAGACACGATCCACAGTGGACGAGAAGATGCAAATTGAGAAAAGAGGGAGGCAAAAGAGCGTGACGCTAAGTTGAAGCATGCCGATTGGATATATCTTGCACTTGTATAGAAAAGCAAACGACCCGATCCTTGTCTTATAACCCGCGACCTTTTCTTTTCCCGTGGGGGAATTAGGCGATGAGCCATCATCATCCCGATTTGACTCCTATAACAGTACAATTTTATAGCCATATCCGTCCTGGAAACCCAGCTCATGTGCCCCAAAGCAGGGTGGTGAAGGAGCAATGTACATGGAAATGAAGAATTCGGATTTAAGGTATGACCAAATATCAGATATGTCATAGAGTCCCTAGCCCATTGACGCCCCGCTCACAATGTTGTTATAATATCCCATGCTCTTAACCAAGCACCCCTCTTCCCTAGAAATCTGAAGTTGCCAAAGCCAATCATATGCTGAAAGTGCGTAGAAAGAGTGCGGCAGTCATGAAATAAGCATGGCCGAGTTGGCCTAACGCAAGCCGAAAAGGAGGCCGAGAAGGAAGAAATAGTCAAGTCGAAAGGTCATCATCCATTGCAGAGTGGGCAATGCCCAGGCACCACAATATAGCGCTCGTGAGGACCTCTTGGACACCGATGGTCCCGTTTGCCGTCAACCGACGTGCCGAAGAAGTGAGCTCCAGGATCTTGGCACGAAGTATAGATATAGTAGTTCTTGGTATAATCGCACATTTTGGCAAATGGAGAGGGCGTGTTTGATCTGTGGGACCCCGAAAGTTAGTGTCAGATATATAGGCAAGACAAGTGGGAAGACTGTTTGGTTTATACATATATACGGGAAGGGGGCCAACTTGCGGTAGAGGACTGTTCGAGATTAGGTGAGCCTGGAACGGGAGAGTTTCGAGAGAGGTCGGAGAAGGGCACTCTGCACACGAGCTCGAGATGAGCATCCGTTTATATAGGTCTATAGAGAACATGAAGCAGAGATGTAAGGTGGGCGAAGCTTGCCAGCAGGTGACTTGCGCGCGAAGGAAAATAAATTGATATGGAACATGTGGTGCAACGGCCCTCGAGGGAAGGAGGGGGGAACACCATCGTTCGTTGGCAACCTTAATTACTTATGTGAGAAGTGAAAGACCCAAGCTTGAGCTATGGGCGCCAAGTTGCCTGTATCAGAAAGGTATGATAGGTGCCAAAACGCAAAAGGTTCTGGTGGTCCAGGTGGCCCTGGTGGTCGGTCGGCCATCGAGGTCCCCACGTTCGAGGAGTGGTACTGGGCCGGGTACTAGGCTGGGTGCTGGGTGCTGGGTCTGGGTAATTCGGAAAAAAGTAACCTGTGCTGCGAGGGTGATCCACCATCACTCTGGGACCTGGGACCCCTGCGCCAACTGCGGTGGGACCAGCGACCACCAAGGACCCTGGGCACCTTGGGCAGGGACGCCCGGTACTGCAGGCCGGGGTGCGGCACCTCGTTGGATGGATGGGTGGATGGATGGATGGACGAGTGAGGCAATTCATCAAAATGTTCGATGTGTGATGTTTTTCTTCTTCTCGTTTGGGCTGGAGGGGTGGGTGCAATGGGAATGGAGATCTATCACCGCCGCTTGGCCGAAACCGATCGCCAGTGCTGTACCGTACAAGCTATTTTTATGCTGATTTTCTACTTACCTACTGGTACATTGCTGCTGGATACATGACTACTTTAGTGAAGCAGCCAGCAGCTTCAGCTAACCCTCCATTAGCACCAAATAGCCATAGCGACCTGGCCAAGTCAGCCCAAGTGCCTGCCCAGATTCCAGAGCATCTACACAGAGTTCTGCTGCTTACGAGTCTGAAAGTCAAAATGTTGACTTTTTCCCCCCCATAAAAGTTTGATAGACGTCTAATGCTAAAACCTCGGACTAATATTTGTTCCCCTCGTCACTGGTATGCAGCAAGGTGCTGCCACCTGGCTGGGGTGACAGAGGATCGAGGTGGACGTTCTTGTCAGTGCCTGAGCACGGGCCAGAACTAAGTAGGCATTGGCATCTATCTACCTTACCCTACTTACCCTACTTACCTATGAAGGGGTGACATTTACAACGACCAACCAATCGAGAGCCTCCGAACAAACCAGCACCGCGGACGGCATCTGTTTCTTCACCGATAGACAGGTACGGGGGTCGCGAGGGAGAATGAGCGGCTTACGCCTAGTTACCGCTGTCATTTCGCGGCGGACCGGCAGTCTCCTGACTCAAAGCTCCCCCCCAATTTGATACCAGTCGGACCTGTCTGTGCGTGAGCTCTAGCTGGCTGGCTGGTTGGCGGCAGTTGCGTGGCAAGGTGGGGTGGCGATTAAACAAATGCTGCCCGTCTTAGTAAGTCCGGATTCAGAGTGTGGTGGTGCATGTGCAAGCAATCGCAGCGTTGGCTGACGGTGTGCTGCCCTGCTCAGATCGTGTGTCCCTGTCGCCCTGATAGTCGGGCCACGGCCCCATCTCCCACAGCCTCAAGACATCTGAGGGAGAAAAAGAAAAAGAAAAAGAAAAAGGAGGGACAGTTCTACTGGTAGTACCCCGCAAGAAATGTCATAGCGCTTAGCATGGGTCTCAATCTCTTCCTACCTATTCGCAATCTTTGCTGGAAGCGGCAAGGTGACAGGATTCTTGCCTTATACAAGCAAGTCGCATTCAGCCCGGCCAAGCTCATCAGGACCTCGACTTGTCCATATTCGAGCACAACATTACCATGAAAAGGGTGTCTATAGCCGTAGCTGCAATTCCTCGGGCGGCTGCTCTTTACGAATACGTTGGCTTGCTCCTTGGGCTGCAAAACAGGCGTCAGGGGGATGAGAACCCAAAATCCTACATCTTCGCCCGAACTAACAAGAGGCGACTAGACCATGAAGAGAGCATCACCCACGCGGCCCATAAGGTCCAGGAATGCTGTGCGTATCAAACGGAGACGGGCCGTTGCTATGCTCTGTCGGAGCAGACGTCGGAGACACAGTCAGACTGATGTCGGGCCATGTTTTGGTCAGAGTATCCATTACCCTCGACCGATCCTCGACCTATCCTCGACCTATCCTCGACCTTCCAAGCAGACCTGTAAGATCTGCGGTGGGTATATGCAGACATGCAGCAGAGAGAGAAGCGAGCGAGGGAGGGAGGGTCAAAGCGTTTCGTTTCAAAAGTCCGGGAGCCCACCAGCACATCCACCAGCACGCCCGCCTACCGGACTTGCAGCAGGAACCCGGCACCAAGACACCAAAACAGACTGAACCGTTGGAAATCGAGGTGGTCCGAGGGTTCCCAGATCTGTCAGGGCGGACGCTCACGAGCAAGGATCTTAGCACCGCTCTCTCTACCTAGTGCTGTACCTACAGTCCACGACAAGTTAAAGATTCTGTCGCTCCTAGCTCCAAGAGCCTCTGTGCGCGTCTGTTTCACCTAGGTCGCAAGTATCTCAGCCATGGGAAACCTGGGCGCCGCGGCACTAATTGCCCATGTTCAGCAAGCCCGTGCCCGTGCTGCCATTCCCTACCGCTGCTGAGCCGCCATAACGTGGTGATGCTGGCGTGACAAGCAGCACACTCATCTGATATTTCTACCGGCACCTGGCCACTTATCCGAAACCGGCGTCCACCTTGAGGGAGTTTGGGAAGCGCGTAGAGAGCAACAGGCATTTCCCTTGTGGACATCCAGTCAAGGTGAGAATCCCACTCGATGAGGTCGTAGGGTACCGCGGTACTTCACCACGTGCGTACGTATGCATCATGTGGCTTCCCGCACGGTGCGGGTACGAACCTACAAAGTGCCCATATCCCAGGCAAAAATATGGGGTAACCATTGTGCTATTTGAAGCCGTTACTTCAGTTGAAATGAATGATCGTCAGACCCTTATGCTCCGTTCCCCCATTTCAAGACCAATTGATGTTCGTAGCTTGGGCTTGAACAATCACTGTCCTTCGAATCCGAAACTTACCATCGATGCTAGCGGCCCTTTACTCTGGAGTTTGTCCGTAATGTGGAGAGCTTCCTTTCTTAGCTCAAACCTACAAACACCCTCTTTAAACTTTCAAACATACTTCCAGCTATCCTCACCTATCAGCAAAGCTACTTCTCGGCCGGCTTTCCCCGAAAGCAAGAGCCGATGTGAGGCGGAAGCAGAAACCCTTGTTGCGGCACACACGGGGGTAGATCACTGCACACGCGTTGTAGACTGATGATTTGGAACAAGAATTTGGACCTCTACCCCCACGCATCGTAGCCTCTCCGGAACGGGGAGGGCATCCGCGGAGTGGAGCCTTTAGAGAGGAGAAGATTCCATTAAGTCTTGAGCTTGTGAAAAACAAATCACGCATGTATTGATGTCGGATGGTGCGGCCGTGATACTATTTGATGGATCAATGAAGTACGTACTCCCCTAGCTCACCGCCGATTATGTACATGCTACCAAATATTACGACTAGTTCGCTCGTGCTGACACGCCATCCATATCCAAGTTTCAGATGCTTCATATGTACGTTGTCTGCGCCCTCCCTCACACTCCCTTTCTCTATATCAAGATCGCAGCTGCCAGACCGCCTATAATCCCAGCACCAGCATTGATTGCCTTCTGGGCACCAGCATTCTTAGTCGCGGACGCTGATGCGCTGGAACCAGTTGCTGCACTCGCCGCCTGTGAAGAGGCTGATGTTGCTCCGCTTGTAGCTGATGTCGACGCTTCTGTCGCAGTTGTCGAGCCCGAGGTGGCTGAAGAGTCTGCAGAGGTCGCGCCAGACGAAGCTGCGGTGCTAGCAGCCGTTGTACTCGAAGAGACACAGCTTACAGCAGCTGGCAGATTGGTGACGCCGGCCGATTTGCATAGATTCTGAGCAAATGTGACCGCAGTTGCTTGATCATCAGCGTTGCATGTGCCGGCGAGACAGCATGCAATCTACACATGGTAAAAAGGTCAGCAAATTCTAATATTTTTGAGCTGGTGCGAAGGGTAGCCATACACCACTCAGAAATCCTGAGCTAGAGCAGATACACTGGACGTTGAGTGAGGGACATCCGCCGATCTGGCTGCCAGACGTGAATTGAGTTACGCAGCTTTTCTATGGCCGGTCAGTACGTCTCCCAGACAAGGCTCAAGGCATGGCGGGAGCTGCTTACGGCGCAGTCTGGGAGACCTTGGAGCTGGGAAGCAGCAAGACTCGCGAAACCGAGGCAGAGCGCAAGGGTGTTGAGCTGCATGTTTTCCTGTATTGCAATTGGCTTTAGCTGTCTGGTGGGAGGAATCCGGCAGATTGTCGGGAAATGGATAGACAGGCTGTGAACGTCGAGAGAAAGATAGTTGAAGGAGGCAAGAGAAACAACTCACTCTCAACCTGCTGTGATCCGCGTAGAAAATGGAGGAGCGATGGTAGTGGTGGTGGTGGTCGCGAAGTACGAGCTTAAACGAGTTAGTGACCTTCCCTCACCTTACCTTCCCTTCCCTTCCATAGGTAGTAGGTAGCTGGGTCCTTGGGCCCTGGGCCGTGGGTTCTGGGCTGGCTCGCTCTGTTATTTGCCGGTCGAGAGTCACGCCACGCCACCAGCAGCCACGCTCGCTGGCTCGCTGGCTCGCTCCCCAAGTCTGCAACCTTGCAAACCTCGACCTTTCCAGCTGGGTTGAGGAAAACAGCGAACAGCGGCTCTCAAGATCCCACCGACCAATACCTACCAATGCCTACCAGTACCTGCTCTCCTTTGCTATACCTCTCGGGACTACCTGGTACCTCCTTCGTGCTTTAATTTTCAAGGTACAATACTGTCCAATACCTAGTGTGTGTTTAATGCATGACACCCACAACTCTGGCCTTGTCTTGGCTTCGCGCTATGTCTGGTCCAGCTCAGCCCAACGAGTACTATCTGTATAGTTCACCAATTTCTCGTACTCCTATTCTTCTCTTCAAACTTTGTCGTGGACCCAGGTTGTGTCAGGCAACTGGTGTTTCCTTGATCCCAGATTTTCCCTTCCCCGGGATTCTGGGGAAAATACTACGTTCAATGCCTGTATCCTGACCAGTGACCACAAACCCTCAAGCAACAGGGGTCGAAAGGAAGGTTACTTTGCTCGCAAGAGTCCGAATTCGAACAACATCACTGCGCCGCTGGCCAATGGTGTCTCGAAATGAGGACTCCCAAGAACCTTGGTCACGTCGAAGCCACTGACCGGGTAGCCGCCTAAGCATAGAGGCGCCGTAATTTCTGCCGAATGCTTTCGATTAGGGTTGGGTTGTGATGTGCATTGCAAGACGACTCACTACTCACCGTGGTACGCCCCGGGCACGCCGATGGACCTGGCTGGAAGAGTGTTTGGTTTCCTCCCTTTTCACAAGGTGGGAAATCCAAGCCGATACAAGCTGTACATATCACAATTGTGTATGTGCTTTGCCTTCGTGTTAGGTCCCAAGCGTATACTGGATGATACAAAGGTCACGCTTGGATTTTGTATAATGATCTACGACATTCGGGTGTCCACTGGCCATCATCCCAGACATCTGCATGAAACCTTGCACCGTGGGAACAACAAAACACAGAGGCAGGAGGTGGGCGATCATGATAAGGTACTGTACAGTACATGTACATGTGCGACTATACAATTCCCTGGGAGCAACCTACACAGTTCGCACAATCGCTGCACGCATACAGCAATGGTGGATGTGGAAATTTCTACAGTAATAGTATATATTTTTCAGCACCGAAAAGAGCTGGCGGGCGCCCAGTCGAGATGCAGCCAGAAGCATCCTGGCATGATCCTCCTCCTCCCTGTGGTGGAGCGCTGAATCCACTCCAAGCCCAAGGCCAGTAAAGGGGGAGACTGACGGTGCGGGGACCGACTTTATTACTGAGACAGGGCAAGTAGTGGATGGCTTGAATCGCGCCCATCCGTGTATCAGCCCACCAATCACAATCCGGTGAGTGACTGGCGGGCCGACCAGCGGGCCATTATTGAAGTCTCAGAACTATCTCGCGATTTCGACGTTCACTGTCGGTGTCATAGAAGACTCGACACCCCCGTATTGTTTAACCTGTACGCCGTTCCCTCTCTTCCTGGTGCTCTGGAACCCCGCCGCGCTTGGCGATCAGCGGATCGATCCGCTCGACAAGATGGGCCTGGGAATCCTGGAATCGAGGGCGATGGAACATGTTCCAGGTGAGCCGCACGGCGCATGTTCGTTACGGCCTTCTCCAGATGCTTACAGATACAAGGGACAACACGATACTTTGACGATCCTGAAAGACCCCAGGTCGCGACGAACGGCACCCGCCTGAAATGCGATACCTCTGGACCCCTTCCGATCATCTTAGTTCCCCAGCCATCAGATGACCCAAATGATCCTCTAGTATGCCACGACAACCCTCCCTACTACAAAGATTACATGCTGAGCTAGTACGTTCTACGCAGAATTGGCCATTGTGGAAACGCGATCTAATCGTCCTTATCCTCTCCATCACCTCCATATTCGCAACCTGCCTAGGTCCGATCCTTGCAGCTAACACCTTGACTCTGTCCTTGCACTTCTCACTCCCCTTCACCAAGGTTGCCATTCTGACCGGATACTTCTTGCTCGGCGTTGGGGTGACTGCGATTTTCTCTGTTCCCTCGGCCAGAATATGGGGCAAGCGTCATTTATTTATAATTGGGACTGTGTTTCTCATCTTCTCAAGTGCATGGGGTGGCGCCGTGGGCAAGAATTATGGATCGATGGTATGGGCGAGAGTTTTTCAAGGGATAGGATGTGCGCCGTTCGAGACGCTTGTGAATGCTGCAGTCGGAGATCTGTATTTCGTCCACGTAAGACTCTGTCTGACTGCTCACGGCTTGATGATATTAATCCATTACTGCTTTAGGAACGTGGCAAGCGTATGGCTTTGACCAATTTAGCTGTCTTCGGTGGATCATTCTTTACACCTATTCTTGTGGGAAAGATCACCCATACTATCGGGTAAGTAGGAGCTGTCTCTAATCGGAGGATCTTTCGTCTTTGAGTTAAGCAGATATAACCAAATTGCCTTGGAGAGAGCGTTACTGATGCCAAAGCTTTATCTAGATGGCCCTGGAGTTTCTACTTCGTTGCAATCTTCACGGGCGTCTGCTTACCCCTCATCATCTTCTTCGTGCCCGAAACAGCATTCCGTCGTGCGGCATATCTAAATCTCGATATGGCTTCGACAGATGAACTACTGAAAGATTCAGCAGCCAGAAATATTGGTGATATTGAAAAAGAAAGAGCTGAAACCGAAACTCAAAATAATACTTATCAAAATTCGGCGACAAATACACCCGTACAAACGTTCGCCCAACGGCTTATGCCGTTCAGTGGTCGAAAGTCAGATGAGAATTTCTTCAGGTTGCTTCTAAGGCCATTTCCTCTCTTTGCTAATCCGGCAATCTTCTGGGCTTGCCTGATTATGGGAACTATGATTGGGTGGACGGTTTTCATTGGTGTAATCCTGGCTGCTGTCTTCCTGGGACCGCCTCTGTTTTGGGACGAGGTCCAAACTGGATATGCGTATACTGGAGCGTTCATCGGTGCAGTTTTGGGATTTGTTGTGGCTGGAGGTTTGGCAGATTGGAGCGCCAAGCTCATGACCCGGAAGAACGGCGGCATCTTCGAGCCCGAGTTCAGGATTGTTCTTGTCATCCCGCAGCTTCTTTTTGGATGTACAGGTCTCTATCTCTTCGGGGTTACGGCATCAACACTTATTAATTACTCATGGGTGCTTCCGATCCTTGGCTTTGGTCTGCAGGTGGGCGGGATGGTAATTGGAGCTGTTGCGGTTAGTACGCCCATATCCACACATTTAAAATGGTCACTAATGGGAAATAGGCCTCTCTTTACCTTGTAGATGCACACCGTAGGTCAGAACAGTTTGGATCAAGATCAAATACTGACTACATCCAGGTAACATTGCAATTGAAGCCTTCACCTGCACAATCATTTTTAAGGTATGTACCCAAGCTAATGCGCCTACTCTGGCTAATATGAGATAGAATTTCTTCGCCTTTGGCCTGACATGGTCCGTCTATGACTGGGTCGTTCAAGCGGGAGCTTTCAAGGCATTCATGTGGGTCTCGAGCATCCAAGTTGTCGTTTGCTTGCTGAGCATTCCAATGTGTACGTTCTCCCCTTTGCTCTATATTCTATTGGGGCTGATGCATTATAGACGTGTTTGGAAAACGGAACAGGAGTTTCACTCATCGATATGATATCTTGAAATACTGCAAGTTATAATCAAGGGTTATATAGAGCATTCGCTCATCGTATATATCTACTCCAGCGAGCATACTAGTTTTCAGCGTTGATAATCTAAAAATAAGTCCCGTCTCTAATGCTTAAACAGGCAAGCAGAGTCGCCAGCTCTGATCCGGAGCCGTGACTGGAACACTCCAAAACCCTGCCCAGCAAGGTGTTGTAGATGTCGTGACTGCGAGGCAGGCGGAATATCATTGCAGTTGGCGATGAGATGATCTCAATTCCCAATCCCTATCTATGATGTCGTCTTGCCTCGTGAAGAGAGTATTGAGAGGGGCTGGTGGTGAGGTTGAACCCCTTCCCCTCCCCACGGATAGATGTGCACTAGATGCAGACCGGCCCCTTAGTCAGGCCCGTACCCTTGAAATTTACCCCACAACCAGCCCACCACAGAATAAAGCTATTCCGCACCATAGACTGACCGCCGAATTCACCAACTTTTGAATCTTCTCCATCTATCTCGCGACAATCAGCCTCTACTATTTCTTATTACATCACCAGCCATGACGGAAGCAGGAGCCATTTACCCCCCCTTAGACAAAAGGCCAATTGCGAACACAATTGTCCTCTTCGATGTAGACGACACCCTGACAATACCCCGCCAAGTGAGGAGAAAACTGTCCCCTCCACGATTCTTTGCCAGAAACTGACGATTGAAAACAGCATGTCACCCCCGAGATGCTTGCCCTGCTCTCCCAGCTTCGCCACAAGGTAGCCATCGGCTTCGTCGGCGGCTCCAACCTAGTCAAGCAGCAAGAGCAGCTGGGCACTCCCTCGATCCCGGTCACCTCCCTCTTCGACTACTGCTTTGCGGAGAATGGGCTCACAGCATACAAGCTGGGCGTGCCGCTCGCGACCAACTCCTTCATCCAGTGGCTCGGCGAAGACAAGTACAAGGGCCTGGCCAATTTCATCCTGCACTACATTGCAGACCTCGAGATCCCCATCAAGCGGGGCACGTTTGTGGAGTTCAGGAACGGGATGATCAACGTCAGCCCAATTGGGAGGAACGCGAGTGTGCAGGAGCGTCTTGATTTCACGGCTTACGACGACGTGCATAAGGTGCGCGAGAAGTTCGTCGCGGTGCTGAGGGAGAAGTTTGCGGATCTGGGATTAACGTGAGTTTCCCCGCCCCTGTGCCCCATGTCTTCTCCAATTCCAGTGGCATTCATGTTACAAGATTGTGAAAAAAAGAAAATACAAAGAATGGTACGCTGACACGGTCTTCTTTTTTGGCTTGACAGTTATTCCATTGGCGGCCAAATCTCGTTCGACGTCTTCCCCACGGGTTGGGACAAGACGTACTGCCTGCACCACCTCGAGGCCGAGGGGAAGCAGCCGGGCGGAAATGCGTTCACCACCGTCCATTTCTTCGGCGACAAGACGGCCAAGGGCGGCAACGACTATGAGATCTACACGGACCCGCGGACAGTGGGGCACTCGGTCAAGAATCCAGACGATACGTACCAGCAGGTGAAGAAGCTGTTTGATCTCTGAAAGAGAACTGACCTGCCTTTTTTTTTGAAGAGAGGAAGGGGGACATGCGGCATGGAATTTCCATATCTTGGTTTTCTTCTTGGTTTTTGGACATAGATTCCGGGTTGCTAGAGTATTGCAGTATACTGTAGTGCAATTTTTCGGGTATAATCAAGTATTTAAGAAAATAAAAGGTTCGTTCATACGTATATGCATCGGATGATTCTATATCGCTCGTTCCAACCGGCAAACGCAGGACAAAAGAAAATAGTATCCATCGCTACTCCCATCAAACTCCTCATCCAGATGGTGCTCAAAGACCGGCCGTGAATAATAATAATTATATGCTTTGCGAGTGTCCCTAATACCTTATCTCCCGAATTCTAGACTTGGTATGATTACAGGTCCATACTTTGTCGGCTGGGTAAAGCCACTGTCTCCTTGGACCACAAAATCCACTGCTAGGCTCAACTTCGCCAGGCCTTGCTGCCCGCTGTGCACGCTGTTTGCGTAGGTCGTTCCCGCGATAGCTTCTGGGTCGAATGCCACGAAAGCAACATAGTTCCTCCTGCCCATTAGCTTCTTCATCTCTCTAGGGTTGCCATTCGTGTCTGTCTGGAAGATCTCCATCATGTCTTCTTTCGTGTCCGAGACCTGATTGGAAGTCTTCTGACCGTTGGCGGGGACATATAGCGGCTTGTTGTTGTGCAGCATCTTTAGGACGTACGATGGGGGAGGTGCCGCAACGATGGCGGAAGAGATGACTTGATACATTGTCTTATGGTCGCCTGGGTGGCTCGGGTCATGTACCAGACCGGCGCCGCAGCAATTGACATCTAGAAATATTGGTTAGCAGCGCGGAGAAGATGGGGCACGGCATACTCACCTCCAGACAAGAAGGTCATGCGGATGCCTTTTGTGTGCGCAATCCCTTGCAGAGTCCGTATCAGGTATGTCCTCTCGAGATCTTTTGATTCATGAGTCCACATATCTCGAAGTTCATCGGCAATATCGATATCGCCAAAGGTGTTAAGCACTCCACCCATAAGTCCAGATTTTCCAACTGCTTTCTTCACCTGCGAGAAGCCAGAGGCCACAGCTTCCTTCCCGCCTACAACACCTGCCACGGAGCTTGTCACTTTACCAAGTAGATTGTACGTCCCAGTGACTGCTTTCTTGCCAGTTGCCATAGTATGGGCTATACTCTCTACAGTATCTAACCGTGGATAGACAATCGGCACTGAAACCATCCAAATACAGTGCTGGACACTGGGTGGAAGAGTTGCAACCTTTGGGAAGATACCTTGATAGGTCGGGCCGGCTAGAACTTGGCGTTGGTTGCGTTCTGAACGGCAATCGGGCCCTACTACTACAACTGCAGGTCCTAGATACTTGACAAAGTGCCAACCTTGGCCCGTTATTGTAAATAGATCTGTATCAGAGCTGACATTACGGAGTATCTCAAGAGTCGTGTGATGCTGGAAGAGAAGATACATCTCAATACCTATGCGGCCAATATTCTTGAACATGTTTGATGTTTGCATGTACTCTGGATATGATCCGAAACCGTCAAATCTTGGTCAATATTAGCATTAAGTACAGGTAAATGGATCTTCGCAAGACTTACATATCATGGTCATCGATCTGAAGAATATGAGGTATTTGAGCAAAAGCCTCCCTTAAGTACGGTTGATCGAAATGGCTCGTGTAAAAGTGGAAGTAAGCGTGCGACACATCTTCCTCATGCCGCGCAGTCCAGGCAGCACTCTTCCGATGGTCTTTACCGCTCATGGCAAGCCATTGTTTCAATAATGGAATCTCCTTCCACAGTCTGTCACCATAGATCTGATCGCCTAATCCGAGCTGGACGTGGAAGCCACCACATTCTACATTCTTCTGCAGAATGTCCTTCCACATGAATCCGACTCCTCCCAATTTGGAACGATCGTTCTGGCTTGTGTTCATGGCAAAATCGTTACCTGAATGTGCAATAAATCTCCAATTGGTCTCGTAGCGGCCTGCAACGAGGAACTCATATCGTGTGCAACCCAAATGCGACGTGATCGCATAGGTCCATTTATCGCTAGGACCTTCACCCATCGGCAAATCTAAATCATATCGGTAGAAGATCCACCGTTGATGAGTAAATATTGGATTGGCTCTAAGCTGGCGAGGATTTGGGGATAAGTCAACACTCGGATGGATGTGGATTGTTGGTGGTTGTGGCGCATCTGTTACAAGCATAATCGTGCCCAACCATACGCCTCTTTCCATATCCATGTTAACGTAGCGAAGATAGGGTCCAAAGTATACACCATTTGTAGGCGCGACTTTATACAAATCGACACCGGCGCTTGGAGGAGGCCCAGAAAACCCGGCGGCAGTAGGCGTCTGAGAGGCCATGCTCATGATACTCTCAGCGTAACCGGGAGTATGGGGCGGAAATCCAGGCGAGCTCAGCGGCGTCTTTCCATATGCGCTCAAGCCAGGCGAAGCCAGGGGATTTCCATATGTAGAGACTGTAGGAGAGAGGGGGGTCACATCGTGGTTTAGTGGAGTTGGTCCCTTGGGAAATTCCCATTGAGTTGCTTGTGTTGGAAGGTGGATATAGTAATATTGACCAGAATTCTGATCAAGATGTGCAATCCAACCTTCTGGTAGAGGAGGCTACAAAAATCAAGAGTCAGCTTAGATTTTTCAAACAATTTAGGACATACTGGAAAGGCTGAATCGTAAGAGACCAATGAACTCACTGGTGAGGTAGGCCCTGCACCTTGGAAGGGCGAAGAGCTACTTGCCTGCTGGACAGGAGCGGGCTGAGTAGTTTGTTGAGGTTGGGAGGCCTGTACAGGGTCATTTGCAAAGGCCGGGTGGCCTGGATGTTGCAATGCTGGTGATGTTAAAGCAGGCACAACATTCGGTTTTGGAGCAGTGCTTATAGCAGCAGGGGCTGCAGCAGGTCGCTTCTCATTCGGATACGCTTGCGCGGCTCCATTGGCTCCGGGAGTCACACTAGAATATGCTGGTGGAGGTGATGGTGACATTTGCATGCGCTGGAAGTCTTGTTCCAGCGTACCCTGCCCTGTCGTCGAGCCTTGTCTCCCAGGCCGTTGAGGAGGAGGAGACGCGGAAGTGGTGACTTGATTTGGTCCCTGATATACTGTTGGTGGGCCATGAGGCTGGTTATCAGGAGATTCCGTAGGTGTCCATGGACGGGGCACACTCTGAGTAGCTACATTGAGTCCTGGAGACTGTGGCAGCTGTGGCACAGGTGGTGCTCTCTGAGCAGCAGCAGCGTTCCGTGCTTGGAGACTACTTAAAGTAGCTGTGCCAGAAATTCCGGCTGCGGCATATCGAGCTTCAATGCCTCCGCCGGCTTGGTCTCCAGGGCCGATAATGGGAGTTTCTGGAGGTGGCTAAGTGTAGCAAGATCAACATTAGCAATAGCTCCTTAAAATTAAGATAGAACAGAGAAAATGGGCATACCGGTGAACCCCGAGTAGCTTTGGTAGTAGATGTGGAAGCTGTAGATGCAAAACGATTCATATCACTTTTTGGAGTAGGCGCAATCAGATTTGGATTCCTCGCTGGCTCTCCATTGAGTTCTGCTGGAATCGGAGGTGGATAGTAATGTTGATTGTTTTCCGAATACATGCTGGCGCCTGGCTGTGAAGGGCGTCTTGCACCCAGGGGTTTAGCAAACAACCCTTCTTTGTCAGGAAGATCAGGACCGGGAGAGTCTGGCAGTGGCTTTGGCCCGGCCGTCCCCCTCCTCTCCGCCAGTCCAGGCCCCCTCTTATCAACTGGGCTGGTGGTCAGCCGTGGTGCCGTATCGTTCATCTGGCTTCTGCTTGGCCCAGGGCGAGATCCTGACCCTGCCGAACCTGTCCTGTCTTCTGGAGACGGCCTTCGATTGTCAGGATACGGGGGTCGCTGAGATGGCCGTGGGGCTCTGTAGCTACTATCGTCGTCTGGATAAGGCAGAGAAGGATTCGCAGAACCCGCCGGAGGTTGTGGACGTGGACTAGTCGGCTTGTGGATTCTCAAAGGCTCGACAGTAGGGCTGTCATCGCCATCAGAAGGTCTGGATAGGAACAGCTCCTCAGAGGGGTTGCCGTGGCGGGCGGCCATCTTCGAGGCCAGGCCAGGTACGCAGGTCGAGTTCGCTAAGACGCACGGAGTGTTATTTATAGGAATCGTCAGCGGGAGCTACTGTATCTTGCGAGGCACAGGAGATCGATGCAGGACGAAAGATGGAGGTGCGAGGGGCCACGATCAGAGGTCAGCTTGTTGGCGATCTGGCAGGCGGGGGATGATGCGCGAGCTGAAGGACGAGTCCGCGCAAAAGGACCAAGAAGCACGAACGTATGGCGCAGGAGACGGGGATCAAGAGAATATCAACATCAACATCAACATGCTCATCTCGCAGCTGGATATATGACCAAGAGCCACGAGCGGTGGGGCCAGACGCAAGCTGGAAGACCAGCCAGCTTCTTGGGTGAAGGAGGGGTCCGTGATTGGCGGGGAAAGGCGCCTGCACGAAGGAGCAAAATCGAGACGGCGGTTACAGGAAGACACAGCACAGGACAGCACAGGACAGCATAGTAGAGCAGAGTAGAGCAACGCAGGGCAGGGCAGGGCAGGGCAGGGCCAGGATCATACAGTGGAGACAAAGCGCTGCGACTTGATATGTGATATATATCTGTAGCCGCCGAAGATTGAGTGCCGTCTGGAGATAGGTACAAGGACTGTGTGTACAGTACATCCCAGAGCTCTCTGGGGCAGAGAGGCACAAGGAGAGGGACTAGAACACAAAGGACACGGCCACGCCGCGCACTGAATGTCGCTCTCAGATACTTGACTGCGCATCTGGCCGCACGCAGATCCAGCAGACGTCCACGACAGACTTGCACTTACACCTGCAGTCGCATTCAACCAAATCAACAAGGCCTAACTCACGGATGCAGTGCTCATTGTAGCGCCACGCATCGTACCGCCGTGCCAAGCTCGGGAGCGGAGATGAGATGTCGGGAGAAGGAGAAGATGTATAAACACACGAGGCGATTTCTTTTCGTGACACAATACTAGAGACAGACTCATACCTTGAACCACGAAAAAAAAAACGAAACAATAGAAGTACAGTTATGCGATTGTGAAGTTTTGTGAAGTTGTCCCAACTACATTCCACGGGCTTAGCCGCTTCAAGATACTGCCTAGCACTATCTAGTAAACCAGCGGGAGAGTACCTATAGCAACAGCGCACAAGAGAAGCAAGCTACCAAAATATCAGAAATTGCATAATGAGCTCATGTATAGGAAGAACATTGAAAAGGGCGACTCTCAATTTGACTCTATCTCACAGAGACTCTTTCTAATATACACTTCGTCAGTTCTTTGTTCTGTCTTTGTTCCAAGTCAGTCCAATCAGATCGCTGCGACAACCTTGCTGGTGCACGGACCGACCCGCTTAGCTCTGTCGCATCGATCGTGTATCCATCACGTCGCGTGAAGCTCCTGCCACACGCGTTAAGTGTGACGCGGAACCTCCCCTCCTACTTCTACTTCTACTTCGATAACTCCATCCCGCCTACCCTCACATCTGCCACCACAATCATTAGGAAACAGCTTTTACTTTCCGCACACAGAAAGAGCCACCGACCATGGCATCAATTCTTGGGAAACGGACCAGGAGCTCTACAGAACCAATAGGTATGCCCTTTCTTCTGACCATCTGCTAGACCTCAGCTCAACTTCTCCAGCACCGAAGCTACGCGTGAAACGTCAAGCAAGGCCAGAAGCTTTCAACGACGAGAACGAGAATCCCTTCATTGTCCATTCTGCGCGCTACAACGATGCTCAAGATGGCAATACATTGGAAATTGACGAGCTCTCCGAGCCAGTACCGACAGAAACTTCTCAAATCCAGAATCAGCTCCTTGGGAAACGTGCTGCGGCCTCGCCTGGGGCTGCGAAATTGCGGTCGAAAAGCGCAAAGAGTAATAATGGTTCGTGTCAATGAATAGGTTCGTATGATTATGTTAATGGCATTCAGATGAGAATTTCGGCTACCTACAGACTCCCACTCCCCAAACCCCGCGTCACAGAGACGCGCTTTCGAAAAAGACACCAATTACTCCTCGACATCGCGTAGCCGCCACACAATTCTTCACCCCTCGTACTCCTCGCACTCCCAAAACACCTGGAGGCTCAATCACTACTGTGTATAGTCAAGCTCGGCAACTATTCACACGAAGTTCAGAACCGGGCCGCCTTATTGGCAGAGAAGCGGAGCGGCAAGAACTCACGACTTTTGTCCAAGACCGTGTATCCAAAGTTTGTGGAGGTTGCATATATGTCAGTGGACCTCCAGGAACGGGAAAGAGTGCCATGGTGAGTGAGGTCACCGTGGCTGTCGAGGAGTCTGCAATTATAAAGAAGGCGTATGTCAATTGCATGAGCCTGAAGACTTCCAATGATCTCTATGGCGTCTTACTGGAAAACCTATGTGACGAGGGAATTCTGGAAGGAAACGAGGTCAAGACTCTCCAAGGAATGTTTGCCCCAAGGAAGAAGACCGGGACAATCTATGTTGTTACACTGGATGAAATTGATCACATCCTTTCCCTGGACCTGGAAATCCTCTATAAGCTTTTCGAGTGGTCGCTGCAGAAAACATCCCATCTTATCTTGTTAGGGATTGCGAACGCTTTGGATTTGACTGACCGCTTCCTACCCCGGCTGAAAGCCCGAAATTTGAAGCCACAGCTTCTACCGTTTCTTCCGTACAGCGCCACTCAGATCAAGACTGTTATTGCTGCCCGACTTAAGTCTCTTGTACCGATAGACAGCTCCACACCGGATTATATCCCTTTCCTTCACCCAGCGGCCATCGATCTGTGCTCAAGAAAAGTCTCAAGTCAAACCGGAGATCTACGAAAAGCATTCGATATCTGCCGACGTGCCATTGATGTGATAGAGGCAGAAACAAAGCAAAAGCATGAGCAGGCATTGAAAGAGCAGTCGTTACAGAGCAGTCCGTCTAAGAGACCCCTAGAGGAGAATGTAAATTTGTCATCACCAGCTCCCCGTTCAACGGACCCTCATTCCCAGTCGAAGTCTCTTGCCCAGTCACTTGCTGCTTTGACTGTGGAAACCGCGCCCCGTGCATCAATTGCTCATGTCAACAAGATCACTTCCTCCACATTCGGCAACGGAGCAAACCAGAGACTTAAGACACTCAATCTTCAGCAGAAGGCAGCTCTATGCGCGTTGGTAGCCCTGGAGAAGCAGAAGAGAATATCAGCAACCAATGTGACAGCCACTCCCTGCAAATCTAACAACGTTGCTCCAACTATCAAAGCTCTATACGATGTGTATTGCACGCTTTGCAGTCGTGACTCCATCCTCCATCCTCTCACGAGCACTGAATTCAGGGACGTGGTTGGGAGTCTTGAGACACTGTCTTTGATTAGCGCAATTGACGGGAAGAATGGCTCTTTTGTAGGGCTCAGCACGCCAAGCAAGAGAGCGAATAAGTTCGGGTCTAGGGTTGGTATCGGTGATGAAAAGAGGGTCGGTAGCTGTGTAGGTGAAAAAGAAGTTGCACAGGCTGTGGAGGGACTGGGCGCTGGTATATTGAAAAGCATCCTTGGTGGCGAGGGGCTTTGAGTCATTGGCATATTTGTTTGCTCGCATGGAATGGTATGGAGCATTGTTTGGGTAGCACACTGCATATCCATTGTTATATCGGCGTTGCAATAGATGCAGGGCACGCATTGTAACTGGAGTAATGGGAATTGTATCTTCTCGAAGCGATAAATCCTTCCATTGCAGACACCAGAGTAGTAACCTCGACCTTTCTCAGAGCAACCCGACTCCTGTGCTTACGGACAATCGCTATAGACTGTTCTATTCGAAACCACATGAGACTGACGAAGTGATATTAATATCTATTCTCGGGATCCTTGAGCCAAGTAAGAGCTATTCGTGGCGTTCCTAATTGGAGCCGATCAACGCCTCCACTTTCCAAAGCCTCAATTCTATGACTTCGCAAGACCTTCCGTGGCAAGGTCAAGATTGTTCATTCCCCTCGTGAACACCAGGAGGTGAGCTGCGCCTTGCATTTGCCTCATCTACCTTCTCCAGCTCCGACTCTCCAAAACTTGCCAGCAAATCGTCGATCTTCTTTTCGAGACTCGTGAGATGAGACTCGAGAGCTTGCGCAGTCTTCTCGCCTCTATACGTATACGCGAGTGATTTTGTTAGCTCTCTTAGTACATCCTTAGGAGCCTAGACTGGTCTAGATGGATGTAAATAGGTAATTGAAAGTGAGGGCAGGGTCGCCACAGGGTACTTTGTACTGCATGTTACATTCCAGCCAGGGAAGCTAGGGAAGTGCCTGGCGGAGGATCCCTTCCGCAAAGACGAGATACGAGACTCCAGATGTGTACGAGACATTGAACATAACACTACCTACTTTGACAACTCGGCCCAGACCTGCAGGAATAGCGTTAGCTAGAATCCAGACTCAGAAGTATGTGCACAAATAGATCGACGATTGATTGCTCGCCGTCCATATTTCTTTTCTCGGGAGCGGCCGCCGCACCAATTGATTCATGGAAATCAGAGATGGGCAATCGATACTGGTATATAGGATGTGGGCACATGCCTTTGTGAGATCTCCATCTGATTCTGATGCTTGGCCCTCTGTGGGTGTCTCATTCGACGAAGATGCCATTGCCTCCGGGGGGAGGGGAGAAATTGTCGATCAGTCAAGTGCTGTAGATCTGAGACTGAGATTAGAATGGGTTTGTACAACAGTTGGCTGTGTGGCGCATGAGGAGACGCTCTGGAAGGTGAATAACTAGGCGACAGGCTCCCCAGCCCCGGTACTCGGATCTCAGATCGATGATGTTTGAGTGAGACAGCTGACGGCTTTGCGCCTAAGACGAACTTCTAAGCTCCTCATGCGGTGGCGATAGTAACAGAAGCCGTACCGGGCACACCTTTCTTTCCGGTTCTTCCGAATGTTCTCCTTTTTGCGCATAAAATTGCTGGTACTTGTGGCAGTGGCAATGGCAATGGCAGCAGCAGTGGTAGTGGAAAGGATGAATTTGACCTATTCCGGTTGACTGCCATGTGCTCCCTATGACGAAGGCAAAATCCAACCTGCTTACCGGCTCTGGGTCCCCTGCCTGGAAGTCTATCCGCCCAAAAGTCATTTGTTGCAGTATGCAAATTAGGTTCCAGCAAAACAGGAAATCATCAGCCTAGTTCTAATAACGACTGGCATTCTCGATACTGTCTGGAACTTTCCGTTCGCCCTTACCATACTTTCAGGACAGCAACTTAGAGTCTTGCCCCATCGTGGCACAAATTACAACGGCCTCTACCTATCACATGCGCTTCTCTGTAGCGGCTCACTAGATACGATAATGCTTAGGTATCCATTTACGCCGTTCTAGTCGTATCCTACCCTTTACGCGGCTCCGATTATAGATGCCAAGGCCAGGTCTCTCACCAGACTTTTACGACCTAGAAGCTTTGGCTCGTGTGCCTTGACTGGAGACCTGACTCGTGATCCTCATGCAACTGCGATTCCCACGTGTGGAATCTCCTGATGTCTCCTTCTAGCTTCGAGCCTCTAGCTTCGAGAGTCCGGCTTCATCTGCCAACGAATGATTCATGACTATGCGATTGCTACTAGTAGAGGATGATTGGCTTACCAGAGTCTGACCAGAGTCTGACCACCAGCGCCAGCAGCAGCGCATCGATGATTCTTCCATAGGATGGAGCATCGAAGATTCAGATTCATCTCTTCCCCGCGCCAGGATCATCCGTTTGCTGCAAACGGATGGTGCCGTCACTGCACGCTGATAGGCCGATGTGCGCGGTCGCCCTGCTGGCCTCCTACTGGGCTCTCCAAACAAGCAGGACGGCGGACATTTAGCGATTCGCATGGCCATCGACAAATACCATGTGCGATCGATGCCAGCTTTGGCTGAGGAAGCCCTGGCGCAACTGGCGCGCTGTTTTGGCGGGCCGCAGAACCCAATGGGACGAATTGGCAGGAATGTGTGTGCAGCAGCAAGAGCAGGGCAGGGCCGGGTCCCACTCAGGCTCAGGTAAGGCCATGGATGGCCGCGGGCAGAGTGTCAGGGAGAGAGCGCGAGAGAGAGAAAGAAAGAGAAGGAGAAGCTTGTTGCGGTGGTGCTCCATACTGGTGCAGGTGCTGGTGTTGCTCGTGCTTGGTGCTTGGTGCGGTGCGGTGCTTCGCCTTCGCCTTAGGCCTAACCTTACTCGACTCGAAGCTCGCTCGCAGTCTCGCACTCGCTCCCCACATCCTTTCTCACACTCTTACATCACCCCTTCTTTCTCCTCTTTCCACCTTAATTTTTATACGCACACATACAGGCACGCATACGATCGCCTTTCGATTCTTTTTTAGTTCCCTCTACTGCCCCCCCCCTCTCCCTGTTCCCTTAGTCCTCTCAGGGCGATCAGCAAGCATCAAGCATCAAGTACCAACAAAACGTTACTCAGCCCAGCATCAACCAGCACTCACGGTCCTATCCTGTCTCCTAGCACCCATCCCACGAATCATATCCGCCCTGTCTCTCGCTCATCCCGCCCAAGTCGCATGCTCGACGAGGCGTACGTCCTACCAGCTACCTACTCTAGCCTTGCTTGGCTTTCCGCTGTCGTCGCTTTGTCTGACTGGTGATCCGCCTCCAGTGCCATCTCGATCCTTTTGCCGGAATAGTGGGCTTGTCTCCCCCCGACGCGCCTGCGCTCCAAGTACCACGCCCCTCCGCCGTCACTCCCCGGTGTGAATACTCTCTACTACTGTACAGACAAAATTTTGAAAAACATTCAGATCGTCAAATCGCAACTGCAGATTTCAGAACGAGTACACGGAGAACATTGAACCAGCCCTCAACTGATAGTCTTGTACCTCAAGGTTTGGTCAACATTATATACTCGAACCATACGTCATCGCCATATCTTGGTCCTCGAATTTGCACAGCCCTCACCGGTCCTTTCTCGCAGTGAATCTATAGATGTCATAGAAGCCTTCAATGGATATCGATCTACACATTGAAAGACCAACTCAGTAGATCCGACTGCTCACGAAACGCTGCTGTTCTATCCTCTAAAGACATATCCCTTCAGATGTCGACCTGGTTGACACTTGAAATTCGAAAACCGCTTCGTACTCGATCATATCTTCTGTCGAATTCGAAGCGCCTCAAAGATCACGAAAATCCCGTGCGCAGAAAATTTGCCAAGGGCCCTGGGGGGAGAGCATTTTAGTGCCTAGGAAACTCATCAAACTTGGGACCTAAACTATTCCAGCCCTGGACGGTTTCCAGACGCAGCCTACTGAATGACTGAATTGGGGGAAATCTTCGCAGAGTTGGGGATCTCGCACTATCTCAACAACTTCATAGAACAAGGCTTTGACACATGGGAGACTATCCTGGATATTACGGAGTCGGATTTTGATGCTCTTGGGGTCAAGCTCGGACATCGCAGGAAAATCCAACGAAAGATCGCCAATTCACGGGGGCTCTCCGCGGACAGAGCGCTTGCTTCTCCTCAAAATACACCAAGCGATGACCGACAGCCGGAAGAGCAGCAGCGAACTGGAGGTGTAAAGATCGATGTCACCGAGAGCAATATTACAGCGCAGAGGTCCAAACGGAAATACCGGAGACATCCAAAGCCAGATGAAAATGCTCCCGAACGACCCCCATCGGCATATGTCATTTTCTCAAACAGGATGCGGGAAGGACTGAAAGGGAGAAATTTGTCGTTCACAGAGATAGCAAAACTTGTTGGCGAAAATTGGCAGAACCTGGGTCCCGCAGAGAAGGAGACATACGAACAGCAGGCTACCTCAGCAAAGGAGAGATATCATAATGAACTAAACGAATACAAGAAGACGGAAGGTTATAAAGAGTATTCGCAGTATCTCGCAGACTTCAAGGCCAGGCAGTCTAATCAACAGCATGGTAAGTCCATATATGCCACGTACGATCTCGAGGCCTTGCTAACAAATCAGCTTTGGACGTAGAAGTCACTAAACGGCCCAAAATCGAGCCTCACTCGAGTGTTGCAAGTACAAGCAGTGGCACGAGCCAGCAGAGTGGGGATGTTCCTCCAGTTTTAGCACGTGGGGAGTCATCATCCTCAAGCACTACCCCGTGGCCCGTTGACGGTTCCACGGCTGCTGGAGTGTCAAAGCTACACGCCAACACTGGGCCTCAAGTCTCACCAAGTCTCACATCGCCTAAACAGCTTCCTGGATTTCACGAGACCACCCATGGAGCTGGGGCACATCCACAACAACTGCTGTCCTGGCGGGAAAGTCAACCAGATGATAGTCCTAATATTTCAAATGTCCCGCCACTGGGGAATATTCCTGTTCAGCAAACGAGTCATCTTGGCCGTCCTGCAGCTGAGGCACTCAATCTCACTGGTGCAATCCAGCACTCCCATCGCACGGGCAAGATGCATAGCCAGCCACCACCATTGTTGACATCTGAGTCAACAAATAGATCTACAGCCTCCTCGACAAGCACAGGGTCATCATATTTCACTCCTCTCACCCCAATGGAACCGACGCCGGAAAGAGGTCTATCTCTGCCTCCAATATTCCCACAGAAGCCAGCTGGTGGCTATGAAAACCAGTTGCCGCCGCTGCGTCCTCCATCTTCTTCGCCGCAATTTGGTGTACTTGGTTCTCAAGTATCACCACAATGTATGTATAAATGTGTTCGATGCCTTGGTTTGATAGGACATTACTGACGTCCATAGCCATACCACCCTTCCCGGAGCGTCCGTCGTCGTTAGTGACTATCCGAGGATACCCCGCAATATCGCCTACTACCACTGGTCCTGGTGAGCGACCTGCCTCACTCTCATCGCAGCCTGGATACCCCGACATAGCTGAGGACACCAACCTGGATCCTGTTAGTGCATTGTTGAGAGCAGGGGAGATCTTTAGCCGGAGCGGTAGAACCCAGAACGGGCCTTGATCAAATATTTCGCCGGTCGATTTTTCATAATGATTAAAAGAGATACACTCACGAACCCGATTCCATCCCTATCTCAGACTCTTGCTATCGTTCACGGCAAAGGAGATTTCTGATGGTAGTACGAAGTTGGACATACTGGCGCTTTGAATTTGCCATTTGGTGGCCCAATTTCATATTGTACCAGCGCGTTCTAGCTCCCAATTGGACATTTTCTCACCGATCATATCACCGGACATAGATGAAGAGATCATACATTTATGTGGCGCAAAAACTAGAGTGACGATATTCTTTAGCTACAAATGACGGATGAGAGAGCCCCGTGAACATGCAGTTTCATATCCTTGACTCATGTCCAAGAGGTTCTCATCAAGCGCCGAAATAGGCGCGTTGCTCTTAAACACGCGTGCAGCCGCGTAATCGCCCTCAACAGTAGCACCAAGTGAAGAGACAATTGCTAAACGGGGGCGATGGTGATGGCAAAAGCAAGTTGCTTCATGTATATTTATATATATACGTGATTTGAGTACGTATATTTCTGGAGGAGTGGGTAGTCAAGGAGCGAATTGTTTCGGCCATCTGAAACATTGAATGAAGCGTGTCTATCTTTGAGTTACTTAACTGATGTAGTTCTGTCTCAAGATAAGTCTTAAGGGATTTGTTTGGCAAATGCTGAGCATAAGAAGAATTCTGAATCAACATATAAGAGCAAAGCAATGTCATGGATGTTGAATGTGTTCTATCGATAATTTACCTTAATGATCGTGAAGTCTAACCGGAAATGGTGATCCCTTGGATTAACGTTGAACTCTTACAGTAACCTTTCCAGCTCTATATAGATATATAAATGACAAGCTTGAATTGTGAGCCATTCAGAATGGGTATGAAGTATAGCTTGGTTGGGTGTTTAAGGTTGAGGGTCGAACGAATGGGGAAGGTGGGGTCAGTTCTGCCAACGCGGTGAAGGAAATTTCTCACGATTGCTTTTTGCTCATCACACTACACGTTCGACTAAATGGCAGACTTCAAGTTTGCCTCTGTCTTTGCTCTGCTCTGCAGAACCTACTACTCTTCCATAAATCGCATTACATAGCGTGCTTGGAACGCTTCCTGCCTTTCCTTTCCTTAATACCCTGTGACAATGGATAGTCTTCGGGCGATCAAATACAAGAAGGGCAGACTAGAGGTGCTTGATCAGTTGAAGCTACCGCACGAATTTGTCTACGACAATATCACAACTTGCGAGGAAGCATTTGATTGTATCGTTTCAATGCGCGTCAGAGGTATAAATTGATATCTGCCGTAACCACAATTGCAGCAGCTAAGATCATGGGCCAGGTGCACCAGCCATTGCTATCGTTGCTGCGCTTGCATTGGCGGTGGAACTGGAACACAAGAAGGATGGTACACTTTAATCTCTCACATTCTTGTTTTAATATATTGACATGCTATAGGCACTGAAAGAAAAGACGAAGTTGCTGCTTATATCAACAAGCGGCTCGATTACCTGATGGGAAGTCGGCCGACGGCGGTGGATCTTTCAAACGCTATCATGCTTCTCAAGGCGAAGACAGCGGAAGCAGTTTCGCTCCCTCAAACACCAGATCAGTCATCAGGGTGTGCTAGCGTACGACTACGTTATATCGAGACAGCGGAAAAGATACTGGCGGATGACTTTGATACGAACTTGCAGATCGGGCGGTATGGTGCTGAATATCTACGACGGCAGGAAATGCCAATATTGACGCCTGTTGATGAGAGTGAGGGGCTCAGATACTTCACTACAAGTCCGCCTGGAACGCAAGGCGCACCAGACATGAAGTACAGGAAGTTGAGTGTTTTGACACATTGTAATACTGGGTATGTACGCATCGTAGCTGTAATTCATATCGAATAATTTTTGAGTTCTCTGGCGAAGCCGCTACTAACTGTCAATAGTTCACTTGCGACGTCAGGACATGGTACTGCGTTAGGTATAATTCGCAGTCTTCACAAAATGAACTACCTCGAGCATGCCTACTGTACCGAAACGCGCCCCTATAACCAAGGCTCTCGCCTCACAGCCTTTGAGCTCGAGTTCGAAAAGATACCTTCCACACTCATTACAGATTCAATGGCCGGCGCCCTTTTCTCGCGTAAGAAAACAGAGAAGAACATCTCAGCTGTGATCGTAGGTGCCGATCGAGTTGCCCGCAATGGCGACACAGCAAACAAGATCGGAACGTATAGTCTTGCCATCTTAGCCAAGTTCCATGGCATCAAGTTCGTCGTTGCGGCGCCAACAACTAGCATCGATCTACTCACGGAATCTGGAGACAAGATCAAGATTGAGGACCGAGCTAAGCGTGAGCTCACCCAAATCTCTGGCGCTGTGGTCGACAAGGACGGCACTGTAGATACTAGTAAGTCGGCAAGAGTAGCCATCGCGGATCAGCGTATTGATGTCTGGAACCCCTCTTTTGACGTCACACCCCACGAGCTGATCGATGCTATCATCACGGAGAAAGGCGAGGTGGTACGGAATTCGAAGGGATCGTTCGACTTGGCCACCATCATCCCAGACCGCTGGAGAAGGGAGGTGCAAAAGGACCCAAGTACTCAAACGACCGGGTCATCTCTGACGAAAGAAAAGATACCGAGTGAGGAGACGATGCAGTTTGCGATGGATGGCATCTAGGAACATCAAATTGTCGACGAAAGATCTACTTTTTAATGTGATGAACAGATTATTAGGATTCATGTTTATATTAAGCTTTGTTGCTTGACTACAAATGAGACAAATGAAAAATTTGGTGGCGATGATCAAACAGCTTCTTCAGAAGACATTATTATGACTCTCTCCATAGTGTGCGACAAATATGGAGTGCACTTTTGCCTCCGCTACACCGAGCAGGTAGGTACAAGACTTGGAGTGCGTCATTAAACATTTACTAGGCAGCAACGAGTCCTATGGTCTGGCTGTTTCTCCAGCTTTTTCGTGGAAAGTGCTGGAAGCGGATGCCGACTATTATTGTCAAATTCAGTCGGGCATGATAAGGGAACGAGAGAAAAGAGAACATAAAGTCAAGCCACGTAAGTAGCGGTATGCCAAAGTTGTCTACAGTCGTCAACCGCCTGAGCCTCACGACGATGATGAATAAGACCCCTGAGCCAACCTTCGGCCCCTGACAACAGAGATGCTAAACATCGTTGCCGCGGGTGGGGGAATCGACCCCTGGAAGTGTGCTGCACCTATTTTTGACAGAACATAGACTGTGATCAGAGTACCTGTTCAACTCGTCTCCTACAATCTCCCTTTGCATAGATCGCAGGAAAAGCGACTATGAACATAGACGTCTAAAATGATCTAAAGCCTCGAGAGGAACCAGGCAGAACTACATAGGCCAGGCGTGTATCACTGCCTCGGTGCCTACTAAATTACGTATAGCCACATGACGCGCTTCGTGGCGCTCGTGTACTATACAATCTGCCACTGAAATATCTGGCTGATTCTCTAGAATTACCTTTGATCCTGGCGGCCTGGCCGACTGAAATGAAATACCATACTGTGCAGTACATAACATACGCGGTGTGTGGCCCGTGAGATGATGTCCCACCTGTGAGAGATGGTAGAAACCCTCCTGATCTCCTCAGCCATCCCGTATCGCCACTATATGTGAAACACAAGTTAGCACTTCACGCCGCCTGTTCATCTGGGCCTCTGAGCATCCACAGCTGGAGTAGCGGGACCAAGTCTCGTTCCACGCTAACGACACCTCCTGTGCCTTATGCAATCCTGTGCAGCAAACACACCAAATCGCGATCACCAAACCCCTACCAACCACATCATCTACCAAGCATCTGCTCTTTGGATACATATCATAACAGCATACACCTAGATGCTATCCGATTTTTCACCAACAGCGTTCCATCGCAGGGCCCCCGCGAGAACCAGCTGCTCGCTCTCCCAACCACAGTATCCGCCTTTGGAGGGGTAATTCGAATCCACCATGGGCAATATCAGCAGCAGGCCTGAGGAGGCTGCTGCGTTATATCTCAGAGACCAAACCAGATGTTCGTATCATACTACAGATCTATCCATACTGTGCTAGCAAGTTCTGACCTGTCCTTAGTAACCATCTCGTCATTGACTGTGACAAATTCTCGACGACGGACAGTCCTGAACGTGATTCCCAATGCATTTCCCGCAACGAGAATATCGGCAACGCGCGACTTAGGGGACAGCAATGTAATAGAATACGTCCAGGTAGGGGCGAAGAAGTTTTCTGAAGTTTGAACCCTGAGTAAACATGGACATCTGCTTACAAGGTTCGCGCAGGATCCTGATTCATTACCTGGTGCCTCGCCGAATTTTCTCATAAAGCTCAACTACGATGACGACCTGACATTTAATTTCACTTTCATCATTCGACAGACATCTCAAACTACGCAAGGAGCTAACGGAGCGCAAGAAGCTACTGGCAGCCTGGCAGATACGGTCGTGAACGGCCTCACATATGTATCAGCATCCACGGCAAAGGAAGTCGAGACTCTAGTGACAAGAGAGTTTCATGCTGACCCGAATCTGCACAAGAATGCAAATGTACAGTTAGTAGGGGATTATTCTACTGGTGGAAGTCAATCAGTATCATTCGAATGGTCTTGGAAATGGAGGTCTCCCAAAGCAACGGAGGACCGAGGTGGCGGGTGGAGAAATAGTTGTAGTGTATGTTGACACACCAAGATGCAATCTGTTGGATGCTAATGTTTCTAGTTTGTCGAGTATGATCCAAGAGCTCATCGACTAAATACGCTTGCGAGTTTCTCGTTCTGGATATCAAGTAAGGAAGCTCAATTTGTGATTTGTCCTCTGTGGTGCTAATCTAATGAACAGGCTCCCAACAATACCTTAGCCAGCCAAACTCACCTTCTCCGCCGTTCAATCTTGCTGCACCTCCCACAAGACTCCGAGTGCCATCCACACAGTCTGTAGAATCACGAATGAGCGGGATCGATATACGGGACTATGACGATCCTCCATCCCCGGCCCTACCGCCAGTGGAGGGGCCGAGCCCGCTGCCCCAGAAGGATCTGGTCAAGGTCGACGTCTCCTGCCAACGGCCTGGCGAAGACATGAGCGCCACTGAAGATGGACCTCTTTTCCGCGCCACGATGAAATCTCTGGAGCAGAAAACAGGGAATATGAAGCAGCGGATGAAGAAGGTGCTGAAGAAAGCTGAGGCGGCACATACGGCGCAGTTAGAATGCAACGAGGCAATTTCTGGATTCATGGAAGCTTTACGCGAAACCTCATCTTCGAATGCCAATGCGGTCCAACCCGCTCTCGAACATTACTTTAACAGAATCGCGCGAGAAATTTTACAGTACGAGAAGCAGAACACTATTAACCTACAGAAGATAATCATCGACCCCCTTACTAAGCTATATAACCTCGACATCAAACAAGCGGAGTCTAAGAAACGAGATTTTGACGAGGAGAGTAAGGATTATTATGCATATGTCTCCCGATATCTTGGGCAGCGCCAGGATTCTCTGAAGCAGAAGAAACGGACCGAGAGTGACACGAAGTATCAAACCAAGCGGAGGAATTTTGAATTGAAGCGCTTCGATTACTCCTCCTTTATGCAGGATCTCCATGGTGGCAGAAAAGAGCAGGAGGTCCTATCGCATTTGACGAAATATGCAGACGCTCAAACGAGGGGCTACTTGGCAGCAGCGAAGAAGATCGAACAAATGTTACCGCAATTGGATGCGTTGAGCGCCGAAGTCCAGAAAGCCGACAAGGAGTTCCAGTATCAGCGTACTGAACGCGAGGAGAAGCGTCGAAATTTGGAAAAGAGTACTGTTACGTACGTCGAGCCAGAGACAGTGCCAGCTGTTGGTGCCATGGCTACAG
This sequence comes from Proliferodiscus dingleyae, assembly GCA_003988795.1. Classification (NCBI taxonomy): domain Eukaryota; kingdom Fungi; phylum Ascomycota; class Leotiomycetes; order Helotiales; family Lachnaceae; genus Proliferodiscus; species Proliferodiscus dingleyae. Next base: position 660,506 of record QYAK01000013.1, on the reverse strand, counting down.
TATCGAGTGGGGGAGCATACACTTCCGATTCTGAACTTGGCAGATCTGATAGCACGGCTTCTACTTTGAAACCTGTCTCTACGAACGGTACATCCATGACGCAAGCTACTAATGGTGGCATATCCGAGTTCTCTCGCTCTCCAGGCAGTCTAACTTCTGGCATTGGATCTATGTCGAGCCCTGGTGGTAACTCGAAATTCAGAGGCATTCGAGATTTGGAGGAAAAAGACCATTCGCTTATCTCAGGTAGCGAGAAATTCGGCGCTCAGCGAAAGGAAGGTCTCCTATGGGCACTTAGCAAGCCTGGCAGCCATGTCGATCCTAGGGGTTTGAATAAGCAGGCCTGGCATAAGTATGTTGTATTAGCCATTCTATAGGATTGAGTAACTAACTGTGTACAGATTTTGGATTGTTGTAGATGCCGGAAAACTGTCCGAGTATAATAACTGGAAACAAAGTCTAGATCTTCATGCAGAGCCGATTGACCTTCGCATGGCTTCTGTTCGTGAGGCACGCAATCAGGAGCGACGGTTTTGCATAGAAGTGATTACACCCCATTTCAAACGAGTATATCAAGCAACTTCAGAAGAGGATATGAACAGTTGGATATCAGCTATTAACAATGCTATCCAGAGTGCTGTGGAAGGACGAGACATAAAAGAATCCACCCGTCCGGCTCCACAATCTGAGCATCACTCGATCCGTAAGGACATTGGCTCTATTCTGACCGGCAAGAGTTCGTCCATGGGCCATGGATCTCACCAGAACAGTACTGCTGCCAATAATGTGTTTAGGCGGACAACTGTTGGTGCGAGACCGGCATACACTCGTCAGGGAAGTAATGATCTTGGCGAAAACCCTGATAAGCTGCTTCAGCTGCTGAGAGAAGCTGACCAAGGCAATTGCTGGTGTGCAGACTGTGGCTCAGGAATCAAGACAGAGTGGGTATCCATTAACTTGGCAATTATTCTGTGCATCGAATGCAGCGGTATTCATCGATCTCTTGGGACACATATCAGCAAAGTCCGGTCGCTTACGCTCGACATCAATTCTTTCACCACTGACATCGTCGAACTACTTCTCTTGGTCGGAAACCGTGTTTCAAACATGGTTTGGGAAGCAAAGCTGAACCCAGCCAACAAGCCCACGCCTCAAGCCACCCGTGAGGAGAGACTCAAGTTCATTACGGCGAAATATGTTGACAAGGCCTTTGTGGAGCCGATTTCGTCAACGTTATCTCGCTACACAACAGCTGATGAGACACTCCTTGCCGCCATCAAAAGGAATGATATCCAGCAAGTTATTTACGCGTTGGCTTTGAAAGCGAATCCGAATGTCTCGGATAAATCAAGGGGCACTCATTCTGTGTTCTTAGCTTTGGCAGCAGCGGATCCAGCTCAGCCTTCTCCGGTCGCTTCTTCTGGGAAGCCTGAGCCTACTGCCAAGGTAACACCATTTCCCATTGCAGAAATGCTTGTGCAGAATGGGGCGGAGATCCCCGCATCATTGCCTGCCTTCCCACTGAGTCGAAGTGCGACTCTTTATGTTGATCAGAAGAGCGGTCGAGGGCCACCATCCAACGATACTCTGGGAGCACTTCCCATGATAGGCTCAGCAGACAGGCAGAAGGAGAAGGAGGCCAGGCTGCAGAAGCGGGTCAGTGCAGGTGGGCGTCTGACTAAAGCGCCCATTCCCGAGCGGTGATGGATGGGAGACACTTAGTCTTATGATTGATGTAACGATTGGGAGATACCAAGGGAATGGATGCATAAATGGTCGGCGTTGGGAATTTTCTTCACTGTTGGGTTGCATTGCTGGGGAGGTAAAGTACTTGAGGGTTCTAAGACCCCTCAGCTGTATAGTATAGTACATAGGCGGATGAAGCGTGGTGTGAAATCGCTCGAGTTGGAAAGCACCCCACAGTTATGGCGCGCAGATAGTTGGGAATAATATTAATGGATTTCATCGACATGAACTCTGGAAATAGTTCATCTAGTAAGTCTTGACAGTACAGTACCTTCGTAGTCCTGGTTTAGACTAGTTTGATGACCTCTCACGAAGTTTATAGCAGCCAGGGTCTTTCCTCTGGCTCTGGGTATGTCTGTCAGATTGTGGAGTGCAGTAGGGGCTGGAAAATCTGCCACGAGCGGAAAAGGAAGATCGAGCGGGAGCGGGGAGAGAGGGCGGAGGCGGAGCGGGAAGAACTCGTGTCTGCACAATGAGGTCAGTCCTCCAAGCACGTGCTGTCCGATCCTCAGTTTCACGGAAAAAGATATGAAGTTGGAAAGTGGGAACCCGGCAGTTGGCAGTTGGCAGTGACGATGTGGTAGCCAAGGAAACGGCTCATCCCTCTCATTGAACAATTCTCCTTCTCTGCGGCCTGTTCTAATTTTGAAAGAGAAAAAAAGGGCCCCGCCACCAGCTGCAACTACCAGCGCGAGCTACACGATTAACCTCTCACTTGCTCCTTGGCAAAAGCTTGGTTTGCTCGCGCATTGGTCTCGCATTCGCAGCCTTCTGCCCCGCTCCTCTCATATCTCCTACGATTCCGACTGGAATTCAGAAGTTGAGCTGCATCTCGAGCTCTAGCAGCTGCATTGTCGCAAATCGAACGCCGTGTACTGTACTCGTCCGGGCTGGCAAGTCGAGGAGCCGCTGTCGAGGCAACCAAGTAGCTTTCGCTGACATCCGCGCATCAGCTTATCGGAATCTGTCAGCTCCTCTGTGGAGAGCGTAATATATTGTTCTCACGTCTAATCCTTCTTCGAAAGCGCTGAACAGTTCACAGGCGCAAACGCAAACGCAATGTCTGAACAAGAGAAAGCACCCAGCCAACCCAATGGCCAGAGCGACGGTGCGCCAACCACTGCGCAAAATGGCGACACAGAGAAGCAGGGCAAGATCGAGAAGACCAAGGAGAAAGTAAACACTCAGAAGCAAAAGATGAAAGATAAGAAGGAACCAGCCGGCGGCTTTGACGATACGCCCATTCCCTCGGCGCGCGACGGCTACACTGTCCGCTTTACCTTCCACCGTGCGGAGAACCTCCCGATGTCAGATCTGAACTCACGATCCTCGGATCCCTTCATCATGGCGACGCTGACATCAGCGCTGCCCAAGAGACACAAGGAAGATCCCGATATGGTAATCAGAACGCCAACAATTCATAAGAATATAAATCCAGAATGGAACACTCATTGGGTTGTGGCTGGCATACCGTCAAGTGGCTTCCGCTTAAAGTGCCGACTGTATGATGAGGATCCTGCCGATCACGATGATAGGCTGGGCAATGTGACGATTCATGTGAACCAAGTCGGTAACAACTGGAGGGGAATCCGAGAGGAAGAGTTTGATATCAAGAAGCGTATGGGCAGCAAAAGAGCGTATATGATCCGGGGATGTGCTGCTATGCTGAGTAGCAATGTACATCTCAGTGGACGCCTGTACGTCAGTGCTGAACTTCTGGGCGAGTCTGAGCCTCCTCATGGACGTATGTACACCATTGGGGACACCTCGTGGATGAAGCATTATTCGCCTATGATAGGACGACTCGCAGGAACCAAAGCCCCTGGAACTGATCAGGGGGAAAAGAAAAAGGCTGAAAAATATGAGTGAGTATCTTTTTGATGTTTCCAACTCAGAAGTGCCTTGTCCCTAACGATAGCAGCTTCCAAGCAAACCAATACCAGCTTCAAGGTCCTGTTCCAGCAGAGCTCTATCACCGCTTTGTTGAGTTCAAGCCTTTCGTCAAAGGCATGTTCTCCAAAGCTGGCTTGCGAGGCCGCGTCCTTAACAAAGCCCTCCATCACCAACACGCGCGCGTCTATAATTTCTCCAACAGCACCGAATATGGGACCGTAGCCCCGCGCTCCAAAGATGCCTCCCTTCAATTTCTCAAAATGGTCCACTACGACGAGGGCGGGCGCATCTTCACCTATGTTCTTACACTCGACGGTCTCCTACGTTTCACTGAGACGGGCAAAGAATTCGGCATTGACTTGCTCAGCAAGCATACAATGCACAGCGATGTGAACATCTACATTGCATGCTCTGGCGAATTTTTCATTCGCAGACTGAAGCATCCGCATGAGAGTACTGATGCGCCAGATCAAGAAACACACCCCACAGCCGACCTACCCGGCGGTCCGCCAAATAGCCCTCCACCGGAAAGACCAGAGAACTACGAGTTAGTTATCGACAACGATTCCGGCACCTATCGTCCCAAGGGTGATCTCCTCCCAAAGTTGAAGGAATTTCTCAACACCAACTTCCCCGGCTTGCACGTCGTGGTGAAAGAATGCACAGATGATAAGCTCGGCAAGATGAAGGAGCAGCAGAGAGAGCGAAAGAAGAAGGAGGGTAAGAATATGATGGTTGTGCAGGGCAGTGATGATGATCTTAGCAGCAGTGATGAGGAGGCTCTGGATGGAGTGAGGAAGAAGAGCGGGAGGCAGAGAGCATTCGACGCCTTGGAGGATCCGAGGCAGGCTGCCAAGGATCTCGTTCCAGGGGAGAAGGGGAGAAAGGAGAGAGAGGAGAGGGAAGAGCAAGGAGATAAGGTTGAGGTTAATGGGGAACGCAGCGGGTTGTGATTTTAATTGGATCGCGTCTGCAAAGCGGTCTTTCGATTAGGGGTTTTCTCCTATTGTGCTTTGTTCATTGAGGGTATATTTTCAGCAGATATCTTAGGTTTCCTCATACGGCGAGTGGTATTTTGATATATGACAGGCACTCATAGCTAGAGTACCTGTCTCTTGTGGCGGCTGATCTATTCTTGGGGAAGGTCATGACCATGCCAATTTTCTTGGTCTGTGTACTGTACATTGCTGTATCTTTATAATGAACGTTCGTCACGCGTCTTGATCTAGGCACTGGAAAATCTAGTGGTTTCAAATCTCGATTTCTTCAAGGTTCTTCCAGTGAGGTATTGCCTCGCATTCATGTTTCCGTTCAAGCCGACCATCAAGGCAGGCCGGTCTTCTCATCTCTATACATACATACATAAAATCTACCCTACAAGCGCTCGCCGGCGCTAAAAAGAAACCCGGCAAAGTGCAAAGAATGGCAACGCTGGCATTAGAAAACGTAAGATGATCAGACTCGCTAAATATTAGACACGAAAGTCTTACTTCTACCATGAAAACCGCAGAGAATTCATGAATGCGCAGGAACTGGCGTTTCTGCCGGTGTTTCCACGGGTGTTTCCCCGGGCGCGAAGATTGTCTCGACTACTTCCCCAGGACCAGTGATAGGACTGAAAGCGTCTACCTCTTCGATCTCGTCTTCATCCTCTTCCTCGATACCAGTGATCTCGCCGCTTCTCCTTCCAACTGCGCTCGCACTCCTGCTGTGACTGCCCGCCCTCCGGTCTGGGGTTGGGGACGAGGAGGTGGTGTTGAGGCTGGGCCCTTTGAAGATGTTCTTCTTCCGTTTCGCGAAGACTAGACCACCGGAGGCGAAGGCGCCATCATTGGCCCAGGACATGCCCTCATTAAAGGATGAGATGGGCGGCTGGCGCACGACGCGGATGTTTGAGGGGAAAGTAGAGGTTGTCGGGGTCGCGGGTAAGACTTTGACAGAGTGGTGAGGGGAACGGGTGGGGATGGAGGCTTTGGACATGGACCCGGAGCCATTAGAGGATGTAGAAGAGGCTTTGGAGTGTGTGTGGTGGTGGTGGTGGATTGTGCGGATGGAAGAGACAGAGGAGGACGTCGATTTGCGGCCGCGGAGACCTGCACCAGTACTGGAGCGGCGGAAGGTGGATCGTGGCGTTAGGGGCGCAGGAGATATGGAGTGTCGCTTATTCCTAGGCGTAGCATAACTGTTTTGAAGCATTGGAGAGCTTTGAGAGTTTGGTTCTAAAGTAGGTCTTGCTGGAGGCGTTTTAGAAGTAGCAGGCCGCGGACTGGGTTCCTTTTGTCCTGTCCTCGAGCTTCCGTTTGACTTTTGAGTAAGATCTGGTGTAGACCGACTCATCTTCTTCCCCGGAGACTTAGCACGCTTGGCATTGTCTAGAAACCAGTGCTTCCAATGAGCGAGCTGGTTCATAAAGGCATGCTGATGCCTCCTCCTCTGAGGTCGTTGTGGCGCTCCGTTGGGAGGTGGACTTAGAAGGTCATGATTAGATGTGACTAGTTGTAATGTACTCCCTCGTGACCGTGCTCCTCTAATAGTTCCTTCCTTCGGAGGGGGGATAGGCCGTCGATGCCTTGACGAACTTGCTGAGCGTATGAAGTCCTTCTCAATCGGCGGAGGAGGAGTTCTCACTTCGGGTGAGTCTAATTGCGAGTTTTCCGGTAGCCCAGGAAGGTCCGTAATGATGAGTTCGGGATAATGCGCACTTCGCCTCTCCTTCCTGCCTCTACTTCTGGGTGGATCGGACAGTTTGATAATTTGGCCTTCCTCATCAACGCCTTGCAAAGTGGGAGCCAATCTCTCTAAACGACTGCTAGCAGCACTCAGCCTGCGAGAAGCTCGGAGTTCAGCGTCTTTTTCTTTGCGCTTTCGTTCCCTCCTAATCTGTTTGCGCTCTTCTTTCTCGATGAGCAGAGACCACCAGCCTGCCAAGGCATCACATCTTTGAGCTAGGACATTCTCAATAACTTTGTCAATGTCTACCCCAGCGCTCCGCATTCGCTCCAAAGTCTCCTTTTCTAAAGGCGTCGTGAAAGGTGCAGGCTGCTGAAGCTTCAGAATAGCCTGCTGCTCGGGTGCGTGCTCTGCCAAGAACGGATGTTTCAATATGTCAGACAACGTTGGTCGGAGCAATGGTCTCTTTGAAAGCAAAATACCCAACAAAGAGCGGGCGTCAGGAGTTATATAATCTGGCCATTTAGGTTCCGTGGTAAGGATCTTAGTTCTCGTCTCGTTGTCCTCGTCCTCGTCGAACGGCAGCTCTCCGCAGAGCAAGGCATATAGTATTACTCCTAGACTCCAGACATCAACCTTCTCGCCAGCATACTTTTCTCCTTTCAACATTTCTGGAGCACTGTAACAGACAGTGCCGCAAAATGTCTGAAGGTAGCTAGCTTTCCCCTCATATTCTCGTGTGAATCCAAAATCGACCAACTTGACATTCTCATGCTTATCGAGGAGGATATTTTCGAGTTTGAGATCTCGGTGAACGCAAGACAGATTATGGACGTATGAGACTGCTCCGACTAATTGCGTAAAGATTTTCTGCACTTTCTCCACTTCTAACCGTCCCTGCTTCAGCAGATAGTTGTATAACTCGTCACCTAGGACTCATCAGTGAAGGGATCCTCTAGTGCGAAACTTTTCCTTTACCAGGGCAATATTCCAAAACAAGCCAGACCAGATTCTCCGTCACAATCACTTCATATAATCTAGCTATATGCGGGTGTAAAAACTGTCGATGGTGGTGAATCTCTCGCGCTAGGTTCGAATCATCTTTATGCGCAGATTTGAGGACGACCTGCGGCATCAGTCCAAATATCCTCCTACAGGGTTTCATTGAAAACCTACTTTAGAACCATTTGTAAGTCTATGATGTGCCAGATACACCTTGCCGAATGATCCTTTCCCGATTAAACGTCCCAGTGTGTAATTCCCAACGGACCGCAGGTCTTTCGACGAGAACTCTCTGTGGAGGAAAGTGTTAGGATATTGTCCGAGCATACTCGTAGGATGGCACATACTCCAATAACTCATGATACGAATTGGCAAGCTGTTTAAACAATTTGTCAGCCGTCTAATCCCGCATAGCAATTCTAACTTGTACCCTTTGGTATCAAAGGTTGAAGGATTTACCTTAGCTTTCCGTACTTGCGAATCGGCCTTCTGCTTCGCCGTCTGCATACCCAGTCACCGTTCGCACCCACCAGCTACTGTAGTACCAAGGGCTGCACTGAGCTCTGTCATTCAAGAGCCGTTTGTCGTGCCGGTGCGCGCTGCGTTATTCAAGGAGCCTGCGCGTGGTCGCGGCGGGGAGATTTCTGTAATGTGACAAGAGGGCGAATCACTTTGCTTGAGCATTGACCATTCTCTACAGTAGGGCGGAGCTCCGGTGAACAAGCAATCGTGAATTACGGGGAAGATAAAAGGTCGAAGGAGTCGGCTTTTCGTTACAAGTTGGGTGGTTAGCCAGGCCAGGGTCTCCTGTTTCTTGCATTTGGTGATCCATCGAACGGCCCGCATTTCGCTTATGTACCCAGTCTATAAGAGGCCGAGTTATTGAAGCCATAACGAGAGGCCTGGACGACTAAAAATCTGTCTGAAACCAAGTTTATGTATTGAACATTCGAATTGAATATTCATTGTTCTCTCTGCGGTAGACTTACCTACCCAGGTCTACCAGACTCGCAAGCCGAAGAGTCATTAGGATGCAGTATTTTACATGATATTGACCCTATTCTACAGGTTATGTTTGCAGTTGTAGCCCTCCGCAGCCTTAATCTAGCTTTGGAAACTGCGTCTCTTACTCCTAGTAGGATCTTGCGATATTGAGCGGGTGGGAATTCAAATTTTAAAAATATTTGCGAGCAGGATGAAGTGAATCTAGTCCACTGATCGAAAAAAGCATCATGATAACAGAGGCCGCCGGTCACCATCATTTCTCCTTGATTTCCTCTTGATTTTTTGAGAATCCTGGTGGCCTATTGAGTGCTTAACCAGCGACAAAATATCGATACGTTAGGCCATCGTCCAACCGCATCTGATGGGCTGATGAAACAAATCCTTGGTCATCCAAATCTTTCAATCGATATCAAGTCCGGTCTGATATTTAAAGTTATCTTTCATATCGTCTCTTCTCTAATAGTACATGAGATCATAAGCCAATCAATTGACCTGCGTTCCATAGCCCCGAATCCGATCCGCGCTGTGATAAATGATTAGTCTTAAATCTACCAAAGGGTATACTCTGCAACTTACAACGCCCAACTTTGCTTCTCCAGCTTTTCATTCTCCTTCAATTCGATCCCATCTTTGGTCACCACCGCAATAGAATAGTTGTCTAAACTTCTTGCATCTCTGTAGAACAGAACCTTCATGCTCTCCTTCACTGCCTCCAACGCTTGTTCCTTAGTCAACTGAGCAGCAGTCTCCTCGTCGGGAGCCACCTTTCTCAGGATTGGCTGAGCCAGATGTGCACCAAAACCAGTAGCCAAACTTGGCGAACTGAAGGTTGTACCCAATAGATCTGCGCTTGCCAAGAATGGTTTGTCCTTTCCATCTAGCCCTGCGACGAGGATCTGGTTCCATAAAGGATTGAAATCTGATCGGCGCTTGTAGAAGACTTTTGACAGGTAGGTGTGGAGGTTATGAGCATTGAGGGTGTGTCCCGAAGAGCCGTAAGCTTCCTCAGTGTCGAGAGAGTTCAGTAATCGATCTAGATATTGCATGTCCGAGACGTCACCACCAAACCCAACGACAGAAGTCTCGGCAAACTTTCGAAGACGCTTGACATCGGTAAACCGGGCAAGGGAACCATAAGATGCTATTTGCGAGTAGAGAGATCAGCTAATGCTCGGCTCGAGGCCTACTCAGAAGTCAACAAACCTAGATTATCGGCAGCGATAACAACACCGTCCTTGAACTTTAAAGCAACTACTGAGGTACCGGTAACAATAGGTTGTGAAGTGTGTTGATTTGGTCCCTGGCTCTGAAGGTATGAGCTGTCGTAAGGGCCGTAAACATCGTCCCTAGGCTAGACAGAGGTCAATAAGCTGGAACAAGAAGATTTGGAACAGGCTACGCACACGTCCCCAGGCTTGCGGAAGATGATTCATCACGTAGTAAAGGTATGTTATGAACGATGAAAGGCCGTTGAAGTTCAAGAAAAGTTGCGCGGGTATCTTGAGGTTTGGAGGTTTGAAGTGCCGTTCGAGGTCAATCGTAGGCAGGAGCTTGACGCGGAAGCTCAGGCGAACGCAACTGTGGAGCTCCCAGCGCGCTAGTGCTTTTACTGCTGCAGGGTGGAACTCCATCTGTAGCCCTACCTTGATCATCATTCACCACCATTATCACAATTACCATGGCTGGGCTCGTCAGCTATGGAACCAGTGATGAGGATGAAGATGTGCAGGATAATACAGACCAGCGAGAGGTACGTGGGCGCTAACATTGAAATGCGCCCACAGCTCTTTACTGACTTTCTGGATAGAAAGTAGATGCAGCTCAAGTTAAATCTAAGGCAAATGGAGCTACTTCTGGTAAGTCTCTCAAATATTCATGTTCTGGCCTAATGTTTTATTTTTTTTTTAGAAATACAACCAAAAGGCAACACAAAGTCAGCACGGCTAGCTGGCAATACAGGTCCTACAAATTTTCCCATCGAGCCAGATAGACCTGTCGCTGGTCCAATTTTGGGTCCATCTATTCCCACAAACGAATCCTTCCCTATCGACGAGTTTCCAGGAGAAGAGATAGAATCGGGGGATTTGCCTCAGTCGCCCTACTCTGCAAGACGAGCTCTCCTAAGAGACCTCACATTGCCAACTGTACCAAACTACGACATTCCCCCTTCACCTCCAGGTTCACCTGTGACAAGCACAGATACAAAGTTCAAACATTTTCTTGAGCTGAAAAAGCAGGGTGTTCACTTCAACGAGAAGCTTGCCAAGTCATCAGCGCTCAAGAATCCAAGTCTTATGCAGAAGCTCGTGGATTTTTCAGGCATTAGTGAAGCGGACCAGTACGTAACGACTCTACCAAGAGATATTTGGAACCCGAACATATTCCCTGAATACGGGTATAAAGAAGAACTTGCTAAAAGCCAACAAAAGATTTTGAAGAGAAAGGAGGATGAGAAAGCCAGGGGTCAGAGAGACAGTGTAGATTTTATCCCAGCATCTACTCCTAGCGAAGGTATCGGTCGAACTGGCGCGCCAGGGTCCGGAGGAAAATCTGTTCAAAAGAGCGCAGCAGAAAGGGTTATGGCGGGGCTTGACAGAAATCATTCGAGTTCACCACGTGTACAAGGCGTGAAACGGAAGTCAAGGTTTGACACCTGAAAGAGGCGTCTATGAAAAGTACGACAAAAGCTGGGCTGGGTGAAAGCAGAAGTGCGTCTCGCAAAGTCTGGATATCAAGGGTAGCCTGATGCTTTTGGCTTGGTAGATTTGGTGGGATACCGCCTATGATAGTTTGCTATATAGCAGGGCTATCTCCATGGCGAGCATTGAGGTACACGGGGATCAGGAGTTTGGAGAGGACCAGGCCGTATCACGAGGGTCATCAGCCTCTCGTCACCACTTTGGCATCAGCCTCTGAGGTTCGATCACGCGCTTGGGTCACGAGCTGACGCCCCGGTAGACGCGAGAAGCGCGTTCAAATCCAAGTCATGTAGACCCCGATAGTTGTAGCACCAGACCGACGAAAGTCTCTGGCGACAAACAGCATCCAATTTAGCTAGCTAGGGTAGATTTGCCCCTCGAGTCGAATCAGTTCGTGAGTGCCAGTCGACAGGCTGGCGGGTCTCCATTCCTTTTGCGCGAAACTTAAAAGCTTCGCTGCCCCCACCAAGGTTGAGTCCAGCCGTCCACTATTGATATTAATAATGACCACCGCACTCCCTGCCGCGACATAACGTCTCGGTCCTCGATTTCCAGCCCAGCTTTTGCTGCATGAACTTGCACTCCACGGAAACGGTGCTTGGACCTCTGGCTGCCACTCAAAAAGCGCCCCCAGCTGTCAGCCCCTCGGACGTCGCGGGTTGTGGCCTAGACTTGGAACCTGGACCTCGATTCGGCTATTGTAGATTTCAAGATTCGCCGTCCATCGAACTTGGCATCTGCGTGCATTGCTTCATCATACCATATCCTCGAATAGATTGCGCTGAAGCAGACGAGTTTGCTGATTTGCTGTTGCTACTCGTGCGAATAGATTACTCGGTGTTGCGAGGAAAGCTCAGTGGTCTGTCTGCCTAGCTTAAGGGATCTTCTCCTTTCTCTTTTGCGAATTGGCGAGTTCCTGCCTGGAGAACAATGGCTCCACGTGGAGAGAAGACGCAATTGAAACGGGGTCGAGTAAGTTTGGTTTCGACGATTTTACTATTTTGGCAATGTAGAACCGAGGCTGATCAACACGAATAGGGCGCAAATTCAGAAGATCGAGACATCAAGAAGCCTCGACGTAGTCAACGATTATCACAGACTCACAACGACAATCCAAAGACGCCAGTATCTAATAAGCAGCAGCTTCCTTCTCCCGTCACTAAAGAACATTCAAACGAGTCGAGTGCGAGTGATGCATATAAAGAGTTGACGGCAAGTCCTCCAGAAGGACGGCCGAGTCAAATCAGACACCGCGATAATGCATCACCTGTGTTTTCCTCTCCACCACAAGAAACTCAAGCATTCTCTCAATTCGTCTACCCGACATCTGCACTGTCAGATGAAGTGGAGGATGAGGCCAAGGAGGGGGTGTGGGGTTATCTGCTCCCACTGGATCCGAAATATGGGGAAACAATGGTACTGAAAAAGCGCAGTGCCTGCCCCCTTCCAGGCAGTGCATGCTTCAATAAGTCGCACAGACACGGAGACGCCACGAATCTCGAGCGGGAAGAGGAAGCTTATGAAGAGACTAAGAAGCAGGGTATTGCATCTGGCGGATACTTGATTGGCCGACATCCAGAATGCGGTATGTAACTCGGCTGACCTAGGAATACATGACTGATGTGATATGAATAGATCTGATCATCGATGAGCCGATTGTCTCGAATAGGCATTGTCTCATCTTTACTGAGAATAAAGGCAACGATACTATAGCAGTTGTAGAGGATCTTTCGAGCAATGGAACTTTTATCAATGAGGCCATACTTGGAAGAAACAAACGACGAGAGCTCAAAGATCAAGATGAGATCACTGTACTGGACGGAGCGCGATTCGTCTTCAGATATCCGAAGAACAGAGAAACGAGCGGCTTCCTGCAACAATATACCCTTCTGGAGAGGCTTGGAAAGGGCCATTTCGCGGAAGTCTTCCTGTGTGTTGAAAAGACCAGCGGGCAACGTTATGCGGTCAAAATATTCACAAAGCAAAGTGGCACTGAAGAGCGGTCAAAAACGGAAGGCCTACAACAAGAAATAGCGGTCTTGATGGGTGTCAGTCACCCGAATATGCTGTGCTTGAAAGACACGTTTGATGAACCCAATGCAGTTTACCTTGTCCTTGAACTTGCCTCCGAAGGAGAATTATTCAATTGGATAGTAATGAAGCAAAAGTTGACTGAGGATGAGACAAGAAAGGTGTTTGTTCAACTCTTCCAGGGTGTCAAGTATCTAGTAAGTGTAAGCCCCATGGCACTCAATCTCCCTCTAACAGGTTGTAGCACGAACGAGGCATTGTTCATCGTGACATCAAACCGGAGAATATACTCCTTACCGACAAAAATCTTCACGTGAAGCTAGCAGACTTTGGCCTAGCAAAGATCATCGGAGAGGCATCATTTACGACTACACTATGTGGGACACCAAGTTATGTCGCACCAGAAATCCTCGAGGACAGCAAACATCGCCGCTATACGCGAGCAGTTGATGTCTGGTCTCTTGGTGTTGTTCTCTACATCTGTCTATGTGGTTTTCCTCCTTTCTCTGACGAGCTTTACACCCGCGAAAACCCATATACGCTTACGCAACAAATTAAAATGGGCCGCTTTGATTATCCGTCGCCCTACTGGGACTCAGTTGGCGATCCAGCACTCGATCTCATCGACCGTATGCTTACCGTCGATGTCGATAAACGCTATTCAATTGACGACTGCCTCGAGCACCCCTGGGCAACACAGAAAAGCATAAATATGAATGACAGTACGGATGGCTTAGTTGGCGGCTTGGCTGGTCTGGATTTCAGCAAGAGGAAGGTCGCACGAGAGCGTACGATGCTTGCTAGTATAAATGAGGTAAAGGTCAGCCGTGTGATTGAGCTCGATCCGAGTAAAGAGCCGGTCAAGGTTTACGTGAAGAATCCGAACGCCAAGATATATCAGAATAAGGTCAACAACTCCAGGGCTACGAATGGAAAAGCCGATCCGAAAGCACGGTCTCCGAAGCAAGAGGAGACCCCGTCCCACTCTAGAGACCCCAATGAATTTATGGGACTTGGAGGCCGGGGGGACCAGGAGCTTTTCGGGCATGAGAACAGTATCTACTCGCCTACTATAGTAAAATGAGCATTGCTTCTTAGCCTTGTCATATTACTTTTCAGGATGCAATTATCTTCATGCGTTGTCACGATTACCTAAGTGCCTAATCACGTTATATGTACATAAGCATTAGGGATACTGGGACTGTGCAAAAAGCAATGGTGGTATACTTGATTACTAGTTTAGGATCTGAAGAGTAGGTGAATGCGCCTGTTATACCTTTTAATATATATAAATATGACGCTACCAACTAGCCAAAGACTTTCTTACAGCTTGTTGATTGATACCTAGTTTTTTGATCCAGCCATGCAGTTCTTTGATTTGTAGTGTGCATTCGTTTCCATCAGTCTCGCACACAGGGTCACGAAATGTTTTTGTATCTTAACATACAGCCCACATAGTTGCTATCCGAGTTCTTGTGCTCCAGCTTGACACCAGGTCTCAACTACTATATATCTCCATTCAAGATTGTGCTGCTCATCTGATCAAGATATTAGCCGAATCCCGATTATGTTGTCAAGGTGGGCAGGCTGTTTTGAACGTCGGCTAGCTCAAGAGTCGGTTTTTTGCGAATGAAGCGTCGCTAGACGTACAGAGAGCATGGCTACGTGAGTATAGGCAGGCATGAAGCCACTGAGATAGTAAAAGGTCCAGACAACGGTTTGAATTTTCCATTAATCTGGTAGCTATGAAAGAAGGGCAGGTCATTCTTCAAATGGAGTCAACTCTTTCTATGCATTCCAGATAGCAATTCTTCCATCAACACCGCTCGCTAAATTTCGTCAATGTCTTTCCTTGAACAGGGTGGCTTCGAAGTACTTACTGCTGAATTTTCTCACTTTTCCACCTGAACCCTCGTAGACACGGATTGTACTGATGGTATTCTGATGAATTGTCTTCAACTGTGTATCATCTTTAGTTTTCCCCTTCAAGTCCATTTGTTTGAACATATTGAAGGCAGACTCTTCTCGGGCATCCCCAAGTCCCGGTCGACCCTTCGACTCCAAAGATCCACTGAGGTGCCATCCACCTTCACTTCCTTTGAAGCGATAAGCCTCACAATCATACCCTGCCGCTATAATTTCGCTTTCACCATTCCATATGAGGCTCATAAATGGTAGCAGCTGAGTACTGACACTGACTACGGCTCTTGGGGGCTGATCTGCACCATTAGGATAGACGACAGTGATACTGCTATCATGAGCAGCAAAAGCGAGAACGTCACCACTAGGGGAGAATGAAACCGCATGAACCCAGCCAGCCGAGTTATTCAAGTACTCTCCACAGATAGTGTTGAAAGGCAGACGCTCTCCCCAAACGCCTGGTTCAGGTCTGGCATCAACACCTTTAATGAAGCTCGAGAAGACCCTAGCATGTGCATCTGTAGAACCAGCAGCCAACAGAACAGAGTTAGGATGCCAAGCTACGGTAGTTATCGTGCTCCGGATGGGCTTCTTGATATGCTTCGACACCCACCAGTCATTCTCTTCTTCGAAATAGCAGACAGCAATGACCCTCGCACCGGATCCTACTGCAAATTTCGTTTCGGAAGGTGACCAACGCACAAAGGTAGCCGCACGATTGATTCGAAGAAGGACAAGTGTTGGCTTATAGCCAGTAGGAGAGGGTTCCCAGACCAAAGCATTTCGATCTATGGGTAACAGTCAGCATTTATAACAGAATACATTTGGAAAGATCGGATACCTTGAGAACATGTCACGATTCTTCCACTACTTAATGCAATGTCAACACTGGTAACAGTCTTGTCATGGCCTTTGAGCTCGTCCTTGAGCTTGAATCCAGATCCAGTCCGTCCATAGAGCTCAACACTGGAGTCACGAGCAACAGCCAACGTCTGCTTGTCGGCGGAAAATGAATGGTCCGCAATAGGATGGTGGAAAAGGTGATGGACTTCAGGAGCAGCCATTTGAGCAGTTGTTTCTTGATAGGAGGAGCTCTCTACTATCAAGTGAGATGTGAGGGTGTGAAAATTAGTTGTCAGAGTTGACGTTGAGTTGAGCTCCAGTAGCGGGGTTGTCGCTAGATCGTCCAAGGCTGAAGTTTTGGGCAACACCTCAATGATTTCTTGGGCTCACGTCTTCTCCCCGCAACTTTACGCCTACTACCTCAAGATGCAGGACAGAAAAGTCCCAACCTATCCGCCAAATCAATCGTGAGTCATATGATTTATTTGAGTGAAATTTGGCTAATACGCTGCAGACTCTACGTCGCCAACCTACCCACGACAAAGATTCAGAAAGAGGACCTGCGAAGAGCTCTGTATACTCTTTTCGCTACCTATGGCCCCGTCCTCGATGTAGTAGCTCTACGGACCGAGAAGATGCGTGGCCAGGCGCACATTGTTTATCGTGATGTCCAGACTGCGACTCAGGCAATGAGATCGCTACAGGGATTTGAGTTCTTTGGCCGTGAAATGGTGAGATCTTTCTCTCTGCGCTCATGACGAAAGCTAATTGGTGTTCTTGGGTAGCAAATACAATATGCAAAGTCAAAATCCGATATTATTGCGAAGTTGGACGGCACTTTTAGGATGCCGTCTGCTGCAGCTGGTGCTGTCACAGCGACTGAGTTACAGCAGAGTATCTTCAACGGTCCGCCGTCTGGTGCCATTGCCTCGCAAGCTTCTGGTCCGACATCCACTACGTTAAAACCACCCCCACAGAGCGTCGATCAAGCTATGGAAGATGCAAGAAGCCCAGCAACCAGCACGGCTGGGCAGAAAAGAAGGCGAGAGGAAGAGGAAGAAGAGGATGACAGTGAGGAGGACGTTGCAATGGAAGAAGACAGCGATGACGAGTGATAATGGCGCAACAATGTTGTACATTAGAAGGCGTTTGGAGTCAAAAGAGCTAAAGGTTATCAAAAGTATATGGAAAAGCCAGAGATACCAGATAGAGGGGGTGTGATCATGACTTCTCTATCAGGAGGTTTACAATTCTATTCGCTTCGGCGTTCCTTCTCTAATCTATCTTCCAACGATTTAGTGTAACTAAATTAGGATGACACTCGTACATCTTCCACTGCCATCTCAGGTGGCAGCCACAGTCCCACACAGCCCCCTACTAGCCCAAGCCAGGTCATAAGATAATGGCTCATTTCACAATCAAAACCCTCCATTGCCTCCTTTGTCTGGCATGGATGAATGAAGAAGGCCGGAACATCTGTAACGGGATGGGGCTGCAAGAGCGTTGAGCATTGTATATTTGTAAATATGTGTCGGAAGAGGAGCAACTCACTGCAGCAGAGATTCCACCAGTGAAACCGGCAGCGCGTAATTGACTTTTATATTCAGCGGGAACAAGGTATCGATAAACAGATTCCAAGTCGAATGCAGGCTCTCCCATAGGTAGGTCATGTAGTGTGAACCATAATGTAGGCATCCTGTAAGTAGGATGTAGATGGACCTCATAAGTCACATATGACTGATGTGGGTGGAGGCTATATTGGGGAGGATCACCATTACCCATAGCTTGGTTCTGATGGTGGAGTGCCTCCTAGGATATGCGTCAACAATGAATCCACTGACCCGCATGCTTACATTCAAGATACTAGGAAAGGAGCATTTACCATATCCGCGTCTTCATTGAGCATCAACATGTCAATATCTCCTCCGATGTTCTCATTGACGTCTTTATTTAGCTTCCCAAAAGCCAGTGAGAGGTCGTCATCTTCTTCAGGAAGTTGAAGCAGTCGGAGTATCTCAATGTATGAGCCACCAGTCGTTGCGATTCTTCTCGAGCGGATTTTGAAAACTCTTCTTGTCGGTCCCAGCTTTGCTTTGACATACCTTTGGTCAAAATAAGCACATATCAATTCAAATTCCTCATCAGTCAGAAATGGCCAGTGACGATAGTTAGCCTTATGTGACATGATGGTCTCTTGGGGTGATCTTATAATCCAAAGGTAATCAAAAAGTAGAGACTCAAACTAGTATAGTCTTATTTGACGTGAAATAGTCCATTTCGATAGACAAGTTGGCGCCCACGGAGATAAAGAGATATCAGACAGAATCACCTCCCAGGACAGTACTCAGGCTGCCGTTTCGCTGTTTAAGAGTCAGCATGAAGAGCAGAATCGCTGTATAGTTTCACTAGCCAATACTTTTAGCAAACATGAGATAATAACAATCAATACACGTAGAATATGGCTAGATCGTAATTTAAATTGAGCTCACAAGATGCTTAGATCATTTTACATACAGTGAGAAACAATGAATACCTCAACGGCCTGTTGTTTGATAAACGTAGAGTCTAATAAGCCTCTAGAACCATAAATATTTGTGCATAAGTCTTTTCCAGTGCAGCAATCGAAATCGATATATCGTTCAAGGATTTTTTTCGTACACTTTTGATACTTTGCGAAAGTTGTGCCGCTGCCTCCACAAGGCTGACAATCTAAGTAGTTCTACGGTGGAGTTGGTGATACTATTCTCCTAATCCCTGTACAGGGCTGCCAAACCTTGACAAGGACAACGTGTAAAGTACATATTCAGCATCACCACGCCAGCCTTGTCGAATCAGTTCTTGCTTCGTCTTTTCTTTGTGTATTTCTATGTCTTGTCCATAGTCGTTCCTTACAGAAATGATACAGCCCAATCCATGAATAACGTCCGCGACCCTTTCAACCTCCGCCGCTCCCCTGCATATCACATCCTACGAGGGACTGCAACTCGCGCTGCCGCAAACGTCACGCAGAGAGTTGTCGAGGTTGGCACACAAGTCTTAGAGACAGGCAAGCAAGCGGTCGAAGAGATGTCGAGCTTCTCTATACCCACGAATGTACCTTCCTTTACCAACCCGCAACGCGAGTCGGAGAATCGAGCATGGGCATCGTCAGGAGTAACGGCCAGGTCGGCCGCTCACTCAAATGGGGGCATGATGGGTGGTATGACAGGAGTCTTTGAAAGGAGTAGAGGGGACCTGCCAATGTACAAAGACAAGCCTTATTCATATGCAGCTTCGAGGAGATATCGACCAGTTTGGAAGCGAAAAAGGACATTTGGGATCGCTGGGCTCGTCATTCTCACTCTACTATATTTGTTTGGTTTCTTCCATGACGATCCTAAGGCGACACAAAAGGCAAAGGATTCATCGAGCTGGCTGCAGAGACCCGAGAATAATGCAGAGATTGACTGGTCAGAGCGGAGAGAAAGGGTCAAAGAGGCTTTTACCTTGAGCTGGGATGCTTATGAAAGATATGCTTGGGGTACGTTTATACATTCTGTAACTGAATTTTTCAAAGTTTTATGACTCGAATCCAAATTCGCTATAACTGACGTTCAACTGCAGGTTATGATGAGTTCCATCCAGCGTCTAGAAATGGACGGCAAATGACACCCAAGGGCATGGGATGGATCATAGTAGATGCTTTAGACACTATGATGATCATGAATCTTACAAGCAGACTCACTCATGCTCGCGAATGGCTGTCGACCAAGCTGGATTATGACCAGGACCAAGAGGTTAACACTTTCGAGACAACCATTCGTATGCTAGGCGGACTCCTCTCCGCACATTATTTGTCAACTGAGTTTCCAAATATGGCTCCTTTGGCTGATGATGACGAGGGAGCTGCAGGTGAGGACCTGTACTTGGAGAAGGCAAGGGATCTGGCCGACCGCTTAATGGGAGCTTTCGACTCTTCTTCAGGAATTCCTTATGCGAGTGTCAATTTGCAGAAAATCCAAGGTATACCATCACACGATGACGGAGGGGCATCTTCCACAGCGGAAGCCGCAACATTGCAACTAGAGTTCAAGTACTTGACCAAGCTCACTGGGGAAACCTTATTTTGGGAGAAAGCTGAGAAGGTCATGCAAGTGATTGATGATAATGGTGTGGAGGATGGGCTTGTTCCCATCTATATTTATGCCCATGATGGGCATTTCCGTGGGGACAACATCAGGCTTGGGAGCAGAGGCGATTCGTATTACGAGTATCTTATAAAGCAATACCTTCAGACATCGGAGGAGGAGCCGATTTATGAGGAGATGTGGGATCAAGCGCTTGCGGGTGTTCGAAAACACCTCATTACTTATTCTGCACCCTCCCAATTTACAGTTTTGGGAGAACGGGACAACGGGCTGGACAGGCCTCTGTCCGCAAAGATGGACCATCTTGTTTGTTTCATGCCAGGCACGATCGCCTTGGCTGTGACGGGTGGCTTAACCGAAAGTGAGGCCAAGAAACTTCCGACATGGTCCAAAAAGAAAGAAGAAGAAATGCAGCTTGCGCGTGAATTAACACACACTTGTTGGGGGATGTATAAAGTTATGGCAACGGGACTCGCTCCGGAGATCGCTCATTTCAACATTGACAATCCTCCTCTGCCTGAATCGGCTCCGCATCAGGCTCCGGAAGTTCTTCACACTGAAGATCCACAAGAATGGAAGAAGGACTTTGTAATCAAGCCCAATGATGTTCACAATCTTCAACGCCCGGAAACAGTCGAAAGTTTGTTCTATATGTGGCGGATAACGGGAGATAAAAAGTACAGAGAATGGGGATGGGAGATTTTCAAATCTTTTGTTGAGTACACGGCTGTGAGTGAAGGAGGCGGCTTCACGAGTCTATCGAACGCAAATGTCATTCCCCCTATAACAAAGGACAACATGGAGAGCTTTTGGCTGGTAAGTCTTACCTTTGTGGTTTTATTTTGCTTCTAGGCTTTCATTTTCCCCAAATGAATACAAAGAGCTTACAACTGGCGCAGGCTGAAACCCTCAAATATCTCTACCTACTGTTTTCCGACGATGGCTTGCTCCCCCTTGACACTATCGTTATAAACACAGAAGCACATTTCTTCCCGCGCTTCAAGCTCGGCCCGCTGTTCAAAACCGGGTGGAAGAGGAAACCACGTGAGCCAGATGGCAAAATCTTACCAGATCCACCAGCGAAGAAAACCGCATCACATATCGCAGTTAGAACTATTGAGGAAGTGAAGCCCAGTCTTGAGCCATAACAGAAGGAAATGGGCTTGATTTGTACATATGGCAGAGAAGGACAAATGTGTATTTAGACATCAAAGCCTCTACTGAGGCGCATTGGGTAAAAATGTAAAAGATTAGGAGAGGTTGCACCTGACACCAAGCCAAGCCATAGGTTGTCAGACCTACCAATGACACGAAGGCTGCTCGATTGACACATACAGTCGAAGCACGATCCTTCGAGCGTTACGGTCAATCACGGTGCAGTACCTGAAACCGGAATTTATTTTCGTGCACAGGAGATGCACTAATTGCTACATGGCTTGATCCGTCTCCGTCTTTGGAGCAAAATTCAGGCGGTTGGGGCTTTCGGATGGTGATTACTTGAACACTTGAAACTTTCTCTGAGCTGCGACTACAAGAGTTGTGGTAATTAAGGTTATCCGATGAACTGTAATACCTGCAATAAGGTTGTGTTACCCAGCCTGGCCTATCCCCATCCCTATCCCCATCCCCCCAGATCCAGGCCCAGCCACGGTCTGCCCACTGCGCTATCATTAGCATTCTACTATGCCTAGCTGGGGAAGTCGCGGCGTGACGAGATTTGGGGTGGGAAAGCTGAGGCGGAGGATCGCGAGTCGAGACGGGTCGGACTGATAAGGCTAAGCAGCGCAGCCCTTTGCGCACATGCTAGGTCGCCACAGCCACCGCCTGTCCAGTTCTGACCTTTCACCAGTGCCCTTCCCTCCTCCTTACGATCGATTCTCCATCAGACGTACAGCAGTGCGTTCGAAACATGCCTGATAGTTGAC
Source organism: Proliferodiscus dingleyae (assembly GCA_003988795.1). NCBI lineage: Eukaryota > Fungi > Ascomycota > Leotiomycetes > Helotiales > Lachnaceae > Proliferodiscus > Proliferodiscus dingleyae. The sequence continues at coordinate 638,645 of QYAK01000013.1, read as the reverse complement.
GGACTCTGGGTTGGGGCTGGCCGTCACTGGCATACGCATACGGTATCACATCCTAGAGACCCGTCTTACGACTCCTCTCTCCGCCTCAGCCTTGGCTTTGGCCGTGGCAGCCGACTCATCGCCGTGCGCGATCTCGTCGCCTTTGCCAACATATCTGGGGAACTCGACATCTACCTACTCAGCGAAGTAAGGAGGGTGGTGGCATCGGCGCAATATGGACGACGCCGAGAAAGACTATATCAAGGACACGGCTTCTTCGCCATCCTACCACGGGACTCATGGGGAGCCGAGCTACGAAGAAACCACGGTGATCCGTCAAAGTGTGCCCCGCCGTATCATCGATAGCTTCAAGCGCGATCCAAATCTTACAGTAACACCTCAAGGAGTTATTGGCGCAAATGGCCGTGTTTTCGACCCCGAGCGTGCCGCTGTGGCCACGGCGAATTCTCCCTTGGCGCGGAAGTTGAAGGGCAGACATTTGCAGATGATAGCTATTGGCGGCTCGATCGGTACTGGCTTATTCGTAGCATCTGGGAAGGCTCTTGAGCAAGGAGGACCAGCTTCGTTGCTCATCTGCTACTCGTTTATTGGAATCATGATGTATTGTACGGTCCATGCGCTTGGAGAAATGGCTGTGTTGTTTCCGGTCGCTGGTTCTTTTTCCGCCTACTCTACTCGATTTCTGGATCCTGCCTGGGGTTTTGCAATGGGATGGAATTATGCCATGCAGTGGCTGTTTGTCCTACCTTTGGAGATCATTTCCGCTTCGGTCACCATCAACTTCTGGGATGAGGAACAAAAATATGATCACGCTATCTTTGTGACAGTATTTCTAGTACTTATCATTAGTATCAATCTGTTCGGCATCAAAGGTTACGGTGAAGCCGAATTCTTCTTCGCTATCATCAAAGTTATAGCCGTCATCGGGTACATCCTCCTCGGCGCGATTTTGAACTGTGGCGGCGGTGCCAACACTGGCTATATTGGAGGCAGATTCTGGCATGACCCAGGAGCCTTTCATAATGGGTTCAAGGGTGTGTGTAGCGTGTTTGTTACAGCAGCTTTTGCCTTTGGAGGCACAGAGCTGGTCGGTCTCGCGGCTGCTGAGACAGCCAATCCTCGAAAGTCACTTCCAACGGCAATCAAGCAGGTGTTCTGGCGCATCACCCTTTTCTACATCATGAGTCTTATAATAGTAGGCCTCTTGGTTCCCTACAATGACCCTCGTCTACTCCAAGGAGGAAGCGCGGATACGGCTGCATCACCTTTCGTTATCTCCATCAAAAATTCCGGTATCGACGTTCTACCTTCAGCCATGAACGTAGTCATCTTGATTGCAGTATTATCTGTCGGAAACTCCTCTGTCTTTGGCTCTTCACGAACACTCGCTGCACTTGCAGATCAGGGCCAGGCACCTAAGATTCTTGGATATATCGATCGAAAAGGCCGTCCCTTGGTTGCGATTCTAGTATGCCTTCCTCCTTCCACAATATCAGTGTTTTATTGGATCAAGCAATACTGACTACGAGGACTTTTAGATTGCTTCCACGATCGGATTCGTTGCTTATGCAGCTGATTCGGGAGTCGAAGGAAGTGTGCTTGACTGGATGCTAGCCTTGTCTGGGCTATCCTCAATTTTTACATGGGGTAGCATTTGTTTGGCACACATCCGGTTCCGTCGAGCTTGGAAACTACAAGGCCACACGTTGGATGAACTTGCCTTCCGATCGCAGCCCGGCGTGATCGGATCATGGGTAGGGTTTATCGCCAATGTCTTGGTGTTGATTGCCCAATTTTGGGTTGGCGCATGGCCTGTTCAATATGGCGAACTTGGGCCCGCCGGACAAGCTAACAGCTTCTTCCTGGCTTATGTTGCGGCTCCCATTGTTATAACCTTCTATATCTCCTACAAGGTCTGGAAGAACACGTCGATCATGCGTGCGAAGGATATTGACCTTCAGACGGGGATGCGGGAGTTGAACCTACCAGCTTTAGCAGCAGAAGAGAGGGCAGAGCGTGCGGCTTGGCCTCGATGGAAGAAAGCCTATAAGACCGTATGTTGAATGATTTACTCGGCGTTTTGGATTGTACTAGAGATATCCGTCATGACTGTGTATGAATGAATCATATGTTTCTAATAATATTCCTAATTCACAATATTACTCAGTATTCCACTATCATTGTCCAATATCATTGCGAAAATCCTTGTCTACAAAAGGGATGTAAGCTCGGGATGGTGTTGGACAACAGCGTGCTTGAAAAGCTTGAGAACTATGTGCGAACCTGTTCTTCGAAGCTTGCGCGAGATTGTTAAAGTGTTGAGTGAGTCTTCAGGTCTGGCTATCGGAGGGCGCCGCGAAGAGGCCCTTGACGGACGGTCGGGGTCGGGGTCGGGGTTGTGGTAATCTGATAATCTAATCTATGCCAGGCTAGGCTAGGCCAAGGGGGGCATCCTTGGGCACCGCACCTTCGCCTAAGGTAGGTAGTGGTAGTGACAGTGGTAGTGACAGTGGTACTGTACAGTAGTGCTAGCAAGTGGAGAAATCCAGGGTGCAAAGGCGAGGGCGAGACGAGACGAGTTGACGCACAACACGAACAAATGAAGAGAGAGCCCTGTCTTCAGCCTGGGCGTGAGGCGGTTGATACTGACTAGACTGGGCAGGTGTCACAGGACCGGCCCAAGCAGATACGTGCAAAAGCAGCACATCGCATGTGGCACACTGGCACACTGGCACACTGGATGCAGGGTTTTCTTGGGAGGGGGAGAAGTGAGTGCTTGTGCTTCTAGAAGAAGCATGGTGGCCGCCCCTCGGACCAGCTACTGTACTGTTCTGTACTGAGGGCCACTATCTGTGCAGCATCTCCATCTCCATCTCCTTCTCCTTCTCCCATGCCATTGGCAGCAAGTCATCGGCCGGCAGGGGAAGAACTGGTGGAACTAAGGTATCTGCACATAAGCTTGCATGTTGCACGTACTGGAACGTAGCGCAGCTCCCCGGAGATGGTCGAAGGTGGGATCCAGAGAAAGATAGCTCCAGTCTACCACGAGCTCAGTCAGGTCAAGTAGAAAAACTAAAATGTTGCTCCACCCCAGCCCAGACTCTTCCCTCATCTATAAACACACAGTAGATCCCATTTCTTCCATTCAAGCTGGCCCTATTGCTACCGAAGGGTGTTGAAGACCTTGCAAATCTTCATTGATAGTCCAAATACAGTCAAGATGCTGGCCAAGCAGGCGCTCCTCCTCTCCTCTCTGTTGCCCTTGATCCAGGCTCAGGAGACAGTCCTCGGAGTCTACATTTTCCATCGCCATGGAGATCGCACAACCAAAGCCTACTCCCCCACATCTCTAACAGATCTTGGATACGTCCAAGTCTACGAAAGCGGTAATTTCTACAGAAACCGCTATGTCAAGACCAACGCAACTTCTGAGATCTATGGGCTCAGCACTGACCTGGTCAAGACCTCCCAGTTGAACGTACAATCACCGAGCGATCCTGTCCTACAGCCTTCCTCATATGGCTTCCTTCAAGGATTGTACCCGCCAGTCGGTGTAGCGAAAGGTTCGCAGCTTTTGGCTAATGGAACGAATGTCACTGCGCCTATGAATGGGTTTCAATTGATTCCTGTGAATGTCGTTACAAGTGCTGCCTCCTCAAGTAATTCGGAGAATTCAGCGTGGCTCCAGGGTTCATCTGGATGTGCAAATGCCGTTATCAGGTACGTCAGGTCCTAGTTTAGTTTTGCTCGTGAGCTTTCGATGCTCTACTTCCACAAAATTCGTCAAACTTGGGACAGAAGATGCTAACAAGCCCATAGCAGCAACAATTACCTATACTCCTCTGAGTATTTGGAAAAGTTAAACTCGACTGCAGACTTTTATAAGAGCATTCTGTCGGTCATTAATGGAACATTCACAGCTTCCACTGATACCTTCAAGAATGCCTATAGTAGTAAGTGAAGTTAAAGCTACGAACAGTAGAATATACGTCCTAACAGAGGTAGTCTACGACTTTATCCATGTCTCTCAAATCCATAACCAATCGTCGACCATCCCATCAGACAACCTGCTCACCAATGACACCGTCTTTCAACTTCAGACTTTGGCAGACGAACACGAATTCAACCTTGCTTACAACTCCTCTGATCCTATTCGAGCCATTGCCGGCAGCACTCTAGCAGCACAGATAGTCGACCAATTGAATACAACTATCACAGGCAAGTCAAAGCAGCCAGTAGGCATTCAATTCGGCGCATACGCTTCGTTCTTGTCCTTCTTCGGCCTTGCCCAACTCCCTAAAGTCTCTGAGAACTTCACTGGTATTGTGGACTATGCATCATCTATGACCTTCGAGCTCGTGACGAATGCCACGGTGACGAACACCTCCTACCCGTCCAACGACCAGATCTCAGTTCGCTTTCTCTTCTCCAACGGTAGCGCGTCCAACAATCCTCTTACAGCTTACCCTCTCTTCGGCCAGTCTGAGACACTACTCTCATGGCCTACATTTGTTGACTCCATGAACCAGTTTGCGATTGGTGACCAGGATACATGGTGCCAGAAGTGCGGAAACACCACAGGAACCTGCGCGTCCACAAGCTCTTCCACTAGCTCTGGAAGCACAAGTTCTTCTTCTACTTCTTCTACATCGTCCTCATCCGGAGGAATGTCAAAAGCAGTTGCTGGAGTTGTTGGTGCTATGGTCACGCTTGCTGTGATTCTTGGTATAGAGGCACTCATCATGTTGCTTGGAGGCTTGCGTCTGGTCAGCAAGAAGAGATTGAGTGCTCCTAATGCTGCTGCCCAAGGCTCCAGCCCTGTTGCGAAGGCTTAAATGGTTCCACCGAGAAAATGTTGAATGTCTAAGTGTTGTATATCGCCTAATGAATAATGAGACTATAATTCTTTAGTTGAGTATCGACTAAGCTTGTTTCATTCCACTTTAGTGATCAGTAAATCAGATACTAGGTACCCTACACGAGATGGGATGCTTTGGTAAAGATATTCGAAAATCGAATTTCACACATGACTAATTATATCATCACCTGATGCGTCAACAAGCCTGAAATACACATAGATAGGACATAACATCGTCTGCGTTCAGTGTCATAGTAAAGCCGTATCTCTGTAAAGACAATCCATCATTACCAGTTTGCCCCATCAAATCTCAGGCTAAAAGCTCCAACTAAGAAATAGTGAAGACCAGCTTCTCGCCGCTCACCTTCCCGGCGCGCATAGCATCCAGTCCCTGCAGCACACCCTCAAGTCCCTTGCCATACTTATTCACCGAAGGGCGATGCACTTTGACCTTGCCCTGCTGCAGCAGCTGCCGCGACAGCTCCCAGAACATCTTGCCAAACTCGAAGTCTTCTGGCTTGGCGGGCACCTTGGCGGGGCCAAAGGTGAAGGACTCGCCTATGACAGTGTAGCCGAGTGTTCCCTTGACCTGGACCTTGGGGTTGATGGCGGCGACTTTGTCGGCGGGGACGGGGAGGAGGGTGGTGTAGGTGCCGCCGCTGGTGGACATGGCGGCTACGGCGATGTCTGCGGAGGACCCTTCGGAGATGCAGTCTAGAGCAAGGGTGATGGAGTCTTTGGACCATTCATTGATGTCTTTGGCGCAGGTTGGTGATTTGTAGTCGAATGTTGCGTCTGGAGAGATTTTCTCTCGTCAGCTATGGTTTGTTGCTTTTCTCTTTCAATGTATGGAAGGGTGGTTTGAGGAAAAGCTTACCGGCGCCGAGCTCTTTGCAGTATTGGAAGTTGTGCTCAGAGCATGTTGTCACGACCGTCAAGCCGGAGAGCTTGGCGTACTGGATTGCAAGTCCTCCGGTTGCTGTGCTACCTCCGTAGATCAAGAGAATCTTCTTTTCGGTGCTGGGACTGGTAGGGAGTGGGAGCTCTAGACTTTGGTACAAACTCTGTCCGACACTTTGCCTTGTTAGCAACCACAGTCAGATTATTTTCTGGGAGTTGAAATACGTCGTGATGCCAATCCCAAGTGTCGCGGCCTCTTCATCGCTCAGATTGTCAGGGACCTTGATCATGACATCCCCCTTGGCTGTGATGTGTTCTCCAAATGCACCGTCGTCATGGTTCACTTCGTTTCCTGGAGGAATGTATCAGTCACCTGACAGCTACAACTTCATATTAGGGAAGACGTCACTGACCTCCGTGGACGAAGCCTGTTACTCGGTCACCCTTCTTTAGGTCTTGGGTGACTTTGCTTCCTATCTGCTCCACGGTGCCTACCATATCACAACCAATCTTGCTTCTCGGTTAGCCATGAATCGATCGAAGAAAGCTTCACGGATTGTAAAGATGATAGAAGACTCGTTGAACTATAGGACTACTTACTCTTGCTCCCTTGGTTGTAAGCCCTGTACATGAGGATATCGAAGTCAGTCTTTCCCGTTCCAGATATTTTATCGTCCCCATTTCGCCGGAGATAGTGATTTGCCACCGAAAAGTCTTACTTACAGTCAATATGTTTCCTAGGTCCCCGTCAATATCAGAGTTCACATGTGTCAACATATGTATAGAGGCAGATATGGACCTACCAATCAGTGGGGTTGAGCGCGACCGCCCGGACCTTGACGATAATGTAATCATCTCGTAGTGGAGGTATAGATGCCTCCAAGACCTTAGCTAGGCCCTTTTCTTCAACGACAATAGCGTAGTTCCCCGACATCATAGAGCGCAGTTTCAGAAGGAAGAATCAAAGTGACAAGAAGGAACATTAGGAAGCCGGATAATCTCTTTAATTTATGATAGAAATATGGATTACCGCTACGAACACTACGGACACTACCCGCGCGCACTCCACATTCAAGCTGTCAAGCTCGAAGGGAGTGCCCCTCTAAGTGGTATCACCACATGATCTCAATCCACTCTGTCTCATAGCAAAAAACAGTGGAAATCACGGCAGAGCCGAAGTGCTTTTATGCACAACTTGTTTGAAAAGGAAGTCAGCCTCCAAAAAACCCCGGCATCAGAGTGGTTCTGATGCTGATTCTGCACGAATGTGCCAAACGGGGACAATCAAAAAAAGTGGACGCGTCAAGTTAAGTAGTGGACGTTGATGGACGCGTAGCGGGTGTTAGGCTGGCGACTCAGATTCTTCAAAAAGAGTGCTTTACAAAAGACACCTCGGATAAGTAAGTGGATTGAGGGCATGATTGAGCAAAAGGCTGACTGTTCCACCTCTTTTCCACCACTCAAATGCTTGAAGTGGACTCTTTTGAGTGAGGTCTTTGAGCCGAGAGACATGAGGTAGAGGAACTTTCCCCCCCGCAACATGGAAATAGCTTTAGTTTTTATTTTTTCTTCGGGTCGAAGCGCCTCACGCAAAACACACGTTGCACGATTCCCGCGAGTCCTAGAATTAGAACACGGCCACGGCCTGGTGAAACATGACGTCGACTGGGCTCGAGTCATTAGGTGATTCCGGATGAATCGGTACAGGGCTGGATCTGGTGTATCACGTATCGTATCGAGGTTGAACTGTCCTACATTTTGCCTGCTGCGAGTGGCTTCCGCCAGTGCACCCAGCCGCCGTGCCGGATTGCAAAGACAGGTTGGACAAGTGGTCAAGAGGAGAAAATTTTCTGAATCCTCATGTAATGTATGATTTCGTGGCCCTGCTTGAACAACGCCGTCCTCCTTCGTCCAACGCCGTCCCACCGTACGTATGTAGGCAGTATGTACTGCACCGTACCGTACCGTACCATCAGCACCAGCAGTACTCTGGGAATCCTTAAGTAATAGGACGGCGCATTATTGATTGGCTTGCAAATGGCCCTTCAATGCACGCCGGGCACACAACCAACAGAACGAATCAAGCACTTGCGCTGCGACGGGGGCCCAGCAACAATAGGCCAACCAGGCGGGCTGCTAAAATCCTTTTCATGCGCTCGCACCAATTCCATCGTCCCAGTGGGTTGTTGCGGTTCGCCTCCACCAGCCTCTTCTCGTGCTGCGAAATTGCGGTGAGACGGGCTGCTTCCTCGTCCTCCTCGTCCTGCTCCAACGAGGGCCGTGGTGAAGGCCCTGGAGAAGCTGTGTGGCTGGATGGCTGGATGGCCCCGGTCGTATCCCTCGTCGTATCCCTCGATCGACAATCCACCAGATGTGGTGGTTGTGCAGCTACCCGCATCTTAGCAGCCCACAAGGCCGTACCCGGCGCTTTTGTTGTAGTGCATGGAGAAGGAGAAATGCAGCTTTTTCCTCACCAGAGTCGTGAAAATGCTGTACAAATGGTGCAGTATCGACCTCTGTCCCAAACATCGCACTCTCGAGTGCTGCCACCAGGACGGATTTCCTAGTTTACGAATGTGCTCGTGTGTATCGGAGTGAGGCACGGACAAGCGTACGATAAGGTCCAGGGTTTTCTCAGCCAGAGACCTGGTTATGTCTCAGTTCGGCCCTGTGGCCACCCTACCCTTACTTACCCTTTGGCGATAATAGAACATCCCTTTCTTTCGCTGCGTGACCACATTTCGTGCCTCATTCATCGATCGCGCTCTCTTCCTTACTCTTACACAATTTCGCGGAACGTCTCCCATCCATCACACATAGAGCTGGCTTTTTCCATCACCAGCCGCTCAATCTTGACCTGTTCTTCGCTCTTATCCTGACCATTCTCTTTTCTTGCCACGGACACTTCGCATCGATGTGTCTGACTCCGATCCGTGATCCTACAAGCTCGAACAGTCACAATGGCCGCGGTCGATGTCTCACGGAACAATCATGGACTGCATACGACCCAGCGCTGGACGATTGGGTGGGATGAGGAGGACACGCGGATAAGGCTGAATGCCATTGCGAAAGCTTGGACTGCGGCATGGATTCCAAAGGCGCCGGATGCATACAGGATAGAATTGGTACGAGAGCAACATCTTTCCGGAACTTTTGGGAGCCTGTGCCATATATGTCATGACCGCTGTCGTGCAGTAGCGGCCGGGAGGCTGGTGCACACGGCGGTGTGGCCCTTAACAAGTCATCTCTAACAAGTTTACAGAATAACAATCTGCATTTGGCGTCCAAGTGGCCCCGCAGATTGTCTCGAAAGGATCCAGACATTCCCTGCCCAACATGCCCGCCTGCAGCATGCGAGAACAGTGACCAAGTAACTGATTTGCACGATACCAGCGCCCTCGCCAGAAGACGCACTACTGATTTGCACGAAACTCACACTGCTATCCCACTAAAGCCTCAAGACGACCCTTCTCTGTTCCGGGACCCTGCTATGCCTCCGCCGATTGACTTTCAGTCAAGCGATGGATTCAAACAAGCAGGCAAGAAAGCGGCCAAGAAGGCTGCTAAAGCTGCTGCGAAAGCAAAGTGGGGGGACGATGAGGATGAGGATGGCAGCAAGAAGGAAGATGACGATGGAGGTGATGGAGGCGACAAAGACGGTGATATCGGTGCCGATGGTGATGGTGATAAAAAGGACGAGGGAAATGGTGATGGAGCTGGTGATGCGAATCCGGAGGATGAGTGGGATAGCTTCATGCCCGCAAAATCCAAAAAGAAGGGGAAGAAGGGTAACAAAGCAGAAGACCCTGTGCCAGCCCCCCCTCCGCCTGCTGCGGATAAATTCGACGCTTTTCATGAGATCAATTTGGGCGATACGGGTCCGTCATTAGACTTGGCTTTTGATACGGGTACTAAATCTAGCACGTCTGGATTTGGCGCTTGGGGCAGCAGTTGGAATACCGGTACAACGACGAGGTGAGCAGGTTCTGCAATTTCTCGGAATTTCAAGCGAAGGGATGCATTATCTTGTGCCAAAACGAAAAATAGCTTTTTTTGTTCTATTTGCAGAAATGCTCTGGAAGCCGTCCATGAGATGTCAACTAATAACCAATAGTACCTGGGATTTCTCCGCCACAACCACCGATACCAAGACAAAAAACGTTGAAATCGATAATAATCCGTGGAGCATCAACCGTGGTAAACCGAAGAAGAAGAACACAGGATTCTCCTTCGGAGCGCTGGATGAAGAAGAAGCCAAACCAGATGAGCCCGACCCCCCAGCAGAGAAGAAAGAAGCAGATGCATTTGACTTTGGCTTTACGTCTGTCTCAAAGAAAGACAAGAAGAAGAAGAAAGGTATTCTAGCGGAAATTGAGGAGCCGAAGGAAGAGCCAGCCAAAGCCGTTGAACCTACCGATGAAGATGACTGGGGAGGCTGGGGCACTGCAAAGACCAAGAAAAAGGGTAAAAAAGCTGAGCCGGATCCAACAAAGATTGAACCGAAAGTAGAGGAGCCTCCACCTGTTGAGGATGATTGGGGTTTTGGAACTTCTAAGAAAGACAAGAAAAAGAAGAAGAACGCCTTTGAACCTCCCGCAGAAGAAGAGAAAAAGCCCGCTCCCGAGCCCGAGACCGAGACTCCCGCGGATGACTTTTCATGGGGTTCCTTCGGAACCTCTAAGAAAGACAAGAAGAAAAAGAACGCTGTTGATGTGCCGGCCAAGTTCGAGGAACCAGCCGCTCCTGAACCAGAACCGGAGGCTATCGGGGACGACTTGGGATGGGCTTCGTTCGGGTCGAAGAAGGGGAAGAAAAAGAAAGGTAAAGACGTTGAGGAACCTCCCAAGATTGAGGAAGTGCCTGAACCGGAGCCTGCGGTTGAGGCGACCACAGATAATCTCGGCTGGGGCTCATTCGGAACATCGAAGAAGGACAAGAAGAAAAAGGGAAAAGCCGAAGAGGTAATAAAACCCAAGGAGCCAACTCCCGAGCCAGAACCCGAACCAGTCGAGGAGTTTGGATGGGGCTCCTTTGCTACGAAAAAGGATAAGAAGAAATCCAAGAAAGAGGTGAATGAAGCGCCTGCCAAAGTTGAAGAGCCGCCCGCTGCTGATGCAGAACCCGATCTTCTCGACGATTTCGGATGGGGCTCCTTCAGTACGAAGGACAAGAAGAAAAGGGGGAAAGCTGCCGCGGAGGAAGCACCAAAGATCGAGGAAGTAGCCCCGGAGCCAGAGAAGCCAGCTGAAGATGACATGAGCTGGGCGACCTGGGGCACTGGCAAGAAGGACAAGAAAAAGGCTGGCAAGAAAAAGGAAGTCTCTCCGCCTCCAGAGCCTGAGCCTGCCCCCATTGCCGAAGCCATCGAGGAGCCTGCCAATGACGATTGGATGGATTGGGGTCAGAAAAAGGACAAGAAGAAGGATAAAAAGTCCAAGGCTTTGGTTGAAGTCAAAGCCGAGGAACCCGAAAAGCCTCCAACACCACCGCCTGCTGTTCCAGAAGTAGGAGAAGACGATTTCTTCAGCTCTTGGGGCCCAGCAAAGAAGGATAAGAAGAAAAAGAACGACGATTCGACCTCTGTCAAGCCTGATGCTATTGAGGAACCCAAAACGGACGATATCTGGGGTTTTGGGACATCCAAGAAAGACAAAAAGAAAGTGAAGGGTAAAAATGCTCCGATCGAAGTTGTTGAAGACCCACCTCCCGTTGTGAAAGAGCCAGCTGAGGAGACCAAGGCCGTAGAAGACGATTGGGGAACTTGGGGAACTATCAACAAGAAGGATAAAAAGAGCAAGAAAGGGAAAGTGGAAGACCCACCACCTCCTGCTCCTACACCTCCTTCGATGGATCTTACCGAACCAGAAGCCGATATCTGGGGAGACTTTGGTAGCACGGCCAAGAAATCCAAGTCCAAAGAAGAGGAGCCGCCAAAGAAGCCACTCTCTAAGAAGGAACAAAAGAAAGCCGATGAGGCGAAAAGGAAGGCCGAGAAGGAGGCAGCAGAAGCGAAGGCCAGAGAGGAGGAAGCTGCAGCTGCAGAACAGGCTCGGATCGAAGAGGAAGAGGCTGCTGCCAAGGCCAAGGAGGAGGCTGAAGCCAGAGCTAAGGAAGAAAAGAAGCCAAAATTGTCCAAGAAGGAGCAGAGGAAAATCGACGAAGCTGCTAGAAAGAAGAAGGCAGAGGAAGAGGCTGCTGCCAAGGAGGCTGAAGAAGAAGCCGCTTTGCAAGAGGCTGAAGAGGAGGCTGCGAGACAAAAGGAAGCTGAAGAGAAAGCCGCCAGAGAAAAGGAGCTTGCCGATGCCAAGAAGTCTAAGAAGGACAAGAAGAGTAAAAGGACGGCGAAAGAGCCGGAACCAGAGCCAGAGCCAGAGCCGCTAATCGATCTTTTGGACTCGCCCAAAGACAATTTTGGGGTCGAAGACAAATCGGCAGTTTTTGGATTCTGGGGTGCGGCTAAGAAGTCCAGCAAGGGTACGGCGGGCAGAGACGAGATTACTGCTGACAAAGCAAGACTTCCAGAACCTACTAGTCTCAAGGACACGACAACCTCTTTGAAACCATCTGCAACATCGACATCGATGAAGGCGTCTGCGTTGAGTAAGAAGCCAGTCGGAGGAAAGATTGCTGATCGCTTGAAGGCGTTTGAGTCAGCCAAGGAGGCAGCAGCGCCTCCGCCTCCACCCCCTCCCCCGGCGCCACCATCGCCACCCAAAGACGATAAAAAGAAGTCCAAGTCGTCGAGTGCTTCTAAAAAAGACAAAGACAGTGAGGAAAAGCGCGCATCTTCTAAGAAATCTAAAGAAGTACCTGGTAGCTTTCCCACGGACTTTGGGGACGATGATCTGCTTGACCTAGACATGCCTGTTGAAACCAAGTCGAGTAAAAAGAGCAAATCATCTAGTAAGGACAAAGATTCGAAAGAGAAAGCTGTACCTGTTGCACCTCCAACGCCGCCTCCAGAGCCTAAATCGTCTAAGAAAGAACGCCCTCGAGTCGTGCGTGATGGCTCTTCTTGGGGCGCGTGGGGTGCTGCTCCTCGAAAGGACGAGAAGGAGAAGAAGTCATCGAAGGAGAAGAAATCCGACCCCCCTGCAAAGGAGGAAAAGAAATCCAAAGACTCCAAATTGAAGCGATCAGAGTCGACTAAGAAGTCTGAGAAGGAAGAAAAGTCCTCGTCAAGGGACTCTGCCTCAGATAAAGACAAAACTGAACGGCCCCCAAAGTCACGCGGGCTCTCAAGCATGTTCGGTGGTGCACCACCGTTGTCACGATCAAAATCTACATCTGAGAAACGCCCAAGTCTCGGAGGGCGAACTAGTTCTCGGCGACACTCCACTGTTGATGGAACTGGTATCCTCTCGCCTCCCCCAGACGACATAAAGAGTCCGCCGGAAATGTCTGCAAAAGCAGCGAAGATGCTTGGTGTCACACCAAACAAATTAGCCAGGAGCCAATCTGAGAGATATAACAAATCACGTGGTATGCAAGCACATCAAGTCTTTCTCAAGACAAATGCTAACAGTCACCAAGCCCCTGAGGATGACGATATTGTTATGGTGGGAGCCGATGAAGATAGTGCAGAGAGGCCCAGGAAAGGCAAATCGAAGGTAATTGCAGATCCACTTCCCAGAGGCGCCCCGCCGCCAGCAGTGCCAATGCCCCCGAACGGCCGCCACTCGCCATCTCGAAGGAACACAGTTGCTAACGCCAGGAACCTGAAACAGGCGAAACAAGATGACGACGTTGTGATGGTCGATGCCGGAGGCCCGTCTGAAAACCTGCCATCTTTGAAGCGATCAGACTCGAGTGCTAAGAAAGCTGCTGGACTGGGAGGGATGTTCGGCGGATTTATGAAATCACGCCCTGAGATGAAACGTCGCAGCACTGCGTTGACTGATGATGAGGGTCCTCGTGGCCTCAGACGTGAGGATCGAAAGATCAAACGTGCGGCTCGAGAACCCTCGCTCGGCGCTGACGCTGATGTGACAATGACTGGTGCCGCAGCTGAAGAGGAGAAGGAAGTGCGAGCTCAAGCTCGTCGCGCCAAGAGAGCGGAACGGGAACTTGTTGAGAAGGCGGCCGAAGACGCGCAACGGGCCAAGGATAAGGAAAGGCGAGAACGTCGTCGAAAGCAGGAAGAGGCGTTAGAGGCCCAAAAACAAGAGGAGAAGGAAGCAAGGCGTGCTGCCCGACGCGAGCAGAAAGCTCGAGAAGAAGCTGACCGACGTGCCGCTGAAGACAAGGAGGCCGAGCGCGCAGAACGACGACGGGCCCGGAGAGCAGAGAGAGAGGCTACTTATACTGATGGTGAGCCGCTTACGGAAGATCCAGACCGAAAGAGAAAGTCCGATCGACGGAAGTCTTATATGGAAGTCGAAGACGATGAGGCGCGCCGAAGAAGACGCGAAGAACGGCGCGCTAGACGTGATTCGGAAGCCCCAAGAACTGTTAAGGAAGAATATCTTCCCGCCGAGGGACCTGTCTACAAGGATGCAAAGCGCAAGAAGGAGAAAGCCAGCTGGCCACATTCCGGCACCGACAGTTGGGTGAAAGATCACTCCGATGCCCCACCACCCCCGGATGAAGTTCCAGTTGATGCGCCTCCGGTAGATGATACCACTGCTGACGAAAAGGCAAGACGAAAGTCGAGACGACACTCCAAGTATGATGACGCGGTAGACGATGACGCGGAAGAGCGACGACGGAGACGTGAGGAACGGCGTCGGGATCGGGAGAGAGCGACTGTGAAAAGCTCGGAGGACAGCCAAGGCGACGGCCGCAGGTCCAGCCGTCGTGATTCTGGCTTTGTCGAAACCACATCGCGGTCCCGTGGCCCCAGTGCATCCGGTGGTATTTTCAGTCGATGGAAGAAGATGGCTGGCGTCTAGAGACAAGGCCTGTCTTCTCTCGTCTTTATGCTCTATATACATATATTCTGTACTTTGCTCTTACTTTCTCAGCCAGGCATAGCAAGGCGTTCTGTCCGGTCTTGGGTGGCAATGTTCTCCTCGTCGATGTGTGCCTACATATAGCGGGGAGTGGCTTGGAGAATCACTGGGGATTCTCACATATACCCCATCACTCAGGGCATCTACTATGATATTGACAATTTAATTTTCTCTCACTATATAGACACCCCTTGTCCTGTTTTTCCAATTCTCACGCACTCGAAATCAATTTGACAATCTGTGCTCTGGCCGTCTCCAACCTCGCCTGCGTACTGCAAACTCTCCTCCCTGTCTCAAGCTATTTCCCATCTCTTCTAGCTCGAATATATTGCCCTTTCTGTCCAGCGGCTCCACGTGGTGGCAGCATTGCCCTACTTTGGCTGTGTGGGGAGGGCAAGCGCGGGATGCGGGAACAAAATACCCTGTTCAGGAAGTCTGATCCACGATCGAGATCTTATCGGAACCACCAACGCACCAGCACCAGCACCACCCAGGACACACTACACTACCCAGGACTGTACACCACCACCACCACCACCACCACCCAGGACACCACCCCGTACATCCAAGTGCACCCAGCGCACCCCAGCGCGTTTCCCCACCCACGCCCATACAGCCGGGCGCCCAGAGGACAACCCTACTTGCTGTGGAGGTACCGCCTCGTAACCTGATAGGGTTGTCCTACCCGTGCGGCCATGGCTGCAGTGCACCACCACCACCACTGCGGTGGTCTGGTCCAAGACGTGCTTCCACTTCTGTCATCTCGCCTTGGTGCATCACAGGTGATCCGGTCGTAGGTGGCGGTGGGGAAGGGGAAGGGGAAGGGAAACTTTCCATATTTTGAGAATCTACCCCCGCGGTTGGCTCTTGCCATTCGCTTCTATGAGTCTGTTTGCATAATCGTCCCATCCTTGGCCACGCAGCATCGTCTGCCAGGCAGTCCGAGTTCTTTTACCTCTTCAGTGCAAGTGCAGTTTTATAGTCCGGAGTGGACCACCCCTCTGGCAGACTGAGAGGACGGGAGTTTGTACTAGACACATTACGATAAAGACCTACTGGATTTCCTAACGTACCGTTGCACTTGGTCAAGCTGAAGGAGGACTCAGTCGTCAATTCCTCGATCTTTTCAATTTGTACGAATGATGTGAAAGTAGAGACGATGGATTTATAACATAGATTGACTCGCCTCTAGAAAACAACAAACGTGCTCCAAGTCTCAGAAGACCAAAGCGGGCATATCCGGGAGTCACTTCATCTCATTCATGATCTGCTTCATTATACTCAGTTTGAGTCCAGTTGGAGAACCATTATATATCCTTCGCGAGAGTTCTCAGAAAGGAAGCTTCTAGGTCTGACGATTAGCCAACTGGGAGGGTAACGCCATGAGCTCCTCTGCGATCATGTTTGACAAATGGCGCCTCGACCTCGGGGTTATCTTCATGTTGTCTTCTCTGGCAATATTCGTTTTTGGGAAACAATGGCGAATTGCTCTCTTGAACCGGGTCCAGTTACATCGCAGACGCAGCTCCCAAGCTTCGACCCCGCCGCGTTCCGTCTCCCCGGAGAAGGTTGCAGACAGCAGCAACAGCAGCTCCTTCGTCTCGTCCAGCACTAATCCCGACTATGCCAACGCATTTCCCCCGTCGAGGAGATCAGTCCTCCCAGAGCTTGCTAAAACGGCCCCTCCGGAAAATTCTAAGGTTCTCTTAGAAACCTCGCCTGATGTTGAATTGCAAATCAAGGATATCTTGCCAATTACTCGGCCCTACGATTCGGACAATGCTTCTCCTAAATATACGCCAACCGGCTTCTCAACTGCCGAAATCAAAGCAATGGGCGACTTTCCGGCCTATGACATCTTAAGTGGAGTTCCGCTGCCAGAGCCGTACAAGAACTTTGATCCGAAGAAAGCACTTCCTAGACCCTATCGGCCTTTCAGATGGGCGTATCATCAGACGATGTGTGAGTAAATTCATTCCCTCATCCACCGCCATTACTTATTGTACACAGCATTGACAAAGATGGAAACGGACTGGTGGTTAGAAATTGATAATCAATACGCTAGAAGAGTCCAGGAACGCCAGGAACTCTTCAGAAAGTATGGCAGCAAAGTTCTCGATTTTCTGCCCGGCTCTGAACTTGTCTGCAAAGAGCTCATGGAGATGTGCCTCCAGTTCTATTGCGCAAGATACCCAGCATACTTTTTCTTGTCCTCAGACAAGAGTACTTTCCACAACAAGCTGCTACAGACGGCGACGGACATCAAAAGTATACACCCACTACGAGTTCTACTAGATAATGTTCCAGAGGACTTTGCCATCGTTCTACGCAACGAGCAGGATGGCAAATACTATTTCCGCGCAGGCGTGGTCTGCAGCTCCCTGGGCTGGAATGTCGGAACCAAGATCGGTATGAAGCTTGAAGAGATCCATGCTCCTATACCCGACTACAAAGAGAAGATGTCGTTTAGCATGGATCGATACTTCAGCAAAATGCCGACGAATGCGCCTATTCAACGGGGCAGCTGGGGACTCGAAATAGGCACCCCACTGTTCATGCCCCCAGGCGATCCTCACGAGAAGCTCCGCGATCTCCAGAAAGAGGATCTGACGATCGAAGATTGCAACCTGCGCGTTGATTGGCAAACCTTACGAAGATTGCCTCTCAGTGCCGGAATCGTCTTTAACTTCACGGCATTATTCACACCCGTTCAAGAATTCAGAGACGAGCCGTATATCCCTGCGCTCCTCCTCAAGATCTTAAAGGAGGGCAAGAAAAACTTAATGGAGTATAAGAATACATGGCATGTGGAGCACGTGTGTATCCCGGAACTAGAAAAGTATGATAGGGAGCAGGTCGCGAAGGGATTGGTGCGGCCGGAGAATGAGGCGGATGAGACATGGAAGGTCACGACGTTGGCGGAGAGCCCGTATTATCCTGGGTGGGAAGAGAAGTGGCATCGTCAACAGGGCTCTTAAGAATGTATGAATGATACCCACGACTGGAAATGGAAATGGGGGAGGTTTTGATGGGTCTGGAGTACCACTCGAATAGTTCTAACATTGATGAATAGGTTTACCAATGTGTTAATAGTTGAAAGAATCGAAATGCCTCACTATGTATAGAAGTGGCCCTTCTTTAAGTATTCCCATCCGGCTGCTTAGCTGTCTACTCTGCGTAGTTGAGGGACTGGGTGAAGAGTGCATATATGTCGATCGGATCGTTTGGTTCTAATTTGGGGCATGTCAGCACAACTCGTGTTATGTCAATGTTATTCTGAACTACTTTATCTAGACTATAACTTCGGCTTCCTAGCAAATGCAGTGTCATCAAGCAGGTAGTCTGGATAATTCATTAATCCTCCCATCCCCATTGGCGAGCGCCAGCCCCCACCATCGATAACGAGGACCTCGCCATTCACAAAGCTCCCAGCGTCGCTGAATAGGTACACTGTACCATCTGCAATTTCTTTTGTGGTGCCGTACCGCTGGAGAGGATTCCGGCGCTGTGCTTGTCCGCTTGCTTCTGAGGCCCTGTCACCTAGACGGTCCATTCCTTCTGTTCCTGCGACTGTAGCAGGAGTCAGTTAATGAGTTTGGGACAGAAAGACAGGGATGTAATTAAATATCAGGAAGAGGCTTGATATACTTACTGGGACCTGGACAGATGATATTTGACGTGACGCCGCGGGGTCCATATTCGAGAGCCGCGTTGGCGGATATAGCATCCACACCTGCCTTTGCAGCTGACACATGAGTCTGCAATGGCATTCCTGTATAGTGGAACGAGGCGGAGATAAAGATAATACGTCCACCAGTCGAGGGGTTTGTGCCGGTATTCGGGTTCTTCTTCGCGGAGGTTACGAGGTGGGGTAGGGTTGCCTTCAGGGTGTTATAAGAACCGATGGTGTCGATTTCGATTACAGTCCGGAAGGCGTTGGAAGAAAGCGCTGATATGGGAGATAAAAAGTTTCCTGCAGCTCCTGCTCTGTTTGAAAGAACAGACTTTAGTGTGACTTGTTGCATGAGTGTGGAACGGCAGGAACGAACATTACAAAGTCTATCCCACCTAGTTCCTTCACTGTCGTCTCAACGGCTTTCTCCAGAGACTCAATCTTCCGCACGTCTATGGCGCCAATCCCTATTACTTTGGCACCTTTGCGAGCCGTTGCTATGCTCTTGGCCATTGCCTCAGTTTTCTCGACATTGCGTCCGACGATACAGGCGTTGGCCCCGAGGTGGACGAGCGCTCGAACTTGGATACTGCAGATAGAGCCTCCGCCGCCGGTACAGAAGACGACCTTGTTATCTGGGGACAATCAGCTTGCAATTGACGGAAGTTTCGGGATCAGTCAAAGCCACGTACCAAAGATGCCATCCTGCCAAACGTTAGACAGGTATTCCGATCTGGGTAGAGCCATTATTTGAGAGGTTGTTCGGAAGGCTTCAATGGTTGATAAGTGGTAGCTTGCCCGTAATTTGCAGTGGAAGTCAGAAGAATTTGGGCACCTGTATCTGACCACATTCACGGCAGCTGTTATACTGGCTGGAAGACTCCTCACGGCCGTAAGTTGTGTAGCCGTATAAGCAACAGAATTGTGGATGGCATGCTTGATAGGAGCTTGGTGTCGGAGAGGATAGACAAGAAGAGACTCCTGGGCTTGGGGTACAGTAGCCGGAGCTGGAGCCTCGGCCCAGAGCCCGCGACACAGCAGGAGGGGGAGGTCCCGCGCCTTGCTTGTAGCCTGTTGCAGCCTGTTGTCCCAGCATGTTGTAGCCTGTCCCAGCCTGTCCCAGCCTGTTGCTGCCCTGTTCCTGAGGCCGCAAGCGCTCTAACTCCACACTGACAGGGGACTCGAAAGGCCACTGGCGGGGAGCTCCAGGCGGCCAATCAGCGTCCCAATCACTCTGCCTGCCGCCGACAAACTGCGACGTCAGGGCAGCCAGTCCAGCTGCTGAGTCCGGTCGAGTGCAGCTTCGTGCCACCGAACCACCATCAACGTCCTGCTTTTGCTGGATCCATCACGCAGCGGACAATCTGCATAGCCTGTACAGCTGTTGCTATCGCTCCGTTTGAATCGCATCTTGATCTTGCGAGCCATTTGGCATCGTTGATCCGGCAGCATGGCGCCTCGGACAGTCTCAACACTCAAGTTCGTCGGGTCGATTTCTCTCGGCCTGCTCACTGTGCGATACTCCCCTATACCCCATCTCAGAACGGTCAGACTGACCATCCAATTCCTCTAGGGCCTCTCCTATACACTCAGCACCCTCACGGTCCCAACACTGCTGACCCTGCCGTCCGCCTCCTCCGCCTCGCGAGCCTTCACCAACCTCTCCAATCTTTCCCTAACACATCTGCGCACCCTCGCTGGAATATCCAGCTCTTCCTTCTTCCTCGCATACCTACTCTCTCCTCGGAGTCAAAAGCATCCTTACCTCCTATGGACTACGCTTTTCGTCGCCTCCTCGGGACTCACCGACTTCCTTCTCCGACCCGCAGCTCCAAAGCTGGTCAGCAAGGCAAAAAAGCAGCAAAGAGATCGAAAGGGTAAGGGCAAGCAGATGGACGCTAGCTATGAGGTTTTGGGTGCTAGCGATAGAGACAGTGAAGGGACGAGTGGAGAAGAGATGGATGAGGATGTCAACGGAGAAGAGGTAAGAGAGCAGATGGAAGGTTTCATGGTTACTCAGGTGGCGAGAACTGTGGTTGCGGGTATCGGGTTTGCTATGAGCATAGTTGGACTTTGGGGGGATGGCGTAGCGGAGGTGGTGATTATTGAGGTATGACGGGAAGTGAAGAACAATTTCCCTGGTTTTTCTAGTAGTGCGAGGCCTCGTGCGAGGAACGTGAACGAAAATTATGTTTCATGAGCCTGGAAACGGGATAGGGTCTATAGTTATTATTTGAGTCTGGTACTTCCTCCTGGGGGATTTTGAGACTTATAACTAGGCAGTTCTCCATCACTTCTCTCTCAATCTACATGGTCCGCTCCAATAGCCCTTGGGCTAGTTCCTACGCTATCATGCGAAGTCTTCAATCTCACTGGCATACAAGCAAGTCAGACTATTTATCCTTTGTCTGACTTGTAATAGAAGTGTCCATTGTTACACAAGTGCATTTACAGGAGAGGCAGACGAAGGTAGTGAGATATCAAAACTATAGGATAATATTATGACCAGAATATGTAAATTTATACAAAAGTTCCCGCAAGAATCTCCTTTCTAGGCAGACGTCATCTTAGGGATAACAACGTTCTGGTTAAACTGCCACAATAGAGAGCTAACATGCGCATGAAATGCTGCACCACTATAAAACATGGTGCCATCCAGCCCGCCTTGAAGATTGTTCAGCTTGTCATAGAAACCATCTTTGATACTCTCAGGTTTGGCCTGGAGCATGAATGGCGTGTGAGACTGGAAGATCAACCACTCCGGCGGTGTCACCGGCACATTCTGAGCTCGCTGCTCCGTCTGTATCTCTCGCTCAATATATGACCTTACCTGCTCGCCGGTCATTGTAGGATTATTCGAGCCGAACTTGGTTGTCCATACGTCGTCGACGACTCCGACGGGTCCGATGGCGTATAAGGCTGGTAGTTCGGGGATGTCGAATGGTCTCTGAGCTGCGGCATTCACGTAGCTGACTGATTGATTGAGCCCAACATTTTTGACCAGTCCGGTCCAGTACCCATTTGCTGTATTCCAGTGTGAGAAGACGGCATGTTCTTCGTCAGTCAGGTCCCACCCATCAAGATTGGTAAGAGTAGGTGGGATAGTGCTCAGAATCTGCTTGCATTGCAGCAATTTAAGCCCTGAATCTCTTGTTGAGACAAGAAGTTCCGGACTGCCTGATGTCGTGTTTTGTCTTTTTGCTGAAACGACGGTGGACTCGAGGAGGACATTTTCAGCTCCAAGGTATTCCCCAGCCCTGTTGAAAAGCTCGGAAGTATTGCCGTTTGCCTCCGTAAGATATCCAGAGGCGAGTCCGAGGGTGATGTCACGTATATTGAAATACTTGATTGCGTAGATGGTTGGGACATAGAGCAGATCACCCATGCCCTGGCTGAATTGATAGATGAGTGGGAATACCTCGGTGAGGTTGTACTTCTCAAGAAATGCTCCATAGGGCAAGTAGAGATCCTCTGGGACCGGATCTGGAAGATCATATCCGTCGAGGACATACTCATAATTTGACAAGACTCCAGCGTATTTCTCTAGAGCGGCACTTAGTCCTGGATCTGCGAAAGGTGGAGTGAAATCCACGAAAGATCCGTTCCGAAAATCAGAGTATTCTGATATGCTGTTGTACAAGAGAGCGGGCAATGATTTATTTGCCGGTGCTCCAGGCACATTTGACTGCACAGATGACATGTTGAGTAACGGCACGTCGAACTTGCCGAAGAAGTCGTATACAATTGGAATTGGGACATGTATGACGACACCTATGTCAATTGGCACTTGTGTCGCCGGATCGATATAAGTGTAAGCATGGCCGCCGAGGTAGTTGTTAATTTCAACCACTACCACTGTCTTATTTAGATCTTTCAAAGATACCGCAGCGTGTGTCCCACTGGACCCCCCGCCTACAACACAGACATCCCTTTCGATTGTTTCGTTGCAATCGACACTATTGATGCCGAAGACAGACCAGTCATGCGATGCCACCAGCTGGGAATAAGCTAAGATTGATGAAAGCAGTATGAGCTGCATGTTTGCTGTTCTTTGCCCCTGAATAAGAAAGGAGTTTGAAGCAAATTTTGCAGGTGACGGCAGCTTGCCCGAAAAAGTAAGTCCAAATGATAATTTGGTAACGAAACTAGTAGGTGGCGGGTTACGAGAGCGGCATAGATCTACATTTTTGGAAGGACGAATAGGAAAACGTAGATTCGATTAGGTTGTTAGGACGTTGTGAACTTCAAGAAATAGACAGCATTGGAGGGGGCTGCGAACTCTGGGAGCTCTTGGCCCTTTATGTGAATTGAAGGGGCAGTAATGTACACTTACGTTGAGATCAGACCTTGTCACATTGCTTGGCCTAATGTTAGACAAGACTGGGATATATTTCCTGGGCTCAGCTTCGATTGGTTGAGAAACAGGATAAAGCTGTTGTTTTGCTCATCTGGAAAGAACATTTTCGCCATGCTGGGGAGCTGAAAGCCTCATGGAGTGGAGTTGGGACAAATTGTGTTGGACGCCTGCCAATCATGTCAATGTCTATACGCAGCTAAGCTCTATTAGGCAACCTTCACAGTAAGAACTAAGGTCGTGTAACTCAATTGACGGGGAAGACACACTATTTCCACGTTGGATCATACACGGGAGGGGTCTCTTTGCTCAAGATCAAGTCTATGGCCATATGTCCCTCGCTGTCTGGTTTGTGGCAGTATCTGTCTCACCACCCACCAACGTCACGCGCATAAACATCGCTAATTAGCGTTGCATACGCAGTAGCTAGTATTGTCGATCAAGATCTTCGAGCTCCTAGATGAATTGTTTTCTGTCACGGAAGAGAGGACTCTTGGAATGCTATGCACTTATAATGATTCTGTGTCATAAAAGTAATCTTGGTGAGATACGCCGTTGAATAGTCCCTTGCTACGAGAGTTGTGTTGATCATTGTTGAGGGTGCTTCGGCATGACTACCTCTTCCTAATAGGGCAAGCCGACCAACATGTTGACTGCGATAGGAAGCTATTATTGGGCCAGGTGAGCAGCTTCACCGCTCGTCTAGGACATTCTGGAAGGAGGCGATTGAAGAAATATGCTATTGATTGACTGTGCTGGTGCGGGATTTAATTAAGAGTATCTCGATGGTGGTTAGTACTTGCCCTTCTGTTCTATGGGATTGATCCGGCACCTCCGAATTGGCTATGAAACTGACCTAGAGCACGTAGAGTCTTTAAAGGACTATGCGAAAGCTGTTCTACTAGATAAAAATGTTAGTAAGCTTATATACGTCATTAACGAGATGTCTCTGGATACTGGTGTGGATAAAATATCTTGTCATCCCAGTCACGACGCACCTTGCAGATCTCGGCAGGTACAACGCGTTGAACCCGCATCAGCATTTTCATAATTGTCTCTTATGACAGCTATCCTCGAAAAGTATTACACCGTCTCTAGCTACTTCATCTTGCATCGAAACTAAAGCTCAATTGCAAATCTCTCCCTCAAAAACTTCCCGTAATACCAGAAAACAGTAGGTAACGGAGCTAATAGAACACTTATGAAAGCAAAAATGCTTATGCACCATCCGATTCCGATAGTCTCGACCAACTGAGGTATAAAGATCGGCACAATCCCGCCAACCATGCTTCGGAAAAAAGCCCCCGCTGCCACCGCGCTTGCAGCATATTTCTCGAATGTATCAATATAATAGTTCTGTACCGAGTTGAAGATGGCGACCTGCCCAACACCATAAAAGAATGTAGCTGCAATCGTAACGAACCAATGTACATGGAAGTCGACAGTCCAGCCGAACCAAAATAATGAGATGGGAATGAGCACAGCGCCAATATTTGCAAGGGGAAGCCGATACTCCGGCCTCGCCCCGCCATGCTTCTTAGCAAGCATGTTGTATACGGTATCTATGTGGGGAACGACGAACCAAACCGCCGTGAGGAAGCCTAAGCCGGGACCAAGGTAGACGAGCCCAACCTGAAGAGTGTCGAAGCCGTAGCCATCACCGTAGATGGCTTGGAAATTGGTATATAGGCTCTAAACAGCGAAAACGAAATCAGCACTACTCTTATGAGAAGATTTCAAGAGCAGTGGAATACAGATAAATTAGAGAATATTGTATCTCGCAGGTCTGAGTACCGCATGATGAACCAATATTGAGAGACTAGGAGGCTTACATAAGTCGTGGCAAATATGAGGGCTTGATAGGTAGCCATAGCGAGAACAATGGGTTGTGTAAAGAGGATACGTAATGGTCGTTGAACGGATTGGACAAGTCGTGTTGAAAGTGGTGTCTTTGATTCGCCTTCGAAGTAATAGTTTCCGCCCTCCGTTCTCTCAAGCTCTTTTTGGCGCTGTAAGAGGAGAACTGGGACGTAAGTTTCCTTGAGCAAAAAGAACGCTCCGCCAGTCACAATGCTGCACAGAATGAAAAGAATCCAGAAGATCCACTCCATAGGCACAGTTAGCCGCTGGTCTTTGGAGAATTATAGAACGTGGAGTTGAGAATTTCACGTACTCGCCACTCCAGATTTTTCATGATCACACCCCCAAGTAAAGGCCCAGCGGTAGGGCTAGGCGAAACAGATTAGCTTCAAAGAACATCGAGAAAGACTACAATGAGACATTGCAAGAGTGATTTGTAGAATGCCACCCCAAAAAGTCCTTCCAACAACTTAAAGCTCGTTGGCGTGATAATAAGGTGAAAGGAAGGGCACCTGAACACACTCACCCCAAAAGAGGTCCCAAGAGATACCAACCAAAGATCCCAGCTCGCTCTTCCGCACTATACATATCGGAGATGGTTCCACCTCCATTAGCAATTCCGACTGCACCAAAGAACCCGGCAAGTGTACGCATGATGACGAGAACTGGAAGATTAGGAGCGAGGGCCGTGGGTATCTGGAGGAGCGCAAACATGGTAAAACAGCTCAGGTACAAAGCTTTTCGTCCAAAGGTTTCGGAAAGCGGTGCAAGAATCAAAGGTCCGATGCCAAGCATGACCACAAATCCAGTTTGACATCCAATAACTGCGCTGACTGTAGTGTCTAGTGACTCAGCTATTTGGTCTATGCCAGGCTGGAGGGCTAGGAATCAGCCTTGACCTTTGCAGCATCGATATGGAACTGTTGTAGTAAAGACAATGGAAAGCGTGGCTTCTCGGTGATAAGAACCATAAGAATTCCAAACGCATGTTGGAGTACATTGAAGCTGCAGAGTAAATTAAATACATGAAGGGTCTTACTGTGAATATGCTGGAGGCCAAGGGACTGAATACTAGCAGATGGTCAGTATAACGATACAGACGATGTGCAGAGAAAAGGAGGATCGGCAAATCTGAGAGAAGAAGAGAGCTGGGTAAGCCACATGAGCCACCAATCCAGCATGTACTGTGCTTTCCGCTTGTGACCTTCTCGGGACTCCGCAGGGATTCAGAATCAGGAGAAGGCCATCCCCTTTCTTCGCCGTGGTCTCAAGGAAAAGGACTCAGAAAGCTCTATTGCTGACAGCTAGCATGAGGAAAGATGAAAAGTGACATACTGGATATGCAAGCAATTACGGCTGCCCCACAAGTTAGCAATGCACATTCAAGGAAAGTCGAGTAATATCTCCAGAGCCTTGGAGCCCAATCAAAATATTTTCGCTTGCATGCATGGACTCCAAGCAACTCTGGGGCTTTAGAATTGTTGAAAATAAGCAGCTTTTATGGAAGAGACCGACCAATATTAGACAACTTTTTCGATTGAGGCCAATCCCGTGGATGAGACTTGTCTTCTTTCGAGAGAATTACTTCCTGGAGAACGGTAAGATTGTGTCAAACTAACATTGTGACATTAGTTGACGTACCTGTCTATCATCTTGCTGGGTAGAACCATTCTCCTGGTCCTGTAAAAGTGGCGACCGTTCATTTGCGCCGCCAGGCATGATGACATATGAACACGAGGATGTTGCACTTGTGAAGAATACAGGAATACAAAAAAGAGATCTCGGAAGAAAGACCGGAAGAACACGCCAGGGCGATAGACAGCATAGGAAGTCAGTAGTGCACTGGCACTATAATGCGCTGGTGTAGTGGTGACGGGTACACTTGTAGCACACTAAAACCGCTCTAGCTGTCTCCCCTACCATTGGAACTCGGCTGGCAAACTAGGTGTCGCAAGCCCGTATATCATTTGGAACCCCTGGAGAATTCAAGCCCGCACTGTGCTGCTTGTTGTGCCCCTACACTAGACATCTAGAACAAGCCTGTCTGTGCATCTGATTCTTGAATGTTTAGGGAAGTTCTCTGGGTGGAGTCCGCGAAAAAGGCCTAGAACTGGATTCGAAGACGCACGATCACGTGTCCACGCGACATCATCGCTACGGCTGGGAATCCGAAGGCAAAAAGCACCGCATCCAAAGTCTCTTGAGGAGAGGACCGCAGAACGTTTTCCTGTGGATCCTTGCAGAAACTTCTTGTGGTACAGGAAGCCTATTTAAATTGTACGATATGTGTCATCTGTGTCGGTACCGGCTTTTTTAGAGCTGCAAGGCCGCGCCATTATTGCCTATTGAGTAGAGATGGGAAGCCGTCTTGAGAAGAACTCGGAATCGGTACGGAAACGTATCGAAGCTCACTCTTTCGAAGATGAAGGAGGCGAGGAGTATGAAGGATCTAAATTTGGAGGTTTTCCGGAATATTTTCGTCGCAAGAAGATAAAGCTTCAGAATCTTGATGCTGAGGTCCGCTCACAATCTACTGGCAAACCACAAATATTTCGCGGTATTGTGGCGCATGTCAATGGCTATACGCAGCCATCCTTGAATGACCTCCATCACTTAGTCGTTAGTCATGGAGGTGGCTTCATGCAGTATCTAGATGGAAAGACGACCGTCACTCATATCATTGCGGCGAATCTCACGCCAAAGAAAGCCGTTGAATTCCGCAGATACCGCATCGTCAAGCCTGCCTGGATCGTGGACAGTGTCAAAGCTGGCAAGCTTTTGCCATGGGACTCTTATCGTGTTATTGATGAAGGTTCTGGACAGAGGTTACTAGGTTTCGATGATGGAAGGATGGTCAACCAGGTAAATTCCACGCAGAAGGGTTATCGGGATCAAACGAGTACCAGCTGGTACACCAGTCAAGTCAGAAGTGTCGCAGACGATATTGATGATGCTAGTGGCGCCCACTTTCCCAGCACTCAGACGATTACATTAAACGGCACTGAGACGTATATGGACTCAGCAGACCAGCCAAGAGAAAGTATCGAAGAAAGCTCAGCAATGCGAGAAATGGCTTTTGATGACCGAGTCACTTCGTCTGGAAGTTTCGAAGTCACTTCGTCTTTGGAGGATGCTTTGAACGCTGCAACAGCAACCGGAAATCAACCTGCAAAAAAACCGTCAGGAGAGGAGATTGAGATTCAGGCGCTAGATCACAGACCCTCATCTAGAACTGACAGTGGAACCCTAGACTTGCCATTTGAAAATGCTGTTCGTTCATCTCCTGGTGTATCGAATATCGACCCTCCGAAAATCCCATCAGATCCTACAAAGCACCTGTGGGACATGGAGATGGAGACTTTGGCTAAGAAACCGACAGCCTTGACATCTGAAGAACACAATGCCAGATTACTGGCAGATCCTCACATCAGGAAGTCATCAACAGGAAATCCTGACTTCATCAAACAGTACTATTCCGAGTCACGTCTGCACCACTTATCTGCTTGGAAGGCGGATCTCAAGTCTCGTTTCCAGCGAATGACAGCCGAAAAATCTGCTTCGCAGCGAAAGCTTCCGAAACGTAAACCAGGTGCTAGGAGATATGTCATGCATGTCGATTTTGATAGCTTTTTCTGTGCAGTTTCTCTCAAGAATGCTCCAGAATACATTGACAAACCTGCTGTTGTCGCTCATGGTAGCGGTAGCGGATCTGAGATAGCAAGTTGCAACTATCCCGCTCGTGCATTTGGAGTCAAAAACGGAATGTGGATGAAGAGTGCCTTAAATTTGTGCCCAAAAATCAAGGTTCTCCATTATGACTTTCCCGCTTACGAAGCAGCTAGCCAAGCATTCTATGAGGCTATTATGGAAGTTGGCGGTATCGTGCAGAGTGTCAGTGTTGACGAGGCGCTTGTCGATATCACTTTCTTATGTTTACCGGCTGGTGGTACAGATGGATTTGGTGTCCGCGAGGGGAGTATCTGGAGAGAACAGGAGAAGGCTGATGAAATTGCCCGGAACCTTCGAGCTCGAATCAAAGAGATGACTGGCTGTGCAGTTTCTATCGGGATTGGAGGCAATATTCTGCTTGCTAAGGTCGCACTTCGAAAAGCGAAACCTGCAGGGCAGTACCTGATCAAACCCGAGGATGTCCTCGACTTTCTTGGAGAGCTGAGTGTCCGGGACTTACCAGGAGTTGCTTACAGTATTGGAGGCAAATTGGAAGAAGTTGGCGTCAAATTTGTCAAAGATGTCCGCCAATTGAATAAGGATCGCCTGGTGACAGTTTTGGGGCCCAAGACCGGGGAAAAGATCTGGGATTACTCTCGCGGAATTGACAAAACCGAAGTCGGAGAGCAAACTGTTCGCAAGTCTGTCTCTGCAGAGGTGAACTGGGGAATCAGATTCATTTCTCAGCCTGAAGCTGAGCTTTTCGTTCAAAATCTCTGCATCGAATTACAACGCCGTCTTCTTGACCAAAGACTAAAAGGCAGGCAATTCACGATGAAGATCATGGTGCGATCAGCAGATGCTCCGCTTGATTGTCCCAAACCTTTGGGACATGGGGAGTGCGATACCTACAACAAAAGCATAGTTCTTGGAATCGCTACAAATAATGCTGAAGTTCTCGGAAGAGAAGCTGTCTCTATTCTTCGAAGCTATCGATTTTCGCCTGGAGACCTTCGTGGACTTGGTGTTCAGATGACAAAGTTGGATCCAATCAAGCTTACAGCCAGTGAGCTGGGAGACTCAAGCCAGAGACGGATCAATTTTGGGACTTCAGCGCCAAAATTAGCCAAACAACTCACGGATGATCCTATCGATGATCCTGTCACGCCACAGAAGTCAAAAGCCACGCCTGCTCGTAAAGATGAAGCCTTTTTGCTAGAGGCTGATGAGTCTATCGACGAGTCAAAGACACCTCAGGAGTCACACCGAGCTGTGTCCCGATTGCTTAAGAGTGATGATCCTATAGACGAGTTAGAGAGCCCTCGAAAGACGAAGGCTTCATCTATCCATCCTGCTGCTGCCATTGCGCGAGCGAATGCGGCGGATCAGAGTGCAAGGAAGATGAACCTCACAGGTACTCAATTCATAATTCCTACGCAGATAGATCCAGCAGTCCTGGCGGAGCTACCGCCAGATATAAGGTCTAAGCTCGTGTCCCAGCACAAGATACAATCTATGTCAAGGGACCAGCCCCTTACTCTCAAACAACGGTCTCGCAGTCCAAGCCGAGAAGCTTCACATCCGCTGCCCCCCTCCCAGCTCGATCCCGAAGTCCTCGAAGCACTTCCGGCAGACATGAAAGCTGAGATTCTCGCCTCCTACAATTCCGGCACAGGTCCATCTCGAGGACAAAGTCTACTCCCTCAATCACCTCACAAAAATCGCTATACTAACGCCATCAAGAAGACGACTCCAACCAAGAAGCGTGGACGTGGAAGACCAAGGTTATTCGAGTTCCGAAAGCAAGACCCCAACTCCCCATATACACAATCAAACTTTGTCTCCAACCCAGCGAAGGACCCGTTCGCCCCAGAACCAGCCACGGATCCAGACGGCGACGACTCCGACACGCTCGACCCGACCTTCCTCTCCGCACTCCCAGAAGACATGCGCCAGGAGATTGTCGAGGAGCACCGGCGGAAGCGTCTCGCCAAGAAAGGAGGTCTAAGCCTCACGACCTCTTACGAACACAAGAAGAAGCTAAAAGCACCAGACAGCGGGCTTCCGCTGGGACAGAGGAAGATCAGGCTCCCGCCCAAGGAGCCGAAACCTACCTTCACCACGCGGGAACTGAGTACGCTGCCACAGCTCAGGGAGACGCTGAGTGCATGGCACGGCGAGTTTGCAGCCGAGGGACCGCATCCAGATGATGTGGCAGCTATGGAGCGCTACCTGCGGCGCGTTATATTGGACGAGCGGGACATGGACAAGGTCGTTGGCGTGGTAAAGTGGATCTCGTGGCTCATTGATGAATCTCCCGACGAGCATGGGGATGGGAAGCGCGCATGGGAAAAGACCTTACAAGGTATCAAAGAAAAGGTACAGGATGCGGTCAAGGAACGGGGTCTTGGGAGGCTGCAGATATGATGATATGAAAACTCATGATACTTGTGTATTCTTAAAGTATGTATATAGTCTTTTTTTGGCCTTCTTCCTTAACGAGCCCCATGTCCATCACGAACAAATAGATTTGAAAATCCTGCCCCTCGGGAACGCCGCGACGCCTTGTCTATCCAGATCTACTCTTTATCTACAAGATCCCCCAAAAACCCCGATCCCTCGCACAATAGAAAACAATGAAGAACGCCTAGGCTCCGTTGCTAAATCTACCAGATGCTCGCCCAAATTGGTATCCGCCAAGTAAAAATCCCATGAAACAAAAGCGCCGTATCCCCAGCATCCAAGGTATACATGGTCTCATAAAATTCGTTCAAGTCATAAATGTTCAGAGAGAGAAGAGAGAGAGAGAGAGAGAGAGAGAGAGAGAGAAAGGCGCCCCACAACCGAATCAAGCCAAGCACAGCAGCACCGCGAGCGCGATTCCCAGCGCTAATATACTGCTCATAGGCGCCTGCTGTATCTTCAACCGCGCCCCCTCGTTCTCCTTCGAGCTCTTCCCCGCTGCTGCTGCTGCTGCTTCTTGGGTCTGGTACACGGTCAGCGCCAGCGAGCCGCCGCAGATCTGGGAGCTGTTCCCCACGCAGGCGAGGCCGCAGGCGGAGTCGGGCAGTTTGGAGGAGAGGGCGGAGAGGAGGGGCGAGCAGTAGCATTCTCTGTTTTCCTGGTGTGTTAGCTCTCTGGTTTTGGAGCAGAGCAAAAAACAAACAACAGCAAGTATATTCTCTCGCAAGTTTTTATTTTGTTTTTGTTGTTGATCTGATATTTTGTTTTGATTGTATATGCATATGCATATGTGTATGTGTATGTGTGATAGTATTAGGAAAGGAAAGAGAAAAGAATATACCTGGTATATTCCAACCCCGCAAATGTATAACTGTTCGAGGCACAGTAGTCCAGGCATGTATCCACGGTCATCGTATCCAGACTTTCGGACACCCCTCCACTCAATGCCCGGGCGCCGCCCGTGCTATTCGCCAGTGTTGTCTCGTTCTGGCAGCCTACGTATGCCCATCTCGATGTGCTGGGTACCACGTTGGCTGTCGCTGTCGTCGTAGCCGAAGCTTGTTGTGCTAGAGCCGTGCCGACGACCAGCGCGACAACGAGGTAGCAGACGGACTTCAGTTTGGAGGAGAATGCCATTGTGGGGCGCAATATGGCAAGTTAGGAGGAGGAGGAGGAGGAGGGGGAGGAGGGAGAGAGTATGGGAGTGAGGACGAGAAGCTGTGGATAGAAAGGCATGTTGTCTTCTCAACTTACGAAAACGGAATATCTGTTATCTGGGCTTTGGGCTACGAGGCTGAGGGAGCTATGATGTGGCGTCGGCGTGGGGTTACAGAAGGTGTCCTGTGCGCTATTT
Organism: Proliferodiscus dingleyae; assembly: GCA_003988795.1. Lineage (NCBI taxonomy): Eukaryota > Fungi > Ascomycota > Leotiomycetes > Helotiales > Lachnaceae > Proliferodiscus > Proliferodiscus dingleyae. Next base: position 606,563 of record QYAK01000013.1, on the reverse strand, counting down.
TGGGGATGGCTGGTTGCTGCGAGGCTGAATGCAACGCGCGATAACCCTGCTGCATGTGCGTGTACCAGTTAGGCGGCTTCCATGCCTTGACACATTGTTACCCACGAGGACGGTTTCATGGAGGCGTGTTCTCCTGCTGCTGACGTTGCGCTGTATGCGAGCTCTGCAGAAGCTCTGCATGCAGCTTCTCCTGCCTTGTTCAAAACTTGCAGTCTCAATAGCCAAGCTGGTTTTTCGAGGCATATTCTCGCACTGCCGCAGTGGCGTTGCAAATCGCACAAGCCGGGGAGTGGGCTGCTTCTTTAGGCTTTCCCCTCCAGTAGGTACTATCTCATGAAAGCTTTCCGGCAGAAATGTGCTATGGATCGTCCAGAATTTTACTCTCCCTTTTCCTACCATATTTTGGCAAGCAAAGCCTTGGGCTAAGTCGCTGTAGTCCTGGCGACTTCATTTTTAAGAATCGATATTGCTGTTCCAATGGCCGTTTGGCGGGCGGAGACACAACTCTCCATAAGATGTATTCAGTTGTGAAGAGTCATGTTATCGTCAGATCTCAACAATTCGTCTGCTTAGTATAATTATCTTTTGGGTTGAAAGAGAGAGAAAACGCTGAGAGTAATCGTAAAGGCCTTTTCCATAATCAGGAAAGGACCCATTCAGCAAAGTCTGCTTCGCAGAAGCTAAATCTGCCGGAAATCTACCTCCGAACGAGTAGCCCAATAGGCTTCAAAGCAAGTTGTGAAGTGTTTCTCTTGCAGTTCAGCCTCATTCGTTGTTTCAAAGCATGATAAACTACACAAGTCCATAGGAGAGGTATGAAGCATATCAAGAAATGAGGAGAGGATGACCTAGACTAGCGCTCGGAATGTGACCGCCATCTTCTAGACACTGCTAGCCTTTGTTCTCAAATGCTATTCCACCGCCTTGCGTATGTGAGTGCTTGAAGCAAGAGCCAGTCATAGCTATAGTATTCTAGATGGTCCTTGATGGTCCTTGATCGAAAATGGCGCCGTCCTAATGAAAGTCTTCAGGCCTAATGGCATATTAAAATAATAGGAAAGCGCAACGAGAGATTCGAAGGACAAATAAAGAGAATATGACGAAGGATAAGCAACATAGAGGGTTCCACTATAGTTACTCCAAGCTTCTAAGGTGCACAAAGGTTGGTCGCCGAGAGACGGAGATCCCAACTTTGACGTTGTGATATGGCCCCAATATCAAGTCGCCGTGCTACACAACGCATCCTGGCGCGTGTTGACCGCGCACAGATTGCCAATTATGTAATTCAGCCTGTTGGTCTTTGGAATTCAAGAGGAGCGTCTTGGCTAAAGCATTCTGCTCGGGTCCTCAAGTAATCGGAACTCGGGTGCGTACCGGTAGATCGAAAGGGGGCCAACAGAATACTCGCGCGGATATTGCTTTTATGGAGAAATCATAGTCCTGTTGTATACAGCATCCTGTTTTCCGTGAAAAGCGTTTGGCCTAATTGTTATATGCGGGTCATATGTTTAATACGGATCGGCCTACTCGGATACGGTTGGAAGCAGCCGGCGACGACTTGCTGTGTAGCGACGCATGTCATACAGCGCTAGGTGACGATACTAAATGCCGGAAATAGCAGATGTGAAAGAGTTCCTAATTCTATTGAAACTTTTTGGGCCCGGTTGACCAGCTGTTTCACACCGCTGCTGCTGGTGACGATCTAATGCGGTGACATGGCTGCGTGAGATTGGCCTAACAGAGCATTTTCGTTCTGCGGCTCTGTTTCTACCCGTACAGTCAACGATCCCAAAGCAATGCTGCTTTGGGGGCGAGTCAAGCCAATCGAGCGGGGGACGAGGGATTTAAGATTGGCATGCCTGCGCGGAACTAGGAGATGTTGCCGGGTTGAGCAGAACTAGAGATGATCAAACTGACGATCAACCCGAGTAACATCATGATTGACAAAATGCTGCTTGGGGTTGTCGTTGGCCTGCAGGCTTCATAGCTATTTCCTGTCCGGCAATTATATCATACTTAGTGATTGACAGGGCAGTGGTTCCATTGCTTGCGTCAGGGGGATCTTGCTTGGTGGGAGCTGGGGCGAGACGATTACCTCCGCATGCGTCTCAAGGCATGCACTTCCGTTGGCTCGCGAAACCAACAACAACAGTATACTGAAACATCGACGCCCAACCTCTCCAGCCTCACGAGAGGACCGTAGACCTACGATCAGATCGCCTTGTCCCCCCGTATCCCTTTGAATTCAAGGGGGACAGACGGCATAGGGTTATTAAAAAGAGAAGATACCACTGAATACCTGGGAACCACGACGGACGTGGTGGGGGGAGCTGCATGCGAATATGCCGTTGGTCATTGGTCATTGGCCACCGGCCACCGGCCACTCTCCAGGATGCTGTGAACTTATGAGGGCCCCTTTTTACCTAGTGAGCCTATCCGACGTCGATGTTTGTTGCTGCTGCGACTACTGGGCACTCCTGACATGGGGAGAGCCTGGTGGTTGGTGGTTGGTGGTTGGCGGTTGCACGCAGATCATGCGCAGGTTCAGGAGGGGTTCAGGAGGATTGGGATTGGGATTGGGATTGGGATTGGGAAGAGTTTGGAGCTGGGAGCGTACAGTCCAGCACAGTACTGTAAGGAGGAGTCGAATAAGGTCGAGTACGGAGTAGAGAAGGGTACGGAGAGTAGGGGCAGGGGGCAGGGGGCAGGGGGCAAGGGGAGTAGTCGAGTCGAGTAGAGGGGACGAGTGACAAGGACGAGAGGGAAAGAGAGAGAGAGAGAGAGAGAGAGAGGGCCTCCTGCCCTGCCTGCAGCTGCGACCTGCACGGCCCGGCGCCCCCTTTGTGGTGATCGGCGGTGATGTCATCGATGATGGCATGGGTTCGGCTGGTGTCTCGGTGACACTGCCAGGTCCCCTCCCAGTCTCCTCCCACACTCCCAGAGCCCCAGAAATCCACTGGCAGGGGATCTGCATCAGGAAGGATTCTTTTGCCAGAAGTGGGAGGCGAAGGGGGAGGCGAGGGCAAGAGGAAGGGGGGCGTGACACCACACTCAGCATCAAGTCAAGTCAAGTCAAGTCAAGTCAAGAGGATTCTTGGGAGACTGAGGCCACCACCGCCTCTCAAGCTCGAGTACTGTACGAGTGACAAAATGAATCGATGCGATGCGGCACGTTTTGGCACGCCGGGTGCAGGTGTAGGGGTCCACGGTAATGGTAAAGTTAGACGGCGACGGCGTAGTGGTACAGTACCTTTTCGAAGGGAGAAAGGGAGAGACACACACACACACAGAGACCCAACACACCTGTGGGACATCGTGTGGAGATGCCAGCTCGTCTTTTTTTGCTGCCCAGCATCAACCAACCCACCTTTTTTGAGAGATTTTCAAGACATTGATTGAGGCTGCCAGACCGGGCGCGGCGCAAGCAGGACATATCAGTCAGACCTTTCATGACAAGACCCTGCATGCAGAGGCACGATGCGATGCTTGCAGGTGTGGAAGCGCACCTCCCCGCTGATGTTCATTCTCTTACTCAATCTTCTTCAAAGATTCCGGGAAGAGTCCAGGAAGAGTCCAGGAAATACGGCAGGGCCAGAGCCATGGACCACCAGGGTCGGCAATTGTACCGCAGCAGTAGCACCCAGCATGCGTCGAGAGATGTCGAAGATGGGATTGGCGGAAGCGTGTGCATGTGTGGATTGGCTTCCCCCGTCCAGGGTACTTGTGAGGGTACTTGTGAGGGTACTTGTGAGAGTACTTGTGAGGGTACTTGTGAGTAGTTTGTGCTTGTACTCTACATGTATTGTACCAGCATTTGCACCAGCACTTGCACGTCCAACAAGAGATCGTCGGTGCTCCGTAGACGTAGACGTAGTAGACTGTAGCGTGGGACAAGGTCCCCGCCGCCTGCAATCACCAATTCTTGCAATCTCTCGCCTAGGACCAAGCAGGACTAAGGGTCCACACGCCCAGCACCGAATAGTACAGTACCTTGCCTTCCCTTGCCTTCCCCTTCCCCTTCCCACCAATGCATCGCTCCGCTGCCCTTCCACATCATCCACACTTCAATTCATATCCACACCCACGCCCTAAACAAAACCACACACACCGCACCGCACCGGCCCCTGCTCTTCTACAATAACAACTTCAAATGTTGAGCGTGACTCTCACTGAGCCTGTGCTGTCGAACCTGACTTGAGCCATACGCACTCAACCCTCTCAAACCCCTCACCACCACGCCCAGTGTACAAAGTGGACGCCGTACCACAGCCTTCTCTCTGCTCGATACTGCTCTGCTGGCAGACGAGTTCGCAGTAGCAAGCGCCGCAGAAGAAATATGTCCTTGTCCACGGCATCACCCTCTCACGATCATCTTCCCACCCTCTCCCACACCTCCACGTCCAGCGACTCCTCACTCTCCTCCTCGGACCAGGAAGACATCATGCAAGATCCCCGCGCCCTACAACGACCCAAGATGACCTCGCGCAAGTCGAGCGGCACCATCATCGTGCCCCGCGAGACAGCCAAGGTCGAGCTGAACGGAGACGACGAGACCTTTGACGCGGACGACGCCCGAGCCATGAGTCCACGGCGGAGCTCGCAGGATCTAGAGAAGATGAGCCAGGATGTGCGGGCACAGCTCAATGAGTACGCTCTCATTCCCCCTTTCCCCCTCGTCTTCGACAACTCCCCTAGTGTGTGTGTATATGTGATATATATATTCACTTAAGACAAGACACATAGACGATTCAATTCTACAGTTCTTTTTGCTGACTATAGCCTCTTAAAAAAAACAGACACGCAAAAGTCCTCCAGCGATCCCTCCTAGAGATCTTCCACCGCATCGAGGCCGTGAAGGAGGAGCACGACAAGCTAGACAACAACAACAAGTTCCTGCAGAAGTACATCGGCGACCTGATGTCGACGTCCAAGATCACCTCGTCAGGCGCTGGAGGCGGCAGTAGCGGCGGCAGGAAGAAATGAGAAGGATAATGAAAACTTCACGAGATCATGTATGTTTTCGAAGAGAGGATTCCCATTGCTCGGTTCAGAAACTTGACATTGTATACCGGTGGGGCGCTGGGTGATGGCAACGAACACAAGCACAGCACAAGCCCACCATAAGCACAGACACAAACACAGACACCAACCTTAATTTTCAGGGGGGAGAGGAGAATGGGGGCGCGAGGGGGCGGAGGGGGGGGCATTGCAGGGGCGTATCATATTTTGCTTTTGTGTTATATCCTTGACACAGCCGATTTGGAGCAAGATAACGGTTTTCGTGGGGTTTGCACACTGCATTTAGGGGATTCGGGATTCGTCTCTTTCCCCCCCCCTCTTACTTTCTTGCTATGTCATTTTAAAGCATTGAGCCTTGGCGTTTTATTTTTGCAACACATCATACCCACGACCGATACTCAGCCAGCACACCAAGTCAATGGAAGACCTCAAAGATATATAAATACATATATATATATATTGAGACAGACAAGGGAAGAGGTAGAAGGGCAGTCTCACGATATGCTCGTTGGGGGAACAGAGAAGGACTCCATTCGTGGTTGTCATGGAAAGAGAATGTATTATAGCTGTCTAATACTGATGGTTCCTCTTGCACAGAAAATAATTCTAGCCAAACATGTGAGCAGTGTTACTCACCGTGCCAGAAGACCACGCCACTTTCTCACATTCAGCGGTCCTTGCATAAAATTAAGCATACTTGTCTGGTATAACAAGCCGGGGGCCATGTGCCTCCCGGAATAACAATGCTCGACTGAGGATAAAAAGATCCATTGGAACCTTTAGAGATGCTTCAGATATTCTCAATACCGCCAAGTATCTTCCTCTCGCCGTCCTGCTTAGCGCCCGTACCTGGAATCTTGCGCAGCGATGGAGAGGATCGAGGCTCGTCCTCGTCGTCGATGGCCTTGGACGCAGCTGGTGTCACAACACGCTGTCTTTTGTTGCCGACCTTGTTCTCCGAGACGATCTGCCGAGATGAACTGCGGGATCTAGCTTCCCCGCCGGATGAGGCCTTGCCGGAGGAGGTCAATCTGACTTCAAGGGGTGATGCTCGGACGTGCTCTTTTCTGCTCTTGATGCTGCTTGCCGTACATGCTTCCACCACGGTGATAGTATCCTCAACTTGAAGCCAATGTCAGCCATAAACGTCTAAAATTATGTTATCTACCAACTAACCACTTTTCTGCCCATTGTCCACCTTGACGGATGGCTTTTCTGGTGCTACTATCGTTGATGTAGCTGGCGCCATGACTGGTGTTTTCGACCCGTTCTGAGGAGTGTTGACTGGTGCTGTAGGCATCGAAGGCATCAGAGCTTCAATGATTGATTCATAGGCACCAGGCATCTGCATCGATTCGAATCTAACATCCTGCTTCTCTGAGATCATCATAGGATCGGTGATATTGCGGCTTGCACTGGCACGAGTATTCGAGCTGGAGTAGTCAGGCATCGATACATCAGCTGAGGATGCTTGTCGCCAGCCCGCAAATGCAGGATCAAGTGGCTCAGTGAAAGGATCATAGGCTGATCGGTTCGGGAAGTTT